>BOPP01000006.1:15462697-15499110 GCA_017312745.1 Gryllus bimaculatus | reverse complement strand
ATATATATGCAAGAGATTTGTAGCATTGGATACTCTTTTAGAATTCCGATCAGACTTCGAACCCAGATTGGAGGAAATTGAGGATCGGCGCCTCTATCAGCATCCTGATCGCGTGTGCGGTGCGGTCGCCGCGGCGGGGCATGGACGCAGCGCGTAAATTGGGCCTAACCAACTTTTCGCGTCGGCCGCGGCGGTGGCCGATAGCAGCGCGCCCTGCAGCCGCACGCGCGATTCGCAATTGTCGCTGATTGCGGTGGTGCCGCGCGCCCGCTGGGCCCATCGCAAATTAGCCGCGGTCCGCGCTGCACGTTGTCTTGCCGTATCGTTACTGGTTGACCGCTCGGCACAAAGATGGACACTGCGGCATGCGCGTGTTTGACTAATTGATTGAGAGATTGATTAGTGATTTCGAGCGCGTCAACTACTAAGGTCATTATTCCCGTACGTGTAATCCTTGCATTTGAATCCTTTCAATTGATCTTCCTTGCAATTGATCTTCCCCTGCTCTATGGTGATACCTGGCGCCGAACTACAGTCTACTAGCGGTTTTTTTTCAACTAAGAATCTCCCACCAGCGCGACACCGCGCCAGCCGGGACAAGCTCTAAGCTCCTGACCGGTCTCCCGGCATTTGTGGTAGTGTAGTGCATGTAAGTGTGTGTGTGTAAGGCATGATGATAGGACAAGGAAGAGTAAGGAAAGATCGCACAAGGTTCGTGGCCTGTTTGTTAGAGTACCACTCCGCCATTCGTCTGGTATTGATGAGAGAAACTACAAAATACGACCGATGAGACCGCATGAATTCTCCCCCAGACAGCGACTGAACGTGTGCTAGCGTAGCTGGTGTGGAAAATACACCCACAGTCGGCACTCGAACGTAGGACCTCCCGATCAGAGGCTCTACAGTGTCAGCAGTTGATGCACTGAGCGACCTCTCCCGGTGCATGCGTCGTGTTGTATGGCCTCTGCAACGCAGACAGGTATGGGATATTTACATGGCTTTGCATCTTCTAGTTCGAAATAAATATGGATGTGAGTGAGTATTCAGAACACTGTGGCCGACGTCAGCATTATGAGCCTAACGGTATACTTGTGCATCCGCGGGGAGTAAAGATAATAGCCATTTCTCGGGTGGGCACCCCGGAAGTGTTTTCTCTCGGTAAAGTACAAATTGTGAAGGATGATAGACCACACAAGGTTATACTCGTACTGAGTCAGATTTAAAGAGACAGTTGCACGGTCACAAAGTTGAACAAAAAAGTGTTTTATAATATGCGAAGATAAGGTAAGGTAAGAGATTTTAGATAAATAAAACAAAATATTTCAACAAAGGTAATTTTTCAAAATAGTTAAGCAATTTTGAAAACAAAATACAGCCAGAAAGGTTTTACAATTATTTTCAAAATGTACTTACAATTTACGATTTATATTACAGTCAAACAATTTTACACTCGCCACATTTCATTATCTGCGGAAACTAGGTCAAATAGCGAAAGCCATAGAATAACATCAGTTAGAAAAAACTACAAGACAATTATCTATTTTACTAAGTTACTAACTCTCAAAGCGCCTAAAAATCGAAAGAAACTTCTATTGAAGCAACGTCTTTTGAGCAGTGCCTATTCAGCATTTTTTACGCTAAAGGCCACTAGTCAACAACTATTCACAATAATAATAATTCACTTACCTCAAAATGAAGATCGGCACAATATCTGACCGTGTGAGCCCTGTTGACCAGCCGAAATTTATTGCATCGTTCCATTAAAAATCAAAGCAATCAATCGCAATGAAAAATGTTGAACTGAGTGGAAATTTGTTTTACCTAAAAGAGAAAATAATGTATTTTAAAAATGCAAACTATTCAGGAAGTATTTTTGATGTGTTAATCTTAAATTTAATAAGAGTAGTATTACAGTACAATAATCACAGGAACTCAACTATTACATGTGAATGAGAATAGAAAAATATTTAATGTTTAGAATATTAGTGTTTAATGAGGTTTAAATTATCATTCGTGTGCATACCGATATGATGCGATATCAGTTCGAAACGAGATAACAAGGCAATTAAAGTAAACAGTTTTAGTTACAGTTGTTTGACTTTTAACACGGCTGTGGAACAAAAGTTGACAGCAACACAATTAATATAAATGAGTGAATAAGGGTGAAAATGGATTGGGGGATAAAGGCGTGGTTGGAGTAAAAAAAGGAGTGAATAAATAAATTAACAACGGTGTGAATTAATAATGAGGGTTAAATGAATGAGTAAATGAATGATAGAATAAATGAGTTAATGAATAAAAAGAGTGAATGAACAAACGCCTGAATGGACAAGAGAGCAAACGAGTGAAAGGTAGCCTCCGCGACAGACGTGCAACTGCGAATACGCTTGTAAAAAGTGCGCCACGTGCCGGCGCCCCAGCTTCCCACGAAGTCTCCATCCCCGCATGCAGGCTTCTGAATGCGAACGGGGCTTCTTTCAAAACGTTCGTTCTCGGTTGAGACTTTTCAAAAGTCTCCCCGCTTCGCCGAAATGCACAATAGGAAGAAAAAAAACTTCCGAGGGTTCTGGGTATTTTCAGCGAATGCGCTTATTTAGGGTGCGCGAGAGTGACAAGATTCTAGCGCTACGTAACGGTGGAATTACGTAACAAGTGTGCCCTTCGAAGTTACAAAGGAGAAACTCTGTTAAACAACTAAAGTTATGTTTCTGCTTAGCCTGTGTGTGGGGAAGTTGAAATATATTGCAGACGTTTGCAGTAGAGTCGAGTAAGAGTGAAATTAAAACTACCCTTGTTATATTTACAAGTAGAGATTCTACCACGACATTGATATTGTTGTACAGAAAAACAGTCTAGTGTGGTAAGTTTTAGAATGAAAATAAGGCGAAGTTTTGAAAGATAATTAACATAGGTACACCGAAAAAAAAGAACCGTTGGAGTATAACAGATACATGTTACTGTAACAAATTTCCTTTTTACAGTGTCATGGATCTGGTATACTCGAATGGTTCTTTTTTTCGGTGTACCTACTTCTATTTTTTATTTTTTTATAGCTATTGAACATTCAATGTAAATGTGTTAATTTATATTGAAACATTTAAATGAATGTGTTCATTAACATGTAAACATTTAATTCTATTATTTTCTAATTTATTGACAGAGATTATTAAGAAATCTTACTAAACTATTTAAATTTATTTGAAATACATTTCATTTAAACATTAGTCAAGTGTTACTCTCAGTTATTTGGTTAAGAAATCAATTCGGAGTGATGGTATTTTCAATACGTATTTTCTTTTAATGACACTGTGTGGCCGCGAGATTAAACCAGAAGATCAAGTACTGAAGCTATTCCTCTCACTATAAGCATAAATGTTTTGTCCTACCTTAACTTCAGTTTCTGGTCAGGAAAATACAAATAATTACATCAATCAACCCGCCTCAGCAATTTCCTACACTCAACTCATAATATCGGGTCCATCTACACCTATATTTATTTTCATTTGGCACATAGAGGCACATTAAAATAAAGAGTACTCTGCGCGTAATTATCCGAGAATACATTTAAAATTAGCCTATAGCATTTTTTTTGTCTAGTAATAATCCTGAAAAATATTTTCTTTTAAATGTTGTCTTCACACGCTTTTTGTTTTAAGAAATATTCTGATAGTACTACATAATATTCTCATAAACGTCCTAAGTGTAAGGTTCGATTAAGATACGTAGTTTTATTAGGTACATTGCAGGGCCCTGAAAGCCTTCACTTTTCAGATGAATATAAAAAGTTTCAATATCTGTTTACTCAATAAATTCCCAAATGCACGAAATAATCACATACTTTAAATATGTTTCAATTCCAAACCATTCAATTAAATCTCGTCTATTAATTAACGAAAATCAATGGATGATGTACCGTACGGAATTTAGCAATAGAATTTCAAACTAAAACACCCAAAAACACTCCTCCCGCCTCCAAGCAATAAAATACATTTTCTGGCTTTAGACACTCGCACGAATATTCGGGATCATATCCAAATTCTCACAAACCGAATTAAATGATTGTGAATTACGCGAATTCCGATAATCTCATTTCTAGCAAAAGCTCTACAGTAACGTAAAGGACAATTGGACCCATATATCATAGGAAATACCAAACCGGGTTTCTAGCGCAAATTTTCATACATTCTGTTGCTATATTTTACTATTCAATGTTTTAGATTATATCAGATTACACGTGGAGGCTATCAACAAATATTCATAAACAACCTGCAATATCGAGAAAATGATTTAAAAAGTAACGATGTAGACGAAAGTTACGACGACCTCTAGAAAAACCAGAAAATTAAATTATTGTAGGTGATTAAATGGTGTACTCCTTAGTATTTATTCACATTTATTCAAAATAAATATTGTTTCCACAAAAACAAATGAGATACTGTACATTATTGCAATCATTAGTGTGCTTCACGATATGTTTAGGAAAAGGTCTGGCATTTACCACATTTTCTACGTATCCTTTACAGCTCACCCGCTTCACTGTAAAGCTCATTTCCCAATTTTCCCTTCTTTATTTACTTCGGCGCGTTAAATCACGTTATTGAACAACAAAACCAAAGGTAAATCACGTTATCGAAGAAGCTGCTTCTGTAGTTCGTCATTAGAAACCACTGACGGCGTCACGCCGTGACGTCAAGCACAAAAGTGTGCTTAAAGTCAACATTGGTAAAACGTAAAACAGAAAATATTACTCAAATGTAGCACTGCCTGCCTCGGTGCCGTAAACGCTTGGATAATCATCTGAAAAAGGGAAGTTGGCGGTAGGATTATCACGTTCTATGCTTTTCATTGATTTTTAGTGATTCCGGGCGCGTCAACTACAAAGAGCATTAGTCCCGCAATTGCAGTGAATGTTTAATTACGTTGGGTGACTGAGATATTCCAACACTAAACGACCGCAACCAGGTAATTCCCACCAGCAGGTCACCGCCACAGCCGTGTCTCCCGGCATGTGGGGTAGTGTAATGCAAGTAGTGTAAGTGTGTGTGTAAGGGGTGAGGATAGGACAAGGCAGAGGAAGGTGAGATCGCGCGCGGTCCGTGGCACGTTTGTTAGGGTACTGCTTGGGTATTCGCCAGGCGTTGATCGAAGAAACCACGGAAAACTGCCGGCCGCTAGAATTCTCCTCCAGACGGCGACTGAATTCGGCATAGCTAACTAGTCAATGTCGAAAATACTGCCACTGTCGTGACTCGAACCTAGAACCTGCCGGTCAGAGGGACTGCAGTGATCTTAGTTGATGCCCTGAGCCATCCCTCCCAGTCATTTATTGTTATTTATGATGTCAGTATAAATAGTACCCAACTATTCATATTACAATGGGTTGGTTTATTTAAATATTGGTTTAATTAAATATTAATGAAGAAACAAAAATAAAGGAAGTAGAGAAACAACTAACGCTTAAAAACATTCTTCGAATTGAATCATTGCAATAAACTGTAACGAGGGGAAATGAAATAGTTTGACAAGCACCTCGAACAAGAGAGATTCAGCAGACACCAGAGGAATCTCTCTCAAGAGCGAGAAACTCGGCGGCAGTTGCGAAAGTCGTACGAAACAAATAACACACGAATAGTGCAACATGGAACGCAGAGTTTATTCCCCAATCTAAAAACTTTCTTGCAAAATTTGCGCACATTTCGCCGCTAAGTTCTGGCTCGCGCGCAGCAGCAGCCTTTGGAGACGAGCGAGGGTTCTTATCCCGGCGGTAAAGTCGAGGATGTAGATGAGAACACGGACGAGGGTGGGGCGGTGAGGATGAGGTGAAGTGAGAATGGGCGAGAACAGTGTTGACGAAGGAGAATGAAGACAGGGATGGTGAAGGCAGGAGGAGGTAATAAGTGATGGTGACGAAAGGTTGTGAGGGATGCATCAATAGGAAATGGCGAGGACGAAAGAGGATGATGATGCGAGTGTTTAACAGTAAATTGTAATGAGGACGGAAGGCAGTGAGACCACATGTGGTGAGGACGAGAGGCAGTGAGAAGAGGAGTTAAGGTGGTGAGAATGGGAGGCTGTGAGGAGGCAGGGAGAATGGGGTACAGTGAGGACGGAAAGCGGTACGGAAGGGAAGTGGTGATGATGGGAGGTGGTGAATATGGAACAGGGTGAGGAAGGTAGGTGATGAGCACAGGAAGAAATGAAGACAGGAAGCAGTTACAACGGCAGGTGTTGACGGCGAGAGTCGGTGAGGACGAGAGTCGGCGACTACGGGAGATGGTGAGGGCGAAAGACAGTGAGGATGGAAGGTGGTGAGGATGGAGGGCAGTGCGACGGGAGGCCATGAGGACTGAAGCTGTGAGGCAGGAAGATGTTGAGGGCGACAGGCAGAGAAGAAGGGTGGCGGCGAGGACGAGAGGTGGTAAGGACGTCCGAGCACTCACAGACGCTGCTTTCAGAGTCACCAACGCCGCGCAACTTTCGCGCAAATTGCATATCCCGAGTTATAATAGACTAATAAAAGTTGCGCGCAACTTTTCGCAGTTTTCTTTCTGATAACGCGCCTCACGCCGGCCTTTCTTTGTATTATCGCACTTTTCCTTCTTCTTACTTCATTTGCATACTTTGCGGCCCCGCCGCCGCCGCCACCACCGCCGCCGGCTCAGCGTCGGCGGAGACAGCCCCACCTGCCAGGATTACTTCCCCCGCAGGCCGCGCCGCCGCGCTGCGAGCGGAAATTAACTCTCCCCGTTTGCGGCTGCGGCGGCCGGCGGCGGCGAAGACGGTCCGAATGCCATGGCTAATTGCGTTTCTGGGATATCTGTCTGGGAGAACTGCCGCTCTCAAGGAGCAGGATCTAGGCTACGGCGCTGAAGTGATTAGCACTGCTAGGTAACGTGGGCTAGCGTTTTAAATGTTACGACCCTGGGGAAGAAGGGATGTAATGGAATATTTTCCACGTAGGAATTTTTGTAGAATTAGTGCTTAGACTGGTAGACGTTGCTCGTTGGTAGTTGGTGGCACAAATAAAATGCGTCTTCTTGATTTATTGTTCCTGCGCGCATAAACCACTAGAGTAATAAGCGCCTTACGTTTGTGATGTAATATGTTTGGTGTCTCTCTGATAACTCCCACAGTGAGGCACCGCCCATCCGACACAAACTCTAAGTATGCGGCTGACTAACACCCCGACAAGTGTAGTGATGTTCTGTACTTAAGAATGTGTAAGTAAGGGGTGAAAAGGGGCAAGGAAGAAGAAGGAAAGATTGCACGAAATCGGTGGTCCTTTTGTAAGTGTACTGCTCCGGCATTCGTCTGGTAATGATAAAAGAAATCACGAAAACTATCGATTAGAGCAGCCGACCGCTAGAAATGTCCTACAGACAGCGGCTGAACTTTTAGTTTTCATAACAACGATTTTACGTAACCATGTTATGGTGCAGAAGGTTTGGAGTAATGCTCGTTTAATCTAGTTAGTCAGTGCCTTTTACGGCAGGGACGCGGTGCCGTTAGATTCCGGAATCCTCAGACGATCACCCAACCAGGAACCCCCGATGTCTCGAATTCATTAACACCCGTAACATCCTGGAGCGCAGTTAATAAATTCGGATAGAGACTCCGGCCGAATTCGACCTAGCAATATAGTTAGAGTCGCAGATCCGTCTCCTTCGGGACTCAATACTAGAACCTCCGTTCTGAGGCGCTTCAGATGGAGGGTGTTGAAGAATAGCTGTGGTTTAGACCTCAGATTGTGAGAGGCGATGGAGGGGGAGCAAGGTTCTCGGAAATCTATCAGAGAGATCTGTTATTGTCTGAGGAGCAGATGTAGATCTGCCCCATCGGCACTTACATCACACAGTTGCTCTAATGCGCTTCTTGGTGCTAGATGTGGTTTCTCTGCTCATCACTGAGTAAATGCCGGAGTAGTATTCTTCCAAAGAGATAATGTAACGTGCTCTATCTTTCCTTCCTCATTCTTGTACACACACCACACTACCATACACTACACAACCACACATGTCTGGATATCAGTTGTGAGCTTAGAGTTTGTGCGGGCTAAGGTGATGCCCCCACCTCTCCACTGGTGGGAAATCACTCGCTGACCAACTTATAGGTCGTGGCTGGATCTCGGTATCCAGGGAAGGAAGATCTCCGAAGAAAATCATACACTACAGTTATGGACTAATGACCTTAACAATTGACGCACCGGAATCACTAATCAATTGATAATTCATACGGCTCGAGAACGAAGAGTAGCGTCTTGGAAGTGGAATAGTGTTATAAAGCACGAAGTTTTTCCATCTGGTTATTCCAGTTTTCGGGGACAAGAAAACGTTCTTTTTTAATTTGGCAAAGTTTGGGATGTAATTAGATAAAATATACTCAATAATATCATTGTTGAACGAGAAATGTGATAATTTAATCACTACGATTGTTCTGTACTGGCTCAAACGGACGCTGTATCACTTTTGAGAATTTTTTGAAACGTTTACTTTATACAATTAGAAAACCATGTTTCCATACTTTGAATAATTCATTTGTTGAAATGTGTTCTAAAATTTTAATTAAACGCAGGACATTGTAAAGTACAGGACTTATTCTTGACATGCAAATTACATTAATACAGAAGGTATCCTTTATCAAGATGCATATTTGGAGAGTCGTTTAATATGACAATAGTAATATTAATTCCTTATTTGATTATTTTTTGTATTTTATTGCAGAGGGATAAATCATACTAAACATTTTAATTTTTTTATTGAAAATTGCGAATGAGTTAATTTTATTAATTTTTTTAATGAAACTGATGTGGGGGGCCTTTAGAACGAGAAGTTGAGTATAGCCTAATGCATGCAATGGGTATTAACTTTCAATATAATAAAATGTGTGTTTCGTTTTTGCAGGTGAGCATTCACAAAACCACATTGAGCTTTCATCACATCAAATGTGTTGCTGGAAAGGTAAAGTAATCTGATTAAACTTACTCACAATAAAATATTATTACCAAGAGAATATTTAGAATGAAACTTTAAAAGACACGGAATCAGGCGGAGATTCATAAAAAAGCACAAGCCATAGAAAGTACATCATTCGGAAAATAAGGTAATGAAGCTTCTTTTATAAAGAAGACACGATGCTGTAACACAGAAATGGACAGAATCCAATCTTTCGACTTATTACAAAAGTCAAGGAATCCATAAAATCGGAGTCCGCGAGAAGAATAGATGAATGACTTTGTGCGCTGCAAGAGGTGAACGCCGTACGGTTTATCGACTTCGTGGCCACACGAAAAGCTTTGTCGCGCGGCTACAAAAGAACTTCCCGCTGTGGCGACTACTCCCATAAATTTGCGTGAAATGAACTGCAGGTGAGTCGACATTTTGAACAGTTTCATTTTAACAGCTTTCCAATAAGCCTTCCTCGCATCCTGTAAATTACTAGAGATATACACACACACACGCACCAACGATCACGAGTGCACATGATATTGAATGTTAAAAATAAATAGTATCTGAATAAGAAAAATAAGAGTACACCTGAAACAAGAATTGAGTAAGAACACACAATATAAAATTTATTTGAAGTTCATAATAAAAAAATTAATAAAAATATAACTGCCTGGCTCATCCACCTTTGGGGTGGAAACATGAAAAGTTATATGTAGTTTTTGTTTCATGTAAATACTTATTTAAACCATTAAATTTACTTATCATGAATCGGATGAATCAAGTCATATCATTCATGTGTGCAAAGAATCTTTTCGTAATTCACAGGTTTCACCACTACAGGCGTCTTGAATTCCCACAAATTGAATCGGTGATTTGATAAGGGAAATCAACCTTTCTTACATATTCTAAGAAAACAAAACTTAACATCCAGACATCTTGCCATCTGGGACATTTATGTTCTACACAAAAGTTATAGAGTTATTCGTTATTGATTGTTTGGGCTACTCTGTAAATTCAGATTTACATTAATGTGATGTACAAAACCGTTTTTACACCTTGGACTTATCTCCTTAATAAAATAATCATCCAATATTAAAACAAAATTGTATCCCTTTATTTTTGATCTAATGAAACAATATTTTCATAGAATAAATATATAATGATGTGAATTAACATATTGGGCTTAATGGATATGAAAACGTATCTTACTAAAATAATAATATCAACATTTACTATCATCGGTTCCCATTTGAGTGTGTGGTATGTCAAAACTTTTTGGTAGAAATAGAGATTTTCATGTTGGACTATTTTACTATTTCTTGAACATCGGTTGAGTGGAAATAGCTGAGATGTAAATTTCTTAAACGGAAAATCTGGGGGTGTTTTCCCTTTTGCCAACATGAATGAGTACTTGATAATCCCATCATGTACTCATGTGCCACGAGGTAACCAAAAAATTCTCTATCATACGTTAACTGCTCTACTTAAAGATTCATACTAGGCTCACAATAAGAACTGTCAGAGCGAGTAAGAGACTTCATCTTAAAATAGTTCCACCACCAGGTTGTGAAGTCTGTGATGTGTTCTGTGTCTGTTACTGATGTCATGAAGCATTTAGGAGTTTCCTAGCTGACAATACTTCTTCTAAGAATCAGAAAATAATTCTGGACTTTTTTCTCTTTTTCAAACATTAAATTATTTAGCTGCATATGCTTAGTTCCATTTTTACACTGATCTACATCTTGAATAACAAACAAAATGTATACATCAACATTTTTAGAAAAACGCGGCGTTATTTCCGTTTTAAATCACATCAGATTCAATTGTTTTCTCTTTACAATTCTTCTAGGAAGTTTCAGAAGGATAAAATTAATGCAAATCAACGTCACTTGTCTGCATGAATCGACTGAGCAAATGATCATCTCTGTAGACTTGGAATGTTTTAGGTGCTTCAAAATTCCGAATCACGCTGATTTAAAAAAAATGATGTTAGAACGTTACGGAAGTATCAGAAAAAAATGTTGAATGTATTAGTTTCCCCCGGTAGATCGCGACGCGTCGGGTGTCCCCTCACATGCCCCAATGGCAGAATGGAAAAGGTGATAGTAAAGGACGGACACACGCAGGTCTCCTTATTTCAACAGACAGGAAAATAATGATTAGTAACGTAGAAATTTCGGTTGAAATCAAAATCACAACAACAACAACAAAAACCATTGCAGTAAAATGCATTTACCATTCAGCCTCATGGAAAGATGCACATGAGGTTACTAAAAGAATAAATGTAAATTTTTCACCGATAACGAAGGAATGTACAATATATATCAACAGCAAATTAATTCATAACGACAGTGAGTGCTTTCTTCGTCACTCAAAACATACAAAGAACAGCTTGGCTTATTCATCTCGAGTGAAAAGCCCAAATTTTGCATGCTATGACTATGGTTTCATTCCCGAAGTAGGTACCAAGCCTTACAAGTAGACAGCAAGTATTGAATGTAAGGTAGAACAGATTTCAAAATGACATTTTATTTGCTGAAACAACCTTCTTCTCATATATTTTAACAAATTTTAACCTTTGTTTAATAGAAGCAAGTATTTATTGCATTATTTAAATTTTCCGTTTCAAATGAAGACAGTTACAATTCCAAGGGTGTTAAACGAAACCATTCGCTTTCGAGAGTCATTTTTTTTCTTTCCAACTGCTAACGTGCCAACGGTGTTGACTCCGCCCTACATACGTCACTATTCTCGCTCTCTAGCACTGCGTGCGATGTCATGTTCGCGCAGTTGGTAATGATTAATGGGCAGAAACCTCACGTCCATAAGGCGACCGTGTCCCGACAAAGTAAGCGTAGCTCATGCGAATAAGAATGAAAGAAATGAAATCGTACGAAAGTTAAAAGAGAAAAAGCAAATCGTTCTGCGATCGCTCTTTCTATTCATTCCTTTGACATCTGACCTGGCTTTCAAAAGATAAGCATCAACTGTGTGTTGTTAGGCACTATTCACAATATTTTACTGAAAAGGGAGGATCTATACTACTAAGGCAGTACAAAGTGTTATAATGCTGCGGAAAGAGGGGATTTTTCGGCTGAAAAACGTATTGCTGGGCCCTGGTAATGAAGCAGCAGAAAAATGTTGTTCCTCTGTATGGTAAATTACTTTCTCTAACACGTTATGTAGTGAGAATCCGCGTGTTATAGATTCCTGATACCCTGAAATTGGTTCATGGCGAAATGTCTGCTCTTCTGAACAATGCTCGAGAAACCGTAAGTAGCATTTGTGTGTGTGAGAGGGGGCGAAAAACTTAATATGATGTCTCCATATTTTCAAAACTTTCTCAATTTCTTAAAATTTAATTTCTTTCTCGGATAGAGCAAAATAGGTTGAAAGAAATGCATTGAAAGCATTATTGTTGGATTTTCGAAATATTTTTGTTCAATTTTTTCCGAGTCTTCTTATCGCTAAAATATTGGACACTAAAATGTGTTTCTTAATTAAATCTATCAATGGCAGATACTTAAATAAAGAACTGCATAATGTTTCAAATATGAGTAGTTTTCTGCGCGTTTGACTGTCGGCACCACTTTTCAATACCTGCCAGTTAGCGCTTCGATCCATCGATTTTGCGACTACTCAGGGAGACGGTAATGCATTTACTGTGCATGAATTCCAACAATAAATTGTGAGAACAGTAATCATATTTTCACTTTACTAAAATGTGAAGACGGGAAGGGAAAATGAGAGATAACGACGACTAGAAGGCAAACGAGAACTATTTTTTTCGAAATATCTCTGTGCCAATAGTTGTGAAATCAAAATTAAATGTTAAATAGTCTTCTTAATCATCTTCCAAAAAAGATTTGGCATCCAACCTTTTCCGGTGTCCACCTCTTCTATGCTTTCTTTCCCTATCCAAGTCTCTCCTCCGTTATGGGGCTTATTAATGAGCTAATTTCTCACCTACCATCCTTTTCAAAATGTTCGCACGGTATCTTCTTATTAGTAGATCTTTTTGTAATATAGACGTCACATTTAGCACTTAGTGACTAAAGTACGGTAATCAGAAAGATGGAATATAATATAACTGCATGGTCTGTGCAGAAATTCCACACTTTGTAAAGTTGAAAAATGTCTCATTTTTTAGAATGCTGCTTAAGAGTCACAATTGGATCCCACCTTTCCCCATTCATTTCGCAGATCCCCACACAACCTTCACATGTCTCCATCAAAACGGGTCTCCTCACAAAACTCACTTGTTTCTTGAAGGACAGGGAAATGTCATTTTAGAAGCCTACGACATTGTTTTCGAGTGATACACAATTATAACGCAGTATTCCGTCTGTAAGTCATAATTTGTACATTTGTTTTTCAACTGTTCTTTTTAAAACTGTTGAATGTAGCACTGCATATTAATTATCTGCCCAGCAATAGCATACATACAAAGTTTTATTTCGATGACTAATCACAAATTGTCAAAAAACGCCATCCCTCCTTAGCGAATTACAAATGAAGAATATTTTCATAGAGAAAACAAGTTTCGAAACGTAATACTTCTAAATATTGAGAAAAATAGTTTATAAAAGTTAATCCACGAGGAATAATAACCGTATGACGTCCTCGAGAGAACATAAAGCGCGCATACAATGCAGTGGCAGTCACACATCGCGTGCGTGGCGGTAGAAAACGCGCACCCCAGCGCGATGGGATTATGGCCCAGCCGACTGATTGATTACTGATACCGAACGCGTGTACTGTGAAGTTAAGTATGGTTTATGTCCTGTAAGAGCGGTTTATGTTGTTTATTATCGAGGGAAGTAGCTGTGTTCAGCTCCGCGCAATGGCTAGAGGCTCCCAGTACCGGTTAAGGAGTTGTTTTCTCAACCAGGTATCTCCTCCAAGAGGGCAACGCTCCAGGCGGAACAAGGCCTGGTCTCCCGACATGTGTGTAGTGCAAGTAAGTGTAAGTGCATGTAAGTAAGAGATGAGTGTAGTACAAGGAAATATTGCTTGTGGTCCGTGGCCCGTTTGTTACCGTGCTGCTCCGACAATTGCTTGATTTGAGATCGGAGAAACTAAGGATATCCACCGATTAGAGCAGCCAGCCGCTATAATTCTCTTCCAGTCAGCGACCAAATTCAAGCGAGCTGTCTAGCACTGCGTCTCGAAAAACCAGGTCACCGTCGAAACTCGAAACCTAGGACTTAGAACCTTCAGGACATCGTCAATGCAGGGACATCAGTGTATGCCCTGTGCCACCTACGTCGGTCCACCCTGCCGACGACGGTGTGGTAGCTACGGAGAAGGCGAACGGTGTTTGAGTAAATCCATAACAGAGCTGCCGAAAGAGATCGCTTCAAAAGCTAACATTCAAATCATCTGCTACTTTGCGCGAATTGAAACACATTACCTCTGCTACCGCCGGGCACGTTTGCGGTGTCGATGCACATTACACACGGGTGAGAGCGGGCAACACGATGCCATCTCTTTGAAATGGAACATTTATACACAGACACAAATATTACAGCTAATGGAGCCGACGAGTGATTTTCATGTGGACTCTGGAATGGTGTTCATGTTTACTCTTTGTGTAGAAGCTGCTTTGAACATTCAGCTATTACACATATCGCTACACATCTTGAATTATGAGGGCCAATGGCAGGAATGCGCAGGTTTCTATAGGTTCAAATGTAACATTACTAAAACGCCGTTCGGATGAAATGATGAAAACGTTAATTGCATAGCTTCATTTTAATACATGATTTTCTAGGTATTGAGTCGTCTATAAATACGCATTATATTTATCTTTCTATTACGTTGTTGCTTTTCTTTCCAAATTCTCACGTCTGACGTACTTCTTATGAACATTATATTTCGTATTATTAGGTTAAATCTATCAATTTCTAGACTGGAGTTTCTTAGTAACATACCATTTGATATAAACAAATAAACAACTGTTTTTCTTTCCTTACTGTTTAAATGTTATAATAAAATTTGTTTGTATTATTTTACTTAAAATGCTAACGCAGTTGAACATGAATGATGTTCCCCTGTTTCTCGACCAACAGATATTGTCATAAGTCTGAGAAACAAAGCAATGAAAGACAACGCACATATTATTTGACGTGACATCTCATTTTACAAGAACAGTGAATTTCTCATATTTAAACGATTGAGTAATATTAACTTAACAGATTCTTTATGAACTCATATTTCCCAAGAGGTAATGTTTTGATAATGCTTAGTTTATTTCTCTCCTAACAAGTCCCTTTTGAAAAACATTTACTCGTGCTTAAATTTCAAAATTATAAACTATTTCGTGGCGCCCAAAAGATAAACCTAGTCTTTTGCCTAAATTTTCATACTTTGAGACTACATCATTTTGACATTTCTATTATTTATTCATAACACAACGACTCTAATCGTTTTACATTGATGCTCATCTAAGGAAGTTTGAAGTAATAATGAAATAACTTCTTATTAAGAAAAGAGTCGTTCATCAACTAAAAAGACACTTTCCTGTTCTCTTTTTCTTGAGCGGAGTTCATCTATTTAATGCGAGAATGACAGATCATCCCATATATGCAACATTATTATGTTAACTTCCTTGAAAGAGACGGTGAAGGAGAGATACTCCTCCGTCCCTGCATTACTCTCTGCTCGGCTTCCACCATCAGAGGTGAAAAACGTCCCGTTTCTGCATTGTCCAACTTGCGCGCGCGAATGTCTGTAAAAGAGACAGAGAGACTCCCCCATTTGCGCATCACCTTCCCTTTATCTTCCACAATTAGAGAGGGAGTTTCCCGTCAGCATCCTTCCAGTAACGTTCTTCCAGGCGTGTGTGTACGTGTGTTTGAGAGAACGAGAGAGAGAGAGAGAGAGAGGGAAGAGTGAGCAGTGAGTGACTGAGAAAAAAAAAAGTACGGATGAGAAAGAGAAGAGCGAAGGGCATAGTCATGAGTGAGGGAGAAAAGAACAAGAGTGAGCGTGAAACGGACATGAATAAACGAGAGAAAGAGAAGGGGTAGGGAGTGAAAAACAAGAGTGATGGAGAAAAAGGCAAAGACAAGAGCGATGAGAGAGGAGAGAGAGGAAGAAGATAGGAGAAAGAAGAGAGAGAGACGAGAAAGGAGAGGAGGAGGAGGAGAGGAGGAGGAGAGGAGGAGGAGAGGAGAAGAGGAGAAGAGGAGGAGAGGAGGAGAGGCGGAGAGGAGGAGAGGAGGAGAGGTGGAGAGGTGGAGAGGTGGAGAGGGGGAGAGGCGGAGAGGAGGAGAGAGAAGGAGAGGAGAAACAGTGAAGTGTGTGAAAACGCCTTCCCATCCCCCCAGAGCATCCATTCCAAAGCGACCCCCCCCTGCCGCAGCGCTCAGTGCGCGAGCTTCGTGCGCGTGCCGCCAGCTGTCGCCGCGAGTCGTATGGCGTCGCGCCGCGTCGCGCCGCGTCGCGTCGCGTCGGCTGAGTATCGGCTCAGGCGCTTCTTTGCAGCCGCGCGTTGGGCGGGGAAGAGGGGTGGGGGTAGATAAACCGCTTACGCCGGCGGCAGCTCCATCCGTGTCAAGACGCATCCGCCACCTGCGCCGACGTCCAAGTGCACGGAGGCTGGGAATTAGCGGATGGAAGGAAGACGCAAAGCTCTGAGGTTCGTCTGGCACAGAACTCTCACCAGAGAGTATATATCAGAGACGGCACTCAATGTTAAACGGAAAGCTCTTTTTTTTCTTCTTCTTTTTGTTATTTAAGGTCGCATCAACTACTAGGTAATTAGCGACCACTATTGCTTGTAACGGTATGGTAACTGTGGGTTGACACGATAATGATGATGATAGTGGGTGAAAGGACGAAACACAATACAACTATACCCGAGGCGGGACTCGAACCCGGAATCCTTCGGTCCGAGATCGCTATGGCACTACTGCCTTAGCAATCTCGGCCACCGGATCGGCGGAAAGCTCTTATTTTCGTGGAGGGGAGAAATTCGAATCCCTCATTTCGACAGAAGCAACGAATCAGAAAGAAGCAGCCATTTTCGCCCACCGCCAGCCAATAAGCGTCGAATGGCAGTCTACCAATTGAAATGGAGGACGAACGTGAACTGAAATATTTGGAATTACATTATCAAGCCAGTTTTCATTGTGGCGGACATAGTTATGTGCTAAATAGAATCTATTTTACGTAAAAATGAATTCGCATGGTAATGTAGAAGTCAATAATTCTGAAAGTAAAATGAAGTAAATTGTAATGATAGAAAGTTTAAATGAAAAAAGTTATTTTATATAAATACTATTTATTTTTAAATTGGTAAATAAACATCATAAACAAAAAATACAATATGCATAAAAATTTCTTTTATGTGAAACAAAGGAATAAATCGGAGTCAATCATCATGTGTGACACTAATGTTACACTTAATCACACTGCCGCTAAACAATACAAAATGTAACTAAATGACACCTACAAAAACGTACTAAAAATTGTATCATTCATAAAACCAATCTCAAAAATCGTCATTTTGCATTTGTGAAGAAACATGCTTAGAAGCTGGAGTTTATTTCCAGGTAACAATCCCAAACTCTTACTCAAAGATCTACGTATATAGTCCACAAGACTAACAGTTAAGAAAAATAGTTAGGATTAAAAATTAATCTGGCCATAATATGAAACAGCCTGCGAAATGACCTTTTTATTATAAGAAACACAAAAACATGGTACAACCCAAATTTGCTACATGTCATATGTATGCAAATGAAACCCATCAAGTTGACTTAAGTATGTTACTGGTTTATTTATATTGCAACGGTATATTTCTTCTATTCTTTTGATTAATGAAATATTGGAATCCTGCATCTTGGACGTATTCAATTACAATGATAATGTAAGGAAAAAAATCCATCATAGAACGTGTTAAAACAAGAGACATTATGTCTTACATAGCAAAAGATATGTAGTAGACATATTTAACAGAATCTCTTCGTTTATTGGTAACAAAACTGTTTTTCTACTTATAAATTGCACTTGCATTTCGACAATATATTCCAAAGGCACAGTCAATGGATGTTAGACATAATACCACAACATACATTCAGACTGAGTTACCAATATTTCCTATTAAGTTCTGAATTATATTCAATTAATAAGAAAATATTTGCATATGTTTGTTCAGTCAAGTGAGCAATTTTTGACACTCATTGATTACAATCTGAAGTGGGTAGAATTGTAGGCGATTAACACTTACAAATGAACCATTTTTGTGTTATATATGTGCAAAGTTGTGTGTTCGAAATTTTGTTTTATGAAATGCGTTTAACAAAAGTAAACAACCTGGGCTCTTTGAAATTCGGTATTTATGACTTGTCTGTTTACATGTGTTACATCTGTTACTTAAGTCACATGTGCTCATCTCCTTTTCAACATCATTTGTATACATTTTTCAAATATTATTTTCAGGGATGACATTGGAGTAATGAAAATCACTCATGAAAACTATTCCTAAATTCCAACCACCACTTTGAGAGATTAAAAGTTTGGCGTTCCAGCTCATATTGCTGCTTATATATTATAACTAAATATATCAAAACTGAAGTATTTTAGAACCTGTCAGAAATCACTAATTGATCTGAACAGACCATAATGTAGTTTTGGATAGATCTTCATCTCACGAGCAACACTGTACATATTATGGTATATCATTTCAAATCCAAAATTATTGCACAGCAATACCAACAGAATACCAGAATTGAAGGTATTATATTTCATGTCATCAGGGGTTGTTTTCTCATATACGCAATAAAGAGCAAGTACACATTTTATTAGAAACCTAGTATAGAGAAAGTAATGTAATGCTGGAAAAAATTGTAACTGAATAATAATAATAATAATAATAATAATAATAATAATAATAATAATAATAATAATAATAATAATATACAAAAGTATTGAAATTTTCAAGAATTTCACCCGAATTGAAATATACATGACTTCCAGTCTGTAATAGAATTTCTCAGCATAGCACAGAAAATACGAAAAGCTAAAATAAACATTATTTTGATATTAGATGCCAAAATACTCAACATATACAATACAGTTCAAAGTAAATAAAAATACGTTATTGTTATTGTTACTTGCACTTTCACAAAAAATTAACTCATCTCCCGAAAACATATTTAGTCGATATGAATTTCTCCTCATACGACTGTTTAAACAAAAGCTGGTAGCTCTCTCTCTTAGGAAATTTTCGAACAGAATATCGTAGCTCTGCTTTCGCAAAACCTTTCAACAGAAGTATCTCTTGAGAGCGTAGGCTTCCGGGGCCGGAGTCAGTATTTACTTGGCTGTCCGGGTGAAGATTACGCCCTTAGGAAGGTCCCAGAATGGCGACTAAAACGTTGGCACCTTCGCCATGGACACGGCGTTACCTGGACAGCCAAGTAAACAATAGAAGTATCTCTTACTCTCATGGATATTTTTAACTGAAGGGTTTCCGTAACGTTACTTCCCTCCCTTCCCTACCCATTGTTCCGCCCGCTGCTTCCCTCGCTTTCGACCACTGGCCATTCGCAATCCCTTATCTGGCAATCATCATTTTCGTATTGGCCCGCGGCGGTTCCACCATTGTGACGCCACGTTTAAATCATCGTCGCGAATTCTTATTCTGGGGCCCTGTGTCTGAGCTGGGCTTGGGGGCAAGATAAAATTTAGGAAAGTAGAATCAAGACAATCAAATGTGGTTAATGGTGAAAATTTGAAATGGGTTAGGACATACAATATCTTGCGGTTATTATAGATAACCATTCAGGTTTTAAGGATCGTTTTTAATACATTATGAATAATATAGTCAAGAAACGCATAGAACCGATGAAAAATATCCTGATTTTTTTCTGGACCGGATACCTAATGATTGAACTAATAATTCACTTTTTAAATATAAATGTGAGTAAAACGTATGCAAATATAACGTAAAACATGTCTTATATTGAATGCACAAAATTTGTAATAGTTAATCTTTTCAAAAAAAGTGTAATTTATAAAGAGTGTCTTAAGGTACTAAATATCACCCAGAATCTCAAATTGCACCTGAATAACGAAAATTTCAGGCAAATATTCGGTTTAAAACCTCTGAGTGACGTGGGTGTCCACGTATCTCTGTTTCCATTTCCGTGCTAACGTGAATGTGGTATTGCGTAACAGTTGCCTCGCAGCAATCCCAGAAAGCAGCAAAAGCGCACACCTGTTTGTGACAATTTCCGCCGTCTCCTCAATGGCCTTCTGCGAATTAGGTGTCTTTGTTTCTAACACTGGCGCATACGCAGAACGATAGAACGACAAAATTGCAGACGTTAGTTTTCTTGTTTCGTTATGTGTTCATTATTGCTTGTTTGCGGCTGCGTTTTTATACTACAATTTTCATATCGCGGGCAGGTTCGTGAGTTTGAATAAGATCATTGAATCAAACAAATTACATATTAATAATTTTCAATGGTTATAGATTATTTGGTTGTTTAAAGTTTCTGTAGGGATTGTTAGTAGTCGTTTGACTAACAGAAAAAAATACATATTCATTAACAGAATACTGTACTATGAATATTAACTTGAGGCAATCTATATTGTATAAGATGTGATAGGCATAACACACAACTAATCCATTTACGAAATTGTGGGCCTTTTATATTGGATTCG
The DNA here is from genome assembly GCA_017312745.1 of Gryllus bimaculatus. Lineage (NCBI taxonomy): Eukaryota > Metazoa > Arthropoda > Insecta > Orthoptera > Gryllidae > Gryllus > Gryllus bimaculatus. The sequence continues at coordinate 15,478,489 of BOPP01000006.1, read as the reverse complement.
AAACAGTATTTGGGAGTAGTTACGAAAGTATATATGACTCTGAGGATCAAAATATTTCAAAGTGAAAGCGATTCAAGGGCTCAATGAATTCTTTACATCTTCTTCAGCAACGATCAGAACAAACTGAAAAGAAAATAATTCCACAACGATAATCTAACATGAATACCATACTCAATGCAGGCATTCAAGAGCATTCATAATTTATTCTTATAGAATAAAACTGTATTTAAAACTTTTACCAGCTCTTTTTCATTTTTACGTGTGAGATCCATTAGCTTGCAGGTAAATAAAACAAAATGGTTGTATCTCCTCATACTAAAGGATTAACTTTGTCTTTAGCGCTGTTATCATACACTCCTTATATTTGCCACTACAGGATGTATTAAAAACATCCTTGTTGAACTCTGCTTTTCGATCTATTAAGTACAATGTCTACTTAAAGGGAAACACAAAACCAGGTTTCCTGTCTGCAAAGGGGACAATATTGCAACATGTGATACCATCAGGGTGTTCATGACATCTCGAATACTTCTCTCTCAGTGAAAACGACTGTTAGGATAAGAAATGGATAATAAAACACCCAATTTATATGTCAAAATCAATGTAGTAACAGACATGTCATAATTTGATTACGCCATTATGTCATCAATTCATCTCCTTTACTTCAAACTGTCTCTTAGTTACAAACTTCACTAAGGACAATAAATTTGTTCGCCTCTAGGTCATTTTCAATGCGTCCCCACAATTCAATCTTTCCATTTTCTCTCTATACAGAGGTGTCAGCTTTTAAAACGAATAGCTGTGCCATGAACAGAGTGTTTTGGGACGCGCAGATAAGTTCGCGATGCGGAGCTCAAAACAGATGGAAGCGGGGCGGGAAAGCGCGAAAACTCAAGGTTTGGAGCTGGGAGGCAGCGCAGAGTAAAAGGAGAAAGAAGTACACAGCGAGGTGTGTGGGATTGGGCGGGGCGAGTATGGGACGTGTGAGCAGTGGATGGGCAGTAGGGTAGAGACGGTTGGAGGCGTGAGAAGAGCTGCAGTCTGGATTCGGGATATGGGAGGGGCGAAGTAGGGTTTGAAGAGGACAGAGATCAGAATAGGAATGAATGGAAGAGGACGGGAAGGAAATTAGTAGATATGAAGGTACGGAGACGAGTCGAGAAAAGAGACGAGAAAAGAGACGAGAAAGATACGAGAAAAAAGAGACGAGAAAAAAGAGACGAGAGAAAAGAGACGAGAGAAAAGAGACGAGAGAAAAGAGACGAAGAAAAGAGACGAGAGAAAAGAGACGAGAGAAAAGAGACGAGAGAAAAGAGACGATAGAAAAGGGACGAGAAAAAAGAGACGAGAAAAAAGAGACGAGAAAAAAGAGACGAAAGAAAAGAGACGAGAAAAAAGAGACGAGAAAAGAGTGGTGGGGAGGGAAGGGAAGGGAAGGGAAGGGAAGAGGATGGCTGGAAGGCGTTGGGACATAGAAAGGTGGAGAGATGGGATAGGGTCGGCCGGGGGGAGGGCTGGTTTGAAACGGGGAAGGGCGGGAAGGCGAGGCTGAGCTGAGCGGGCTGCGTCGAGGGCTATTGTCGCTCCACAAGGGCGCGCCACGCCCACCGCCCACCGCTCGCTGCCCGACGCGGCGCATCGCTGCGCGCTTCCTGCGCGGAAACAAAAGCGCGCGTCGAAGAGGGCGCGCGGCGCCGCGCTCCAGTGGCGCAGGCGCCGTCATGCGAGGGGAGAGTAAAAGGCGGCGCTCGGGGGATGGGGGGGGCGTGAACCGAGGGTGACGCGGGGGCGGAGCAGAAAGAGAGAGTAAGTGTAGCTTGTCACATCACATTCTTCTCCTTTTTTTCACTTTCTTATTCTTAAGTTTCTTCTCTTCCTATTTCACCTTTTCCCCATTTCTCTTCTTCATTCTTCATTTTTTTCTCTTCCATCTTCTCCACCTTCACTTTCGTTCTACTCCATTTCCATTCCACTACTTCCATTTCTTCCCTTCTCTCCTCCTTTTTCTTGATGCAATGAATAATATAGGTCGTAGGCTAACCACGTAAGAAACTGCGCCTACTGCTTTCGTGAGCAACATCGGACTGGAGAAGCTGGTTGGAGTCTTGGCTGAGGCTAGATCGGTGCTAGTGCAGATGGCAAAGGAAGGTGAGATTGGCGCAAAGAGCGGGGAGAACGGGAATGGGGAAGGCAGCACGTAAGAAAGTTGGGGTAGATGAGAAACCCAGGGCAGGCATGGAAGTGTTGAGGAGAGGCCGGTTGTGGGAGGCGGAGCAGGAGCGTGGGCGCAGTGGACGCTTTTAGAAGATCAGATGGGAAGTTGAAGGTGAAGAAGTGGCAGAGATCGAAAGAATAACCAGTTGCAGGTGAGAGTAGAGGTTGATAGAAACAGATCCAACGCCGACGAAATGGAGAACGACCTAGAGAGAGAAGGTGTTCATTGTGTTGATGATGAAGTGGTGACTGATCGAGGATAAGAGAGGATACTAACTGAATGATAGTAGTGAAAATATCTCTAGCTGGTGAAGATTATACTAATGTAAGTGTGAATGTGGACTGCGATTGATGTGAAAGGGGAATAGTGTCGACAAAAAAGTAGTGGAGTACGAGGGGAAAGTGTAGAGTGAAAGTCTTCCCATATTTGACAGTAGAATTGTAGGAGAGGAACTTTATATAAGGTGAAAGCTAAGAATAATACAGAATTGAAGCTTGAGAGAAGCAAAGAGAGCAGCACATAAAAAGTATAAATAAGAATAGAAATATTCCAAAAGAAGTTTGTAAGTGGGTAAGAACAGACAGAATTGTGATTGAAAACAGATGAGGAGATAATGAGGATGAACTTAGAGAGAGGGGGAAGACAAAGCAAAAACATGAAGCAAAAAAATGAAAAGCTGTAACAAATTAAAGTGAATGTACAAAACGAAGAAGAAAAGATAAATAGAATGAGACTGAGTGAGCAGATGAAGTTCAAAAGTACACGAAGCAGAATTGCACCAGAAGCACAAACACGAGCAATGCAGAAGACACGAGCAAGTAAGCATGAACATTGCTTCGCGGAAGGACGAAAACGCAGCGAGATTCAGGCGTCGCGTCGGCAGAACTATCGAAGCGAACACAGGCGCCGGGGGCAGAGGGGCTGTGCGGTGCGGTCTTGGGGTGGGTAGGAGATGAGGTGGGGGGGCGGGTGCGCTGCCGAGTCGAGAAACTGCGGTCTCGTTCCAGATTCTCAGCTGACGGCGCGCAACTCCGGCGCAGCCCCCCAGAGGAAATCTTCAGTCTGCAGCTCAAGTTTCTATTCCCCATACTTCACGCTGGTCGAGCTGATGCGGTTCCCGCGTCACGTTCCCTCTTTGCATCTTATTCTTCTACATTTGTTTCTGAACTTCGTCGGTTCATCGTTCTCGTTATCTTTCTCCTCATTACCTCGTCGTTTTTTACATTCATCTTAACTGTTACAATTTTTCGGAAATAACTAAACAAAATCGGAAAACTATATAAAATAGTTTTGTGCCCCATAAATATTTACCTGTTTTTTATGAAATCATTGGCCCTACATTAAATAGTTTTAACAGGAATGAGCAATAATATGCGAAAAGAAACAAGCGAAATAAAATCGTAAAAAAACTTTTCGATTTAAAATTGTTTGAATCTATAATTATTTTGGTATATGTATTTTTAAAGGTGAGACAGTAAACTACCAGTATAAAGGCATGTGACAAAACACCAAAAGTATACAATAAAATGAAGATCAAGAACAAAACTAGGTCGTGACTTTTGAAAACTGAGGGAATGAAATCATAGAAGATCGAAAAAAGTTCAGCCTGTGGAACATCAAACGCAGATACACGTCCAACTCACAAGTACTGTTACTTTGGTGGGCCGCGGTGTAGAGGTTGGACTCCTCCCCTTATTCTGAAAGGGATGTGCACGATCCCCGCCCGATCCAAGAGGAAGTTGGGTGGACGAAGAGGGTAGCAATTTTTTACGTGGCTAGCCCACGACCCCATTCATTGCATCAAAGAAAGGGGCAAAAAAGAACAGAAGAAACGAACTAAGAAATGGAAGAAGAAAGAAGGAAGGTGAGAATAGATAAGATGTAAGCGAAAGGAAAATGAAGAAGAGAAATGAGGAGAAAGGTGAGATAGAAAAGTAATTGAAGAATGAGAAGATGAAAAAGGAGAACTTCTACACTTCTCTTTCACAACATGCCAAACACACAATCCAGCACGAGATGAAAATGACGGTGAAAAAGCATTTTCCAGGAAAACTTCCCCCTCTTCCTTCGTTGGCAAAACATTTGTAAACTGGGCGTTTCCTGGAAACGCGCGCGATGGAACGAAGTGACGTGAGCCATTGGTCCATGCAGAATGCAGATGGCGTTGATCGATTTGCTAGAACTCTACACTCTCGACAGCAGAGTACTCCTCTCTAGATGTTGAAAAGAGGTGTCCGGTAAAGTGATGGATTTTCCGTGAATCGCGAAAGTTTGCTTTTAATCCTTCCAGGTACGCTTTATCACTGAATTTTTCTTAGAACCTTGGATACAAATCAAACTATTGACAGGTCCACCTCGGTTTCCATATTTTAAAGATTAATTTGTTAGCAGTGTCATTTCTAGGAATAAGCGAATTGCGCGAACGAAATTTGTATGATAAATATCTCGTCATATATGAGCCAAATTAGATATATCGTGACCATACTACGATATAAGAAGGGTAATCTGAACTTCCAATAGAACAAGGCAAAAAAACAGAAAAAAATGCAATTTTGTGATTACGACAATATTAAATTCAATATTATATATTTCAGTAAAAATCCGTTTTAAGCGAAATATTGAAAACTAAACCATGTTCCACTAGTATCACGTTTCTTCCGACCTTTTGTTTGAGACGATTAAACACACATACATGTGCAATCGTACTATTCAATATAGGATGACAAGCAGAGCAACCGAGAGAAATTCGAGAAAACGTACCGCAATTTCTCTTCTACTTCTTTGTTGTCATTATTCACATCATCTCTACCATTTAATCTTCACACAGGACTTACCGGGAAAATTCAATGTTTTGATCTATGGCTTCGAACATTTTCTGTCAACTCTAGAATTTACACATCCAGTAAAAAAATTAGTCCAAAGCAGCAGGCGAAGCGGCCCAGGATGGCGAGGAACTGCGCACACTAACGCGATAGAGCATTACATCCAGAAGAGTCTAATTGTGTGTAAGACATGTCTGTTGTCACTTCTGTGTGGTGGCTTAGTGTGCGTTCTTAATGAAGGGTGCATCATCCCTTACCCGAATCTCTCTTTTATTCCTTTCCCTTTCACTGTAACGAGAGTGAGGGTATACCAGATAAACGCATGGTAACGGACTAAAGTGTTACGGCGGTCAGCGCCGAAGGGTAGTCATCTGGCTACATATCACTAAACCAGTTCATTCAACGACGGACCCTAGAGACACATAGGTAGGGACAAGCGAAATGGTATGACATACGCGAGCTTACGAGTCACATCGCGGGGTAGTTGGGGAGCCCAAATCAGTGTGATGGTTGATGGTTGCACAATAGCCAAGAGAAGACCTCCTGTTAACACCGATGATGCAGAAAGAAAATTATAGGAATTCATATTGCATTGCACTCAACTCATGACGCTCAGACTCAAACCTCTGCGGACATTTCCTTCGGCTCTCCGTTTTTTGACCCTGCTGGACCGGCCTCAATCGTGCCCGTCAAGTCCTATCACTCGCCCAATTCGACTCGAACAGCCGCGTCACACCCCCTCCCCATTTTGCCCCACCTCCACGTGACCACCTTCACTCACCCGCCCCACGCACCTTATCTCATCCCGCCTCACCTCACCTTGCCATGGCCTAACTCACCTCACAATGCCGCACCTCACCCACGCTCACTCCACGGCCCACACAATACCCAGCACCCTTTACGATCTAATCCCGCTTTCACCCACCCTTGCCCACTTCTCTCCGCACTCCCCACCGCACTCACTCGCCCAACTCATCTCACTGATATCACCCCGCCACCTCACCCACCAACCGCCTCACCTCAATTTCAAGCCCGCATCTCACTCGTTCCTTCGCCGCTCCAGCCTCACTCACAGTCATCTCCCACACCACAACAATCCTGCTTACGATATAACCCGCCTCACCCGACACCCGGCCCACTTCTTCACGCTCGCCTCACCTCATCTATTCTGCCTACCCAGTTCATCGATTCTGCTCGCCGCCCTCACTCACCTCACCTCACCCTCACCTCACCCATCTCATCTCCCACAGCCACACATACCCCACCTTTATCGAATTAACCCGCTCACCCACCTTGCCACTTCTCACCACGTCATCCATTCGCCACACCTCAACTAATCATTCCGCCCCGCCGCGCCCCTACCTCGCCTCACCCCAGTCTTCACCCTCTCCACGCCTCACTCTACACCGAACCCCCACACACCTCACCTCCCAACGCCACACCCTAACCGCTCGCCCGTCCATCCGCTCGCCGCCGCGCGCCTTTGTGCGCTCCTTTTTGCCGCCCGCCCGGCCCGCTGTTGATATTTCATTAGTCTCCGGAGTCGCTTCGGCCGCCCTCATTAATGAAGGAGCCGCTAACGAAGCAGTCGGGGCCCTCGGAGCTATAAAAAGCAAATATCGCGGACGCTGCCTGCCGCTCTCTTCGTCCTCTCGAGCAATCTTCACCTCGACGCCCTCGACGCCCCGCAGGTCGCGCCCTCTGCCGCTTCTCGTGCGCCGTAGCAGCGACGACCCAGTGACGTCACGCGCCAAAGAGTTAGTCACGAGGCTTCCAGACGTTTCAAGTTTCGTAGCCAGAATGAGAAACTCATTTTGGAATAAGATTTTCAATTTTGTCACGAAGTACCGAGATTTATGACAGTGACAGAGTCACTAAATGATTTTAAAAATATCATTGATTTTTCGATATCATTGATGTTTTAAAATGTTACGAAAATGAAGAGAAGCACGCGTATGCAACGTTTCACAATACAATAATAAATTATGGTAAACATCTGCAGAACCAATCGTTTGATCATGCAGAGAACTTGAGTAAATATAAAACTATTGGCGTTACAGCAGCACGTATTTTTTCGTATTATTTGTAACGGTTGTAAAGTATTATAATATTCAAACTTCAACGCTCCTAATGCTCCGGTCATCTCTTGAAATGCTCTTCTCAAAACGAAACGCAGGAAATTCGAAAAAGAACTTTATTTTTAGAAATTCAAAAGTATTTTAGTGTTCAAAAGAATTTAAAAAATAAAAAGAATTTAGTATTCATATAAAAAGTACTAATGAGCCAAAAAGTTCAGAAAACGGTAATAAAGTATGTTTTTATTTTATAAAACGCGGTACTTACAACATACGTACACAGAAAAAACTTTCACTTTTGAAAAGATCTGCAATTATATTCTACAAGTACTGCAGTGTTAGTTAATTTTGAGGAAGATATTATTAACTAGCGGAACCCGGCAGACGTTGTTCTGCCCTTCATCTCCCTCTTTCTCCTTCCCTCTTCGTCTCTCCCTCTCTCGCTCCGTCTCTCTCTCTCCCTCCGACTCTTCACTATCTCTCTGTCACTATCTCTGTCTCTCTCATACACATTTACTTACAGATTCTGCACGTTTATGGTGGATTCATATCGAGAAGTGCCGAAGCAGCAACAATGTACTTGAATGATAAACAATATCTTAACCTGTAGATTAAGGCGTGAGAAACGTTTCTTGGAAGTCTTAAGTGTTTAATGAATTTTAGTGTTTAATGTCCTAGAATGCTTTATTTAGAAGTCAGTCTCAAATCTTGTTGTGTGTTGCGGATTGCAGTCAACATGGATATTTAGTTTTGTTTTGTTTTGTTTTTTCGTGATTTTTTCCCGGTATTTTAATAGTTATTCTGCTATTCGGGGCGGAAATTCATATAACGAATCAGAGATAATTAAAATTGACCCAGCCGTTGTGGAGTTATAAATGGTGTAACTTACCCAACTTTGCTTTATTTATTTAGATGAGAGCATTTATTAATATTTTTTAAAAGGAATAACTTTTTGAGCGTCATTCTTATCGCAAAATACATTAATAATATAATTTAAATACATAGATTAAGTTACCAAACATTATTTGACATTACTGCAAGCAAAATATAAATTTTTTATCATACTAATATGATTTAAAAGACATAATTTGGTGAGTTACTAGAAGTGTAATGAAGGTGAATTAACTAGATATCTATAATATTAGAGAAAAATAGTTTACAATATATTAAATATCTTTCAGTTATACATAACTGTTATACATACTATGAGAAAGTCCGTGATATCATGTAGCACCTGCGTCCTCAGTGGCTCGTTGGTTACTGTGTTCGCTATCTACGGCGCAGTCCCGGGTTCTATTCCCGGTCGGGGTAAGAATTAACTGTGCGCTTTCCTCACAATGCCGCAGTATCTGTAGTTGTGTGACGAAGAGAAAGCTGATTTCCATTGTTAAGAACACCAGAATACAGTGTAGGGATGGCTATGTGCTAAACCCATGTACTCCTTAACCCTTGGCCGCAAGGCCGGGACGCTGCTGGTAGACTTAGCTCGTAAAGAGCTGCTGTGCCAAAGTACATACACACATGGTGTATCAACTGTTGTGTTTTTTCTGCCTATCGACCTCTCAGATTAAAAATATTCAGAAAATCATTTCAAGAAAGTGCGGAAGTGCCCGCAATGTATCTGTCAAATATAGCTGCATATAATAACTTACTTATAATAACAGACTGGTGAAAAAGTACATGCACAAATTTTTAAACACCTTATCTTATTATCTAATATAAAACACAATTTCCACAAATGATTTTGGTATGTTCTAAACCAACATATATTTTACATTTTCATAAAAATATTTAGAAAGTCTTTCTTTTTTCCATTGTGTAAGGTGTGTTTTTTTTCTTTCATTTCCCTACACAAGTCTCCTGCACACCTTCTTCCTCTTTGGGAGGAAATTGTGACATTCGATCCTAGATAAGACCAATGATTACATTTTCTGTACAGGCACTTGTCATAGAACCGGCTGAATATAATGTCATGATACGTACCGCTTAGATCAGAAGCTTACAATGCACATGCGCCAGTGCACGCAACGTACTGACAGATATCGCGTAGCGCAGCAATCAAGTTTCAACATGCTCAGGGAAAATGATTCAGAGAAAGAATAAAAATAGAAGGCAAGGCGTTCTTAGAAAAGTACAGTGAAGGAATACATGAAATATCATATGGCTAATGCACCGTAATAATTCAAGAACATTGACACAGGGATTTGTGAAAACCAAGACACAACAATTTTCTTGTCGTGGCTTGGTTTTCACAAATCTAAACACTCCCGGGTTAATAAGACTGCTCCACGAATGAAGTATGCGCCAAATATTAACTTTTATACACCCTAATAAATTAAGTATTATTCGAACAAGTGAACATGCGCTAAATGCAAATTATACTAAACTCACGCTTGAAGGGAAAGCCGTAATAACTCACGCTTGAAGGGAAAGTTGTAATACTGATGCATCAGTGTTTACAATCGACCAGGAGAGAGAATTGTTCAGAAACAATGTATAGAAAAACCGATAATGGTTTTAATACACTGCCCTCATCCAATCGTACAAGATGTACTGACGTAGGTGTTAATTTTATGGGTGGAATAGTAAGTAACCAATACAGTCTTCAAGGAGTGAATTCTGTAGTTACTCTTAGAGTGTACGACAGGTTTGTGCAAAATCGACCTATCATCGGTTTTTGTTGCATTAACATATTACCAAGGCATCCCTGAAATATAAAACTCTTCCGGTAAATTTAAAACTCAGGGAGAAAAAGAGAGAGATAAAGAGAGAGAGAAAGAGAGAAAGAGAGAGAAAGAGAGAGAGAAAGAAAGAGAGAAAGAGAGAAAGAGAGAGAGAAAGAGAGAGAGAAAGAAAGAGAGAAAGAGAGAGAGAAAGAGGAAGTGAAGAGATGGAGAAATCGAGAGAGGAAGAGAAGAGAGAAAGATAAAAAGGCGAGAGGAGAAAGAGGACGGAGAGCAAAAAGACAGAGAAGAGAAAAGAGCAAGACGGAGAGAAAAAGAAAGAGAGAAGAAAAGAAAGAGAGAGAGAAAGACGAAGAGCCAAGAGTGTATAGTATGAGCGGCGAGAGTAAGAGAGAGGATAGAGTAAGAAGAGAGAGTAAGAGAAGAAGTAAGAGAGAGAAATAGAGAGAGTAAGCATAGAAATAGCGGAGAGAAATAGATAGGGAGAAAAAGATAGAGAAATAGATAGAGAAATAGATAGAGAAATAGAGAGAGAAATAGAGAGAAAATAGGAGAGGAAATAGAGAGAGAAATAGAGAGAGAAATAGAGAGAGAAATAGAAGAGAAATAGAGAGAAAATCCGCTACTCACCTACTCCACTCCCCTCCCCACATCACAGATCTCACACACTCCATCTCTTGTCCGCCACACTCGGACTCACAATCCGCCGAATAGAGAGAGAATAGATAGAAATTAGGGAGAGATATATAAGAGAAATAGAGGAGAGAAATAGAAGAGAAATAAGAGGAGAAACACGAGAAAAATAGAGAGAGAAAGAAAAAGAGAGAGAGAGACGAGAGTTAAGAGGAGAGGAACGAGGAGAGAAAGAGAGAAGAGAGGACGCGCAAGATGAGCCGGAAGACGCGACCGACGAAGAGAGGAGGAACAAAGGAGAGACAGAGAGAGAGAAGCGGAAGACAGACGAGAGGAGGGAAGGAAAGAGAAAAGACGGAGAAGAAAGAGAGAGAGAGAAAGAGAGAGAGAGAAAGAGAGAGAGAGAAAGAGAGAGAGAAAGAGAGAGTAAGAGAGAGAGAGTAAGAGAGAGAGTAAGAGAGAGAGTAAGAGAGAGAAATAGAGAGAGTAAGATAGAGTAATAGAGAGAAATAGATAGAGAAATAGATAGAGAAATAGATAGAGAAATAGATAGAGAAATAGAGAGAGAAATAGAGAGAGAAATAGAGAGAGAAATAGAGAGAGAAATAGAGAGAGAAATAGAGAGAGAAAGAGAGAGAGAAAGAGAGAAAGAGAGAGAGAGAAAGAGAGAGAGAAAGAGAGAGAAAGAGAGAGAAAAAGAGAGAAAGACAGAGAGAGGAAGAGAGAGAAAGACAGAGCGAAAGAGAAAGAGAGAAAAAGAGAGAGACAGAGAGAGAGGAAGGGTGAGAGAAAGAGAAAGAAAGAATGAGAGGGAGAGAAAGAGAGATATGCCTATTCCTCGTCGGTTTTTGCAATGTCATTCTTAAATTCTAGTTTACTAGAACAGTAATTTAGTATTTGGAAACCAACGCAATTTCGAAGTTCGCTTCCAGGTGAGTGTATTCGTGCTATTTGAAGTTCAGATCAAGTCCACTGCACGCCTGCCACCGGAGAGTAATGATCAAGTGCGCGCGGCACGTTTCATCTCCGGCGACATGCAAACCCAGAGGCCGCGAGCACGCACCTGGCAGGCGCTATGCGTGTCTCTGGGGATGACATGTGTTTGCGAATCGGCAGCCGTGGCAAGAATAGCCGTGGGCCGCGTAATCTAATCGTGGGCATCCTCGCGCATTCTGCCCCGACGCGCTCACCGCGTATTACGCCGCAAGCACGCACGCGCGGACAAATGCGTTTTAGAAACTCTGAGAGTCCTACTTGGTACTACTTTAGAAACTCTGAGAAATGTGGGCGGTTCTTGGCAATTTACAATGTTTTTACTAATTTGGGGGTCCAATTTACAATGTTTTTACAAATTTGGGGGTCTTGGGAATTCATAGGGATAAGCCACATACGTGACTTTTAAAGAAGAGAGTGTGAGTGCATATACATTCGATAACGAGATCTGGAGTAGAATTCTAGCTCCTGGCTGCTCTGCTCGATAGTTTTCCGTGGTTTCTCCGCTCAACACCAGGTGAATGCCGGAGCAGTGTCCGAAAAAACGGGCGTCGGGCCGAACTCAATATTTCCATTCTCGTTCTTATCCAATCTTCACCCCATACTTACACACACACATTTACGTGAATTACACTACTGCACATGACCAGACGAGAACTTAAGAGTGTGTCCCGACTGGGGCTGTGTACCGCTCGTGGGAGGTACCTGGTTGAGAAAACTCCGCGCGCCGACGTGTAGATCTGAGCCGGATCTCGTCATCTTGCAGGGGAAGATCACTGCCACCGCCCGCGAAGAAAATATGAACTACACTTACGGTACTAATGACCTTAGGAGTTGACGCGCCAGGAATCACTAATCAGTCAGTAGATAGCGAGCAATCGTATGACACATGCGTCTCTTTAAAAAATCAAGTACATGTTTAAGGTGGGTGGCAGAATTTCCTACTAGATTTATTGTAGATTCTTCTAGTTGATTCTTAAGGCCAGAATAATCTCGCCGTTTTATTTGATATCTTTTTAAGTTTTTATTACAATTTTCTACATAGCTTTCATTCATTTTCTAGATTTACACTCGAATTACATAAATTTACATCGCAACTTTTTTTGATTAACCACATCCCCATTGTCTCTCCCTCCTTCCCTCTCTTTCGGAAACTCCTTCGCACCCATCAAGTTACTTTCTTCGTCCCCCGCGAAGTCAACAGCGGCTGCACGAACCTAGGAACTTTTGCAATCTAAAGCTTCGAACTGGAATCAACCGCCAGGAAAGCAAATAAAGACGCAGGAGAGGCTTCTGTATTTTCCCTCCGTAGTAGAAAACAGGTACTAGAACAAGCGAAGGCAACTCTCTGAGAATAAACATCAGCACCCAGGAAAATTACTGAGAAGAAAGAGAGTTCTCTATTTTCCTTAGCAGTTTGCGTGAAATATTGATGAACATGAGTGCTTGAGGAGTTGAGCTTTTAAGCTCTCTATAAATCAGTTGCAGTAAAAGTTTTATTTGTTTGTTATGTAACGCCCTTTGTGAGTACAAAGTAATTTGTAATAATTATAGGTGTTGTGGTAGGATATCTTTGGCATTTTTAAAATAATTAAAGATGTTGTCATTGCCAACTTTTTAATTCAAAAGCAGTCTTTCGAATGGCTATGCCAGTGGCTAGCATCGAAAGCTGTGCTTTTGAATTAAAAAACTTGTTGGCAATGACAACATCTTTAATCATTGTAATAATTAATCTTAGGCTCTGTCAGTTTCTAACCCTCAAACACGGACTGTTTACAAAGATATTTTTATTTACTCTCTATAGTTTCCATAACGTTGCCGATATAAGTTAACAATGTACGTCATTACAGGGACGTTTCTTGTTAATCTTAAAAAAAAGAGAGAGACTTTAATGCGAGTCGATGATGAATTGTGACAAATTGTGAGAAGCTAAAACGCAATGATATTGAAACCGTATTTTGAATGTGTTCGTAAATGTAAAAAGTCCAAAGACTTCTAATAAACATAGTGAATGTTATTAGAAACATCCTGATGTTACATTGAACTTTGAATGCTCAGGTATTGTTGACCAGTGAAATGTTACAGCTCCCAGCAAGACCATAGGTATCCCCATAGACAATTCCCAAACGAGCAGTATTAAGATTATAATATTACCTAAGGAGCTGCATTGTTATACAACAGAGTACACGTAAAGTAGTCGCTAAGGTTAATAGGTCAGAAATACCCCCTTGGATATGTTAAGGTCATTTAATGGACATTTCCTATGAAGCAATAAAGAAAATTGAGTACAAAACCTATCTTTCTCTTACAAGGGGGCTGCACGTTTTTTTTTAAAGTAAATAGAAACATATTAAAGAGGTTCCGTACACCTTTTATATAAGACGAGATAACCATTTCAATAATTAATACTGTACGTTTATCAGGATCTAAGCAATAATTTTATTTAACAATAAATGGTATCAAAATATGGTGTTAATTAACACACAAGGTATTTCATATAAGTGTAATTAGCATATAATTAATAAAATATATTAGCAATTACTGAAATAAATATGTATTAGTGGAAGCTTGTCAGAATTTTAACACTGATTGCAGACAGTAAAAGCAAGGCTTTTCAATATTTTCCTACTCTTTCAACTCCCGCTGCTTTTCTCCAGGATAAATAAAAATACTCTGTCTTCAATATTTTTATATAAATTAAACTCAGGAATGAATTCTGCGCATTTTTTCTTGAAGCAACGTCTGCATTGTCTGTAAAATAGACATGAGGCATGTAAATCGGATGCGGGTGTCAGAACATGATTGTGAACGCATATTGTAGGCAAACGCTCTGTACGAAACTTCACTTGGGCTGACACACCACATATTAAAAATATCTCATGTGAATAAGACGTTCATTTTCTCTTGTATTATGAAAGATTGCAAAAACATAATTATAATACTCGTACTCTTGCTGGCGCCGAGTGACAAAAATATGGCTCCTAGTTAACAGATCGATTCCCAATGGTTAATCAGAGAAATGGTAACATGTGTATGACCTACTATCTTTTAATTAAAAAATCACGTATTTTGGTTTTGTAGAAAGCTCGAATTTATTTCTTAATGAATTTAGTAACTTCTTTACTAAACAAAATAACTTGGCGTTTTAAATTGTTGGTTTAATTTTCAATTTTGGAGTTTTTTAAAGCTTATCTGTTCCTGTAGTATAAAATAGTTCCGGCATTATAAAATTTATTTAATTTTATGTATTATTTTAAAATAAAGCAATTAGAGGATGAACAGGTTTAAAATCAAGTTTATGTTTTGTATCTTAAAACATTGGAGAGAGTGTTTACAGAAATTATTTAGCACTGTAATTCATTAATATTTTACTATAACAATTAACACTTGGTTAATATTACTTTTTCGTACGTCAATTTATCAGATGAATAATTTATATCTTGAAAGAGTTTGCAAAGTAAATGTTTTAAAATTTTCACTGAGAAAAATTATACCTGTGTTGTGTTTGGTTCAACAAATATTTAAAATTGTTAGTTCACTCAGCCTTCAATTCTGACAAGAACATAATCTCAATAGAGAATAAAAAAGGTAGTTCGTTTATGTTAATTTGCAGGAAAGAAAAAGAAGTCTGTAGTTAAAGAGGCAATTATTTAAAATAGTAAGTAATTAACGGTTAGAATCCATTTCAGAATAAAATCGAAGAACGGAACATTTAATGTTAAACCAATATTTTCACTTCCAGGAAAGAGAAATTACGAAGTGCCCATTAAAACACAAGTTGAAACACAACTGCAATGAAAATTAATAAAATACGTATGAGAAAGGTAATTATAGCAGATTTACACAAACGGATATTATGTTCCATTCAATATGAGTGCTTGGGAATATTAGAAAATCAGCCATGAAATGTATGCCCTTGGGTGGCTCATGGCCAGCGTTCTGTTGTGCACCACAGGGTTCTAATTCCGGTCGAGGCGAAAATGGAATTGAAACTTCCCTTTTAAATCGTCTCAGAGCCAGTAGCTGTGGGACGAAAATAAACTCAGGCAGCCGGAATTTGCTAGACGCGGTGACGGAAATACGTCAAATTCGCGCCAAGTCTCTTTTACCCATCAAGCGTATGAATTAACTAGTCGCTGTTATGACAAAAAAACGTATTTTCTAACAAATAGATTTATTCTTATCTCACACCAGTTCAAAGTAACCATATACAAGCCAGATCCAACAATTTTCCTGAAGATGTACCAGCGTATGCCAAAGTCGCCGTTGCCCAGGGAGATGCCCAAAGTTAGTAACCGTAGCACCGAAGTATTTGTCCGAGAGAGAGAGAGAGAGAGAGAGAGAGAGAGAGAGAGAGAGAGAGAGAGAGA
>BOPP01000006.1:15421944-15462644 GCA_017312745.1 Gryllus bimaculatus | reverse complement strand
GGCGCTGCTTTATAGCCCGCTGGGGCTGAGGGTCCGCTGGCCATCCCCCGGATAAGGTCCCCATCCCCTGGTCGCGCGTGACGGTCGGCTGACGGCAGCCGCGGTGGCTGCTGTCGTCGCCCTTTTTTGAGCGGCGACGGTACTAGGTTCCAGAGGTTCTTCCAAAGGTGCGCGGTCGACTACTGCAGTCGCAGACAAGGGAAACACGGTTAGAAAGCCGCATAGTCAAACGTAGTCGGACAATCGACCCAAATACCAAATAAACACATATCCATGACGTGTACGGGACTTAAAATGATGTGTGGCACAATTCAGAGGCCGATGTTGTTGTTTTTTCAAATATGCAACTATTTACAATTTTCATACAATGCATTATAGAGTGAAGAATGTTCGCTAGGGTCAAACTACTTATTCTTTATTAAAAAATGCTCTTTTTGTTCAAGTTAACACAAATGCCAAAGAGAGAGCAATGCCTTTTGGTTTTGAAGAGAGCCAAATAAACTCGGCCTGTCTTGCCCTAGATAGACCGTCGAAAAACCACAAATTAATTCATCCCTTAAGTAATTCGTCTTTTAAAGACGAAGGGTAAATGAGAACCAGCTTGGATTTCAAATCAGGAAGCAGAAAGGCGCGTGGCGGTTCGCTATTGGATCACGCACGAAAGGCTTGGGGCAGGGGGGGGGTTGTGGTTGCAAGACGATATGAAGCCGCAGACCGCAGCCCTAGTTCGAAGCCGCTCTCCCCTCCATCGCCGTCACTTCGCCCTCGATGCCGACCGCTAATGCTGCTATCGCTTCGGCCGCCTTCTGCACAATGCCATTGCCTCCTCACCGCAGCGCCTCTCAGCCGCTCCCGCCGAAAGGGTGTCTGACAATATCACAATACCACATCGCCCGTATGACCGCCCGTGCTGCGTCTAATCTCTAACCACGTTTTGCAATATCTCCACACTCACAAGGCTCACCACATCACTACAATATCGACTGAAGCCATGTCACAACGCCTATGATATCTCGGTGGAAATAGTTAAAATATTGAGAGGAGCTCAAAAAAGGGTGAACAAATCTTCTCAACTCATACGCCACATAGATTACTGTTTTTGATTAAATAAATCAAATAAATCAAATATATCTAATAAGTTGAATGCATTGAATAAATCGAATAAAATTACCAGACATTATATGTTTATTACTAATATTCATTTTCTAATTATTATTTAAATACTAATGTTACTAATGTTCCTTTTCATTCTTCTCACGACTATCTCTGTCACCAGACGTATTGTGTCACTTGAATTGTTCTCTGAGTCAATACGCTTACGTTAAGCAATCAAACAGCGTGTTTCAATAGAACTTTACTTTTGTCGGTCCAACTTGAGTCTGTTTTTGTCCTCTCTACTCGCCTTTTCCCACCCCTTCGTCTCTCCCAACCCCACCACACTCTGTGCCACACGCCTTATTTCCGCTTTGTTCAATGCCACAACTTTCGTCACTCGCTGTAGTTTGATTCCTCTACCCCTCTCCAATCCCGCTCCACTCCAACCATACCTCGACCCCGCCTACACCTCCCCTCAACCCCGTCACAACGCCGCAACCAAATTCCACTCACAACACCGATTCAATTCCGCCCAAATCCCACCCATCTCCCCCAAACATTTCTGCCTCTTCCTTGCCCCATGTTTCCCTATTCCTGCACCAACCAGTCCCATTCTCGCCTCAACCGACCCATTCCATCGTCGATTCATCCAAACTCCGCCCCGCTTTAGCCCCGCCTCCTCTCCGCCACCGAACAGACTGCGTCTTCGCTGCTAACGACGCAGGAAAAAGCGCGTTTGTGCGTAATTACGAAGCCTCCCTACAAGTCCCCCGCAGCCCCACACTCCCTCTCCCGCCCATTCTTAAATTAGCCTAATAAGCGCGAAAGGAATTTCGGTCGGTAGTCGAAAAGGAATGCTTTATTGGAAAGGAAACGAAATCTTTTTTCGCCGTCGGGTTCTCATTTTAAAACGAGTTTCTACCATTAGCAACAACGAAAAGCCTTTTCCAAACCGAACTTAAATCGTACGCTATACTAATTTCATTCTCCAGAAAATATATGTACTTTTCTTACGCTAATTTCTAGCAGAGTTTTGTGTGCTCGTTTAGGGATTTCGAAGAAGGTCGTAATACGGCCCTCTGCATCTCGGGAAGTAATTAAGCGATATTAAAAATTACGTCTCTGAGCATGCGTAATCTGCGAATACCGTCTTCATAGAATACGCAATTAATATCTCGTAGACCCAGCTTAAACTTGTGGAAATAGATACAAATCCTCAAGGAACATAGAACTCCCCGCGGCTGAGCACCGCAATAAATTAAGCGCCGCAAAGCAAATGAGCTTACTCCTAAGCCAACAGTGGAGAGAAAAATATTCCGCGGTGGTGAGACGGGTGTGAAGGAAGGGCCGCAGGGCGGACCGGCCTTTGTGGACAGCTGCGGCTTAGCGTGACGAAGGTCCGCCCTTATGAGGCTCATCCGCGGTTCCGTCCGGGGCGACAGACCGCCCACCCGCCCGCAGGCCTTTCAGGCTTCGCTCGCCCACCTGCCACGCCCCCTGGGAGGCTCCGCGTCCAAACAGCTCATTTCGCCTGGTTGTCTAGGGTATTACAGAACACGGTTTGGAGGTTACGCACTAAAATAAAGGATATATCATTGCAATTCTTCACCAAACAGCTGCGACCCCCTTGGTGAATTATACCGACCACGTATTTGAACTTTCAAATTTTTTACCTTCAGAAAATGAAGCTAATTTCGAAGTGTAAATGTTGACACTTAACTTTAGTATAAATTATTATAAACTAGGATCTTTCAATTTCAGATATTCTCTATTTCTCAGTCTTGAAATTGGATTTCGAACCTTTTATACCTCGCAGGAATGGCGAAGCATATGCGGGTTGCCAATACAAGTACAAAAACGAATTCGATGGACGAGTATTTTCGGTTAATTTCCTCTGAAATATCCTGTGACGGTCAGAGAATTTTCACAAATTGATGCCCAAAAATTGATGGTACTCTTTGCTGATGTAGCCCATTTGCAATACTTAATTCCAATGCAGGTGCCTCGAATTTTATAGTACTCATAAAAGAGATGACTTTTAGAGAGCTCCATCTTATGAAGGGATATCGAAATATTTTTCTGTTAATTATAAATCAATATAGTATCGTGAAATTTTCGAACAATTAACACTGATATGTTGATTGAATTTGATTACAAAATTTCTTGATATTTCGTATTTTTGACATCAAATTACTAAATTTATTAATTTATCTTTAATATTATTAATACTACCATTAACAATTTCCCTTTATCTGTACGTACCACCAGAGGTGCAATAACTACATATTTCCATAAATAAATTCGAATTTTGACGACTTTATCACCAACGTACTGATACCTTCAAATATTTAATATTTCGAATTCCTGTATATCTCCAATTTCTTTATGTCTCGTATTCTATAGGATTGTATAAATACTTTGAATTTCTTAGTACCTCAATACCTTGAATTCTATGGTAACATGTTATTCAAAACTCTCCGACCTGTGTATTACAAATAAAACGTTGTTGCCGTATGGAGATTTCTGCCTTGGCGCGTCTTCTACTCGCTTCTTCCACCGCATGTGCCTCCACCTCTGCGTTGTCATCGCCGCCGCATCGGGTCTGCCCTGGTCTGCCCTGGTCTGCCCTGGTCTGCCCTGGCTGCCCTGGGCTGCAAGGTCAGTGGCCGGGCAGAGCGCGAAGAGCTGCACGTCCGCGCTTCCAGCGGAGCTAAAGCCCGGTCTTGCGCTTGTCACGCCCGTCCAACGCGTCCGCCCGCCCGCGCGCTCCCGCCCACAAAGCGCGCATTGTCCCAAGCGCCCGCGCCCTCGTCATCGCCAGCGCCTCCGCCCAACACCGCGTCGCCCCCCGACGCCCGGCCGCAGACACGCGGAGCTGCCTTCGCGTGGAGGGAAGAGGCAGACCGAGTTTGCACTCACAAAATTACGTATGCTCACCTAGACACAACTATACACAAACAAACGAATCGGTGCAATAAAAAATATTCGATGTCATATTTTGTCGGTTTTCAGTTAACACTGTTCTTAAAATGTACATTCAACCTTCCATGTAATAAAAGTTCGTTGTCTGTGACCTCTGTGAAGTCTGTAGAGTATCCTTCAAGAAGTAATGTTATGGAAAAAGGTTCGATGCCCGGAACTTCTTGCTTGCTCTTCGAATTTGAAGCTCCTGGTCATCGGACCGCGTATGTTTTCTCCGATTCAACTATACACATACATACACAGCCTTACATCACTATACTCACACAATTTCATGAACAAAAATACACACAAAATTACATAAAACTGAACGTACAAAATTAAATAAAAATTATACACACATTTTGTACACATTGTACAAATATTTTGTACAATTGTACAAAAAACGACATAAACCCAACTACATACACACAACTACTTACATTCATAGAACACAGAACACAGACACACACTAACACTGCGATTCAACAAAAAGAAAAATATGAGTATTCGTAACAGAAAACAGTGTCAAGAGGAATCACGTGTAGACGCCAATATCACAAATTTCCCGAAGAATTACTTTTTCTCGCGCTCCGAAACTGCATCTCGTTATGAGATTCAGGCCTTCTTCATAAGGCCAATTTCGTCACCTCTTTCGACAGTGAAACTCATATCGCACATATGATTTTCATTTTTAATATCAAAACAATTTAACATTTTTCATCTGCGTATTCGTTATGTATTCTTAATGTTCTTCCACCTACACAATATCTCTTCGATTTTGTTCCTTAAAACTAATCATGCACTACTCATCTTACACGCAAATGATAACGAAAAAAACACTAAGAAAGTATAATTACTTTGAAAATGATCACAAAGATTTTTTTTTAAATTCAAATTCACAAAAAGTATTAAACCTTAGTAAAATCTAGAATCACGGAAGGGTCATTTTATCACCTTAAATATCAAATCGGTACAATAATGTTATATTCGACAAATTAGTTTCAAATTTATCAGTATTTAAACTGAAAACATCCAAGCGGTCGCCTGGACCTCTAAGCTATGCAGGATCAAAATTCCTAGGCTAAGTAGGCGTACCAGAGTGAACTGCAGCTGACCTTGATGTTAGTTCTCGTGATAGGTTAGCTCCGCAGAATATTCGGAAAAATAAAGAAGCTCTTACTACAAATTCCAATGATTCTTCTTACGACAAATTCTGAAGATAGTGTATCGAGTGATTGGCACCTACTTAAGATAAATTATGCCGAATCATATAAAACGGAAACACAAGCCTCATAAGTGACTGGATACTTTTGGAAATTGGAAGGACAGACACAGGCTATGCAGACTGCTGATTTAGAAATTCAAAATACCACTTTTTGCTATAGTGTGCATTTCTTATACCCTAGTGTCTGTTTTTTCATTGTTTTCAACTTTCATTATTAGTGATTTTTTTAGATCAATTAAGTTTAGAATACATGTTGACTCAGAATCAGGGAGAGGCGATAAGTGACATACTCTTTATCAGTTTTCTTAACGCTCAAAGGTTATCCAATTAATTTACAAAATAGAAGTGAACTATTATATTCCAGTAATTTTTCAAATTTAACGTGATAACATAACAGCGAATGGTGTGACATTTATAGGAATTGTCTCACTTAAACTGCTGGTGTATAACATTCCCATTTTTGTCAGGTATTGATTTGCAATAATCAATTTAATTTCGGACAAACCTAAATTTCAACTACATTAAATTGATTACAATTCTTAGAAAATTACTTATTTAGATTTCTTATAGACCAATACGTATGCAGTGTTACAGAAACTTCGTTTTTCTACTTCCGAAGAGATTTCTGCACTCTGGATGAGTTATTCTAAATAGATCTGGCCCACTTCTCTTCATTTAGAAGTTTCATTTCTATTTACTGTCATTTAATGATCATTTTCATTTTGAAGCAGCTATTGAAAAGAAACGACTCTTCCAAATACTCGCGAAATGATTGTGAGACAAAATAGAAGATTTTTTAAGAGAGTGAGTTTTGCATTAAGAGAATGAATCCGAAAATCAAAAGATGCCAAGTTCTACCTTTATCTCTGACTATCTAGTGAAAAGATGAAAGGCGCGTACGATTTATGAAAACGAATTACAGAGCTTGTAATCTCCAACATTTATCTTTCGTATTCCATTCTTCTTTCTGAATAAAGACGTTATTTTATTCATCGACATTCAATTTACTCGGACCCCGAGACAAAAAAATACAGAGAATTCATCTTTCATGAAACCCCGCCGAGCCATTTCTATTCTTATCTCTCTTTCGCCCTTTGCAATAACATTAACCGTCAGATTGAATTTTCTTTTCCTATCAAATAACGCTTGAGATTCGTTCTTAAGCATTTCTTCTTCTGAGTTTAGAGAATAACGGCAATAAGGTAGTTCAACAATCCAACAGAAAAGTACTTTTATATATGTCTAACTATAAATTATTTAACGTCTTATCACTATAGTCGAAGGTGTTCTAAAATTAACAATAAAGCAAGTAATGTACGAAAATTATAAAAAGGTAAAGTACGAAGATGCATTTGAGTGGCAGAGATTTAAACAGCAAAAACAAAAGTTCTTTTACACATTGTTGTGTCACATACTATGACGAGAAAAAATAGGAGCAGTTGTAGAGAAACAGATCTCAGAACAGCTCATTCTACTTATATTGAGATTGCAAGGGAAATATTACAAATGAGAAAAAATTGTAAAAATATTTTATCAGCAATTTTCATATGAAGTAATATTTCAAAATACTGGTCTTTATATAGCCAAATGGAGGGTAAATATTTAGCTTAGGGAAGAATACAAAAATAATTTTCAGGTAAAATAATTCGAAAAAGTGCAAATAATCCTACATACTTGCAATATTGCCTACAAAATATTATGATAATCAAACTGTCGATGCTAAAAATGTTATCCTAATTTGTTGAAAATATTGATTTGTTTAAATTGTACCACATCATATCAATTTATCCCATACATATGTGGCTGATTTGATGATATGAATCGATTTCGCCACAAACTATACACGGCGGAAACTTTCAATAATTGCATTGCTTCTCCCCAGCCCCTCTTCACAAACCGTAATTGCCTCGCGACAGAAAAACGCGCCAGCAACTCATACGCTTATTACAATGGAGTTATAAAATGCAGGCGCCGTGCGCCCGCTTAACGCTCTCGAGGCAATAAGCCGAGCCAAGAGAACGCGTTCCTTTCAGCAGCGGAGAAAGCAACAGCGCTCGAATATTCTGCTCGTTTCCTTCAAGGAAACTTTTTTCTTCTTCTCCTCCCTTACGTTTCCTGACAAACTGTAGAGATACGTATTTGGAAAGACAACAGAGCACACTTTTCATACTACCCCCCTTTTCTCTCTCGACGGCGAAAAAAAGCAGCAACGGCGAACAAAGAAGCAGCTGGCGCCCCGGAGGAGGCTTTGGAATGGGCGGGGCGAGGAGGAGGGGAGGGAGAAGGGTGGGGAGACGAATTAGAGGCGCGGGGTGTTTGGGCCTCGGGAGAGATGGGAGAGTTGGAGAAAGAGCAGGCGCCATCTTGTAACGGAGTGGGGTAGGACGGGCAGGGGATGTTCGGTTTGAATGGGGATCAATTCATTAGCTGTATGGCCTGTTAAGGATACTGTTACTAATTAATCGTCTTTTCAAAAGCAGATACCCAACGTTTATTTTTCTAAATCATAGAAAATACTTTTGGGTTATTACTACCATTATTGTTGATAAATTACATGTCATTACTTGTAGAAATACGGTTTATAAAACAATTTTCAGCGCAGGTTTTGTGTCACAGGGTTAGGGATCAGTTTCTATTTTGCATTTTCTAAACTTTCTAATCCTGGAAAGGTTTCTGAGCGATCTCTTTGGGGATATGCAACGGCCAGCTGATGCTATGTGATTGGCTCCCTTGATGTGTATTGCAATAGTGCTCAAACTGTACCAACTGTTTACGATTTCGGACGCAAGGCGGCACCACAGGACTTTACGAGAAAATAACTTACACGGGAAAATATAAAATAATGTGAAAGACAATAGAGAAGACTAAGGAATGACGTCAGGGATTAAATAATAGTGAACAGACGGAAAACTGAAACCGCACGTAAAAACAAAATGAAGTTGAATCAGCTACTTCAATAAGTTTCAAATACGAATTCTTGATAAAATGATAGTATATGACAACACAACATAGAGTAAATAAAGAAGAAAAAATAAACATTTATAAGAATCTACATAAAAATAATGCGAAATAAAACATTCTAAGAGGAATGGAGAATAGAAATAATATTTTATTACAGAAAAGCTATCAGCCAGGTCGAATTCAGCCACTGTCCAGAGGAGAATTTTAGCAGCCGAATCCAATATTGCTCATCTCTTCTTGGATTAGTTTTAGCCAAATACATAAACATGTTGCCGATAAAACAACCGACAGAACTATATCTACCTGTCAGGGAAAACGTCGCTATTGAACTTTTTTTTTCCTGAAATTTCCCACGGCATGATCATTGGCAAATTGTAATAATTTTCGACCCCCCTGCATGCCGTAGAAGATTGTAACATTTATTCTTAAATTACTTGCATATGTGCAGGCAGGGTGGAGAGAAGAAAAGAATGAAATATAAAAATAGACATTGTTACCACATTTCTTTCGCATTTTATTTCATTTCGGAGCCTAAGCTCTTATAATAGCTCTCTCTGACAAATTTCGGCTGATCTCGAGAATTTTCAAATATCACTCGCGCAAGGTAGGTTTATCTCTCTCCCCCCTTCCCAAAAAGTGAGCCGATGGCAGAGAGAAAAAACACTCCATGTCATATGTTACCTTCAAAATTCACTACTTCTCAGCAACTGTCAGAGTGCAGCACTCTCTGGAGGAGCACTAGACGAGGTAATTTCTATGAAGTTGAATTTCCAAAAGACGCCGTTTCGCTTGCATTATTGAGTGGCGAACAGAACATCACTTGGCCGAGAGTATTTCCGCGTAGTCAAGAGCAGCTAGCCGTCATTCAAATATCAGTGGATTGTTGTCAACCTTTGCTGGCGATCTAATGTATGTATGATCCTTGATTACTATGCAGATTGGCACAAGCATCTTAAACGTGCAGACACCAGCTGACGTGAGCCATGCGGATATTTAGAAAAAACACGCAAATATAGCACCAAAACAGGTGACATTGAATAGAGTTCTTGAAATATTTGTTGTTAGCAAACAGTTTCTAACGCTTGCTTGCTGACAACATAATTGTTCTATTTAAGAAACCAGAATCACTGGTTGCTGTAGGCTACACCAGTCGACATTTCAAATTTCATCTTTCTTGCTCTCCAAAATGCTTATGAGTATTTTGAAGCCTTAACAGAAGTGGATAAGCTTCGGAGAATGAGTATCAAGTATAGGATCGCGAACAAGTTTAAGACGAAAGCTAGGAAGCTGGAGGTTAGGAGGAGACGGCGCGATCCCAACAGAGGGTGCTGCCCGGAATGCAGCGCATACCACAAGCGAGGGACAAGGGGCGCGGGCGGTGACGGGAGCTACGAAGGCAACGCAGAGGGCGGTGGGGGGGGGGGGACAGAATAGGGCGTTCTCTTGTGCGTGGGCGGATTACCGCGTCCGGCTCGAGAAACTCCAGCTGCTCGGTTGCAAACTTTACAAATTAATAACGCCGGAATTAGGATCTGGCGTAATTAAAGCGGAGGGAGCGGCGATGCGAACACAGGGCGACGGGCGTCGGCCGCAGTCGATGTGACGTCACGGAGGAAAATAACACTCCCACTCGCAGAGGGACATTTCTCTACTTTTCCTATGGCAAATTTTCCCTCTCTTTTTCTCTCTTCTTCGCTCCTCATCTGTGTGTGTTTCTAATTCTATCTTCATATTAATGTTTACATCTTTGCTTATCACCCTATTTTTCGTCTCTTCGTCATCAACGATGTCTCTGCTTCTTTCTACTCGTATTATTATCTCTACCTCGCTGTTTCGTTATTTCTGTCACTTGCACTTACAATATCTATCTCTGTGTTCCTCGCTAAACCTATGTCATTCTCGAATATGTGCATGTTTCTCTAACCACCCTGCCTCTTTAAAGTCTGCTAATGTTTCTCTCAATTATTACCTCTCTGTATATCTCTCGATGATTATTTCTCTTGTCTCTCTCTAACTCTCTCTCTCTCTATCTCTCTTTCTCTCCTCTAGGTCGCTGTCGCTCCGATGGCGTATGAGCGCAGAGTAGACGTCGACATTTTGGCATTTGTGCCTCGGTCTTCCACAGACTGTGTTCGTTGACACAGGGAATCTTCCTTAAGCGTCGTCCTAAGATTGAGTGCGGGTCCTAAAACCTCGCACTAGACGTATGATAAGATTATATTGATATCGGGGCTTGTCGAAGTTAATTGTTTTGTTTTTTAGCCAATTAAGGAATGAGTGCTTACATGAAAACCATTTCTTAGTTTGTTGAAATTCAATAACAGTTCATAAAATATTTTTAAAGAATATTAGTTACATGGATTAGTCTACAATGAATAGTTAATATTTTGCGAGTGACGTTGACTACATAATAAAAGTGAACAGCGCGGGATTTTGGTATAACCTTTATATCTTCTACATTATGTACTAGTTTAGTTGGCGTTTACGCGCAGTGTCCCTTCAACTTCTCAACCAGAGAGTTTTCTTTAATATTTTCACATGTTCTTTGAAAATGTGTAACAATTACTCTAACAATGTTCATTTTATTGACGACATCAAAACACTAAATCACTCATGAGAACAATCCCTATGGGACAGCTTGAACTCCCTCCCTAGTTGGCGGAAGAATATAATTCGTGAAGTATTGCTGTCTTTGGCAATTTTCAACTGCTTTAGAGAAATTTTAAAGAAATTCATGCATAAAACCAGCAGTTACTGGTGTTAACCGACTATATTCGTCACTATATGAGGGAAACGTGCACTGAAAAAAGCAAGCAAGCGATAAGAGCAGCCAAACTCTGGAATTCTCCTTCATGCTGTGGTACTGTCCCATTCTACTTCACAGGATGTGTCGCACATTCAAGATAGTTTGGACTCAAATCCAATCATAGACTTCGAATCTTCATTCGCAGACACCCACCCACATAAACTAATGCACTCGACCGGAATTCCTGTTGGCGGACTTAAAGAATCAAACACAAGCAGACTAACGTCGAAACACGAACAATAGATCAATAAACTTAAGATGGCTTTCTATAGTTAACAATACATAAATTCAGCTCAAGAGAAGAATTCTTTCTTATTAATACACCTAAATGAACGAATTTAACACTGACGCATTTTTTTAACGCAGTAGCAAAAACACATTTGATAATAATCACGTCTCCCGGACATCTGCGCCGGTCACGCAGCTGCCCTTCGTCAACCAACCAGAAACACGCCCCGCAATTTGAGAACTGCACCTCGCGTGGAAACTGCCGCGGGCAGCCACGCGCCGCGTAACTCCCACGGGGAACAGTGTGCCGATGCCACATTGTTCACGAGCAAAACAGTTTTTTTATACCAGCTTTGCAAACGATCTATTCGTAGCAAAAATTGTACGTAATTGGCAGGATCATGAAACTAGCGTTCAACATTCCGGCAATCGCAGCAAACGAATTGTGAGATGGAGGTGATAATCCGCACAGCCGACCGCAACGAATGAATAACTAGTGGGTAGGTTCGATAAACATTTAGAAATAAAGTTGTTACCAAAAATTAACTTTGATTTTCTTTTAAATGTATAAGAATAATTCGCTCCCAATTTCATATGTGTACTTATGCAATAACCCATAATATTGTAAACTACTTGTTGATTACTATACTATTAGTAATTTAAATTGATAAAAATATTTGTCTTCCCGAACGGGATTACAATCTGTGTTTCTATCCTTAGGATGTTACAAAGGTTACAAAAACCATTTTTTCTCTAAGCAAAAAAGTTTTTTGTTTCTTTCCATTGGTATATTGAATTATATGAATTGGTTATTGTTCTTAAATTAGATTTTTTCAATTTATGAGGCTTATAAAAATTACATATCATGAGTTAAATGTGAAGTTTTAATAAAGATTGTGCGAACAGCAATCGTTATCCGCCATTTGTGTACGGTCGTTAAGAGCAAAAATCTTGTTTCTGATAACGAATACATTACACTTTTTGTATTCGAAAAATATACTTTGATAATCCCATAACAATTATTGTCATGTTTATTTCTCAATTGAGGTCGTCACTTGTTTTGCAATATTGAATCAAAAGCTACAAATTATTGTCGAATTATTTTTACTGTCGAA
Source organism: Gryllus bimaculatus (assembly GCA_017312745.1). NCBI lineage: Eukaryota > Metazoa > Arthropoda > Insecta > Orthoptera > Gryllidae > Gryllus > Gryllus bimaculatus. The sequence continues at coordinate 15,450,253 of BOPP01000006.1, read as the reverse complement.
TTACTTTTACAAATTATTGTCAATGTACTGTTGTGTAGTAGTATAGTTTGTATTCTTACGGATACAATTAAAGGGAAAACCTTCATTGGTAAGATAGAGTATGATAACATTGGTAACAACATTAACGTATACGTTTGTCAGTTATTAATGATCAAGTTTGAACAAGTGAGTGAAAGAAAAATCGTATTTCTTACATCGTGTTCCGCTTTTGGACCACCCGTAGGCGCGGAGCCGTTCGCCAAAGCAGTCGTCCGCCGCCTCCCACAGCACACTTCGAGCGAGGGAGGCTGGCCGGGGTGGGGTGGGGTGGGGGGTGACGGGAGGGGAGGGGCGGGGCATGGCATGTATTAATCGCTCCGACGGAGCGCGCCAGCGGAAGCGTGTTGGGCGTTGGCGAGCGCGCGTGGCGTCCGTATAACCTGTCAGTGGCGCGCCAGCGACATTCGCGCACGCGACACCACCTCACCTCGCCCGCCCGCACCTATGCGCCGCCGTCCGGCCTTTCGACAGCCCTTCATCCGGCCCGCCCTCCCTCCCAAACTCCCCCACGTCCTCACCCGCTCGTCCTCTCACTGTTCGTATCTTCCAGCTCCGTCCTCCACTCGTCCGCTCCTCGCTCCGCTCCCCGCTCCGTCCTCCCCGCTCGTCCCCCGCTCCGACCTCCCGTCCGTCCCCCCGCTCCGTCCTCCCGCTCCGTCCCCCCGCTCTCGTCCCTCCCGTCAAGTCCCTCCCGCTCGCGCTCCCCGTCCGTCCCTCCGTCCGGTCCTCGCCCTCCGTCCTCCCCGATCCGGTCCCCTCCCGCTCCGTCTCACTGCATCGTACTCCCCGCTCGTCCCTCCCGCTCCGTCTCACTGCTCCGTCTCACACACACCACTCTTTCTTCGGCTCCGTCCTCCCTGCTCCTTCCCCCCCCGCTTCGATGCCAACCATACTAACGTCTCTCCTTACTCGTCCCTTAGCTTGCGATCCTCCCACTCCGTCTCCCTGTTCCTTTCTCCCCGCTCCGTCACCCCCGTTCACGCTTCACTCCCATCCTTCCTCCTCATGTCCGCCCTCCTCTTCCGTCCCTCCCGTACTGCCACGTGTTGGCTACGTGTGTCTCATCTTACCTTCCCGGCTTCCGCATTGCAGTTTTGAACACGCGTTCCGTGCACCTCATGCGAGACTGGAGCCTTTCCCATCTCCGTCCACTAGCTCTGAACATTAGCTGGCCCCGCTGCATCACACTCTATGCCTCCTCGCACCCAGCGCTGGCCGTCTCGCCGCGCTCGCTTCGCTCGGGTCCCTTGTTTTTTGGGTGGGCGAGGTGCGTGACGCACAGCAGTGGTAAATTGTTAATTAATTTCCTGTTTGCGCACTGATGCGCGTGGACGCCTCTGACACACGCGGGTGGGCCGATTGTGCGCCCGAGTCCAGGGCGACGGAAGATTGAGTGAGAAGCGAAGCAGGGGCTCGAGGTTAAGAACAGCGTTGCGCAGCCTTGGTGTAAAAAGCAGGAACACAGTGGTATGACGGAAGTGATTAAGAAGGGTGACTGTGCGTAGGGATCATAGTGTGTGTCTTTTCTTGCACTTCTTGGAGTGGGAAAATTCTCAGCCTACTCGCCTCTATAAGTGTACTGTTTCTTAAACACTTATGTCTCCTAGAACGCTGGATTCTAGTCAAATTGGCCCAACCCATTATTTTTTAACTTATGACATTGTCTAATTTTAGACTCCCCTCCGACTTTCGAACAGTGGCGTAAGTTATATCCATCTTTGTTTTTTCGGAATTGATTACTGGATCACTACAGCGAAAGCTAGTTGATGTGGCATTGGAGTTTTGTACAGGAACCAGACTAATTGGAAGATCCATTATTAATGGGTCCTGTCTCCCATCTCCAGAAAACAATGGAGAATAGGAACGGTGAAGCATGAAATGATCATTATACTTGAGATATAAGATTGATGAATAACAAACTCCATTTATTAAGTTTCAATACTAAAACATTGGATTAGTTTGGCGTATAAAAATATTACGATTAGTAATGTGCGATTGCAATCATGTAATATAAAAAAAAACCAAGTGTATCCAAACATTTCGCACATTGGCCAATCATCTTTTATAGTGGCTGGCATGTATGGTAGTTAGTATATGTAAGGGATGCGTTAAGTAAGAAGGTGAAGCATACGACAAAAAAGACAATCGCAACGATCCCGCGCTGGTCCGTGGCCCTTTTGTAAGGGTACTTACTGATCCCGACATTCTCCTGGTGTTAATCGAGAAACCACGGAAAACTACCTATTCAGAGCAGCCGGCCGATAGAATTCTCCTTCCAGAAGCGCTTGAACGCGAACTAAGTATGTATTGACGTGGAAAATCCTGCCACCGTCGGAGTGAAGCCCATCGGACCTCCCGGTCAGAGGCTCTGCGTACATTAAATGATGCCTGAGCCACCTAAGTCGGGTCATGGCAACGGAAGGGACGGCCTGGGCGGAAGGGAGCGACGCGGAAAGGCCAGTTGTCCGCGGACAGGGCCGGGGGCGGGGGCGGGGGCAGGGGAGGGGCGGGGGCAGGGCAGGGGCGGGGCAGGGGCGCGGGGGCGGGGCCGGGATCTTACAGCGCGGGCCGAAGCGCGCGCCGGCGGCAGATGTTTCGCCCAAGTTGCCGCTGGCGAGAGCGCAGCGCCGCTTGGGACGGAGGATTGCGGCTGCGGCGGCGGGGCGAGGTCAGGAGTCGAAGTCCGAAGTCTCGGACGGCGCGAGATGGACGGTTGCGGTCGACGCGAGGGGTGGGGCGTGGTGGACGAGCTGCCCCGGCGGTCCCGTGTTTGCCTACTCTTCCGCTGAGATGTTGAAGCTGTTAACTCTACCGTCAGGGTTTCAGCGGTCTGCATTTGGAAATGCTCTAATTTGTTTCGAGATGGGGTTGTGCGCGAGTGCTGAGCTGTGGAAGGGATGGCGAAATAAATTATTGGACGTTGTCCATTTACTACGATCGTACAACTAGTGAGGGAGACAACATTTGTGAGTTTTAAATGGAACATTTGCTTGTCACTTTTCGGTTTTAAGTACAGTAATTCGTTTTAATTAAAAATAGCTAAATCTTTATGATTACATCGCGTAAAAGAAAGAAAATTGAAGCAGAAAAGTACAACGTAGCTCGATTACGGAAAATCAAAAACCTCAAAAATCCTTCATTGATTATTTCCCGACAATTAGGATGATTTACAAACTCAGGAAAAATATAATCACTATTCACTGTTAATAGTGAGTTATACATATCACAAAATATGACTGATAAGTTTTATATTTACCATGATCTTGTCATGAATGTTGTAGTATACTACTATAGGTGAAAACCCTGATATTTATATATTAATTTAAATCCTTAATGTATCACTTATAATTATAATTACTGAATAGTATTTTCAAGAGAAATATGTGTCAATCAATTGCTGGATATTGAATTTAAATTCATTTAGTAATCTTAGAATTTTAAAACAATCAGATTTCAAACTTAGTAACTCTCTATCTTGGTTCGGTAACTAGTATAACGACTACACGCTTCATCGTGCCAATGGAATCAACATCAAGTACTTCCGATAGTTCGATTGAGCCTCACACATCAATATGAAAAATTACAGGTGGCCACTTAATTTTAATATTTGGTTAAAATTTGGTATTCACACTATTAAAAAAATATTAAAAATAAATGATAACATCTAAGACAAAAGCAAAAAGCACGTTAAGTATGAAATGTCAAACATCCTTCTAAAAATAATCCTAAGTGTTAAAATACAGCTATTAGAGTATTCTCAAACTTTTTTTTTCTCAAAGCATTTCTATCACTTAAATCAATTATTCCAGTCCCGAGTACATGCAGAGTCACAAAAATAAATGGTTTGTAGAAGTTGACGTATAAACATATTGATAGACACAAGATGAGAGTGAAGATGCGATGGCAAATAATGAGTCGCACTCGGTTCGAGACGAATTATTTGAAGTTGTGGATTGCCATTCGCCTGTAACTCACTGCAGGCAAGGGCTAAACATATCGATCAGAGCAGTCTGTTCTTGAACTGTCGTCTAGGGATTTATCGTCTACGGCTCAAAATTTTAACTGATGTCGAAAATCCTGCCATTATCAGGGCTCAAACCTAGGATTCTCAATCTATGAAGATTTGGTCCTTATATATACGTGATTGCAGTAACAATTCAAGTACTTTTTCGATTAGATTAAAAAAAACAATTATCGTGATACTTATCCTTTCGAGTTTCGGGTTTTCGTTAAACGTTTTAAATTATGAAAGATTTTTATGTTGTAAAATAAATACACATTTAACCAGCAGTTAGTCTAATACGTCATATCTTGTATTTCTTACATCAAACCAGATCTTATAGACAGTCTGTAAAAGCATCCCAAATGGCTCATGTTCTATGAGCGGTACTATTCGGAACATCTTTATGTTGATAAACTGGGCAAACTGTTGCTTGTCTTTTCCTTAGATAACGTCCAACTGCTTTACCGACTACAGTGCGAGCTTTTGCCAGAGTTAGCCGAATTGACCATATTCTCGAGTAGCGCCCATTTCCCTGAGTTGCGAAAATATGGCATACTGTAAGTAATTTCAGAACAATGTAAATATGTGAATCATCCCTTTTTTCCAAAGTGAACTTAAATAACATGGAACAACCTTTTGAATGTGCAACATTTTAATGTGTAGAGTTTTTGTCTGATTTCTTGTTCCGAAAAAACACAATACCATCTTTTCTAGCGCATGAATAAAAATGAGAATTACTATGGTTGAAAATAAGTCAAAATATAAATCATATTTCATGATTCATTTCTTCAGAAGTACAAACAAATATGTTTCAAATGAATCGGAAAATTCTTAAAATGTAGATATATTTTATTATTTTATTGTTTTGCCTACTTTTAACAAATATAATTCAATAATGGATATTAATAGTAAGAAAACGAAAGTATTTATGACGTGATAAACGTAACATTTTCGTTCCCTCTTATCTTCCGAAATCACTCCTTTTAATATCAGTCACGGATTGCTTCCTTGGACAAATGTCTTCTTCTTCTTCTTCTTCTTCTTCTTCTTCTTCTTCTTCTACCTATTATTATTATTATTATTATTATTAATTATTATTACTATTATTATTATTACGAGTATTCTTAACTGATCTCAAATATAACTAAAACTATTCCAAACGGAACACTGAAAATATCTGATCCTTTTTTACCTTTTTTATCGTCATGCGCGATCGCGAGGCGGTATTTTTGCCGCCGAGGAACATCCCTCTCCTTTTCTAAGTATTACAGCTCTTCTTGATCGTCAGTCATGGGCATTTCATTTCATAATATTAACTGGAGCAATGTAGTAGAATAAAAAACTATTCAAACAATTTAATTAGTCTCCAGAAAAGAAATTTCTGGCCATAATCCGCATAATCATTCTTCTACTTTGGCTTCACAAAACATGATGATAAATACATACAATATAACAATAACGTAATAAAAATCCGAATTAAAATCTAATGAAGTAAGGTACAAATCTATTAAGATCTATTAAGAAATGGTAAAGATGGAGACAGAAAGTGTCTAGATAGCTAAATATATTATTATAAAACGATAATAAGAAGAATTAGGAATCCAGATTACTAAAATCCATTGAAAACATCTATATTTATTGATTAATCAATTCATTTAATTTACATATTAATTAGCATAAGAGGATTTATATGTCATTTTTATTATAAAATTATATGAAAATATTCTGACATATTCTACACACTCGAGAAAAAGAAAACTGGAACAGGTGCGATCGTGTGGCGGTGTTTATGCCGCCTAGAGCAAAGATTGATCACGTTGGTGACTTTTACGTGAATGTGGCGCCAATGTGAATGGGCCCTGGAGAAGACGTTCTCGCTGTCTTGTGTCTCAATAGATAACTAGAGAACACCTGGCTTCCCGCCATGCTCAGTTCAAACAGCAACTAGCAGCGCCGTTTTATTTTGAAAGGAGGCATTTACACCGCCCGCGCGATCACTCGAAGGTTACGGAAATAGTACGTCACGTAACAAGCGCGCACAACAGGTGATTCACGCACGAGTTGAGTGTGTCGCCTGCGTATGTGACGGCGACAAGAGACGGATGCGGGAGTCACCGAGTGCACATCTTGCGTTTAGTCTTTTTTAACACAACGCGAGCGAAAGATGTTACGCATACGCTTCACAACTTTTCGCCCACGCTTTGCATGTTTCTCACACTATTAATTAGAATAATAAAATTAGCCGCTCACGGAAAACAAGCACGAGAAAACTTGTTAGCGCACGGCGCGTTAAAACATTATTCAGTTAGCATACGTAATCATCACGTAAGCGTTAGAAACTCCAAACTTTTGGAAATTCATCAGTGGCTCCAGCGAGACGCTTGTCTTTGACACTCACTCCTGACAGTAATGTCTAATGAACAATTAACATTATGTATTTGCGGAAACCCCACTTCGTCGTACATCTTTTTCCGCAAACGCTCAGTTATATGATTCTAACTTGCGCTATCTAAAAACGAGCGCTGTTCAGTTCTCCTCCTCCCAGCCCTGCGTCGGTCTTCCACAATTAGCCTATTCCCATTCCGCCCAACGATTTCTCTGTTGCACATCCACTTATGATTGCTTTGGAAATTAAATTTCTTACATGACCCAGAACACATTGGCCACTACGCTCCTTGCATGCTAGTAAGACAGCCCCCATGCCTTGTCATTGCCTTGTCCGAATGTTTTGATGGATTGGCGATTATCATGCTATAATGTAAAAACGGACGAAGAAGAAATACTGTAATGAAAGATATGGGATAAAGTCGAAGATAAGGACGTATCCCCTTTGACCACCATAAATTTCCCCCAGATCGACCGGGATTTGAATTCTGGAATCTAGACGTGGAAGGACAGCGGTCTTCACCGCACCACAAGTCATTACCACTTCATACATAAGTACCATACACCGAATGCACAGTCAATATGAGCCGGGTGCCACACCTGCAAGCTTGCGGCCTCCCACGCACACTCTCTCGAGTGCTCGCGACGGTCTCGCAACAAAAGTTAAAGAACAATGCTGACCCTTTTCAGGGCCCATCCACCTTTATAGCCTCGCTGTGACCGTGTCGCCACCCCCCGCGTGCCTGGTGGTCTTGCGACACATCTGGCACAAGGATGGCACGTACCCTCTGAAACGGCACACCTTGAGCTTGGCCTCGGCCACTTCCTGCCCATTGTCGTGCATTCCACACGTGAAAAAGTGCCTACGCTAACCACTATGCACAATGCTGCTGAGAGATGTGTAGTGGACGCTACACCAGACACTTGACCTTCCCAACCTCGCACCCCCACCTGCTTTCTTCGCATCACCTTCCAGCGCGCTTCCAGCAATTCGTCGCTGTCCCACTCCGTGAACCCGCACGTACCCCACTGGATTGGATCCGCCCCTCCCCAACTCCTCTTCGGCCTGCCTCGCCTCTTCGCTCCGTCGGACCTCGCATAGGTGTGCCCCCTTGCCCTGCTTTGTTCTCTTCATTTTTCGTTTCCGGATTACAATCTCTTCTGTCACCACTCCTATGCATCTTGCTTGCACATCCCGTTTCGGTCCACTATGCCCATAGGTCATTTCCTACCCATCCGCGTCTTCCCGCTACGACCAACTACTCCCGCCACGACCGACCGACATTTTTCTTTTCAACCCTGTCACGGCCGTCTATCGCAGCAACGATCATCCCCGTAATGTTCAGCCAGTACATTCAGGTCTGTCTGTTCCTGCCACGGTTTTCTTTTCCCACTATGTGAACTGGTGCGCGAAGATAACTATTGTGGGAAATTATGCAGCAAATTATGTTGGCACGGTTGTCTTTTCCCTCTTCTACACCCGCTATGTCTCCCCTCGCCACGTATCATCAACATTCATCTTTTCATAGCCCAGCCGCGATAGGTCTCTGCCAGAAATATCAACCCCACCTAACTCGACCAGTCCGCTCGCCATGACTCTCTGTGCCTGCCTTCTCACGATACTCTCCTCTCCTCATGGCTTCCTATCTTCTGCGAGCCATCGCCTACGTTCCCTCTCGACCCACATCGTTACACTCCACCTTTCTCCGACCTACCGTTTTTCCTCATTTGATTTCTCGCGGTTCTTATATTCCCGCCTTCTTATTAGTGGTTCTTCTTATTAGCGTTTCTGTTTTCCCTGTGCTCCTCTGTTACCAACAGAGCTCCATCGCTCTCCGGTGCGCTTCACTGAATCTCGTTCCACTACAAACCGTCACCTCCGCTCGGAACTGACTTCCCTCTCTCCCTACGGACAACGACCCGCCCGCCCTCCCCCTCTCCTGCCTGCGCCCTCGCACGCCCTCCCGTGCGCAAACGTGTCTCGGGCCGTCGCAGGACGAGCGATTGCGTCGTCAATCAGGGCCACGCCCAGTCCGCCCCGGCGCCCTCCAAAGGGAGGCCGCGAGGTCAATAGGGCAAAGGGCGGACGCGGACGCGCGGAAGAGTGAGCTTCAGCTGTACGTCACAAACGCTAGGCAACAATCGCTTACGTCAAGTGCTTTCGTCTAAACTGTCAAAAGGACACTGCACCCTTAATTTTCCAGCTCCAGCTACATTCACGTAAAATCAATACTGCGTTTTTCAGTATTTTTACTCACGAATATAGTACAAAAATCCAATAAAATCGTAACAATTAAATGATTATTCGTAATATGAGAGATAAACCTCCACTCTGCATATGAATTATATTTATTTTATATTATTATAGATCGCCGTATGACTTCACGATCAAAATCTGTTTTAAAAAATTACATTATAAAAAAATACATGTTTGACATAAAATATTTATTATTAAATACAGTCAATATTACAAGTATTGACTTTTTAACAATAAAAGAACTACAATTTCTATTTATCTAGTTTTGTAATACATATGAATGTCAATAAAGAAAAAACGAAAAGGGATAATGTGCAGAAAAATATCGAATAGATTAGGATTTATTCGCCGATATGTTCAGTTTCATAGAGTGATAGAACAAAAATTATGATGCTTATTAAAATGTTCTTACAAATAAGAAAGTATTACAGTAATATTCGCCTATGTATGTGGTTATAAACACGATACAGCCGTTTAGAAATTACAATTTACGGAAGCCGAAAGACAGAGATGAGTTATAATTATAAAAGCATGTGTTAATCTAGAAGAGATGAGACATGATACGGTGTTTTATGCGCTGTTTTTGTGTTAATTACTCCGTGCAATAGTTCTGAGAGGGAGAATAAACCCCAGGGTTTATTATGTTCAGTTGCGAAGAGTATTCTGCACGGATTAGGCAAAGGAAGACATTTCTCAAACAGACAACAATCGTTACCAACAGCTCGGCCTTTACTATGCAAATAGCGTTATTTAGCAGTCGTTACGTGAATTAAGTTGAGAAGCGACCATTTAGGATAAAATTATGCACCGATGAGACGGCAATAAAGTAGATTAGATACTACAACAATTAGACGTTCTAGAAAATTACGAGGACCTGGTAACCAAGAGAACTTCTCCCAAGACGATTTTCCTACTAGATATTTTCCGCGCTGTCAGCCAGTACCTTAGAGACAATTCACAGGATAGCGCCTGAATTACAGATTCCGCTCCTGAACAGGAAACAAAGTATTGGATAATAACTTCGCCCACCGTTGATATTACATTGATCAGACTACTTGAGGGCAAATGTTCCAGTTTGATCTACAGTTTTTAGAAACATCTTTTTATTGGCTACAGCTGGAGGAGGATATATAGGTTGATGTATTCCACTGCTTACTCCGCTTCGCAAAAAAGGAAATTGTCCATGATCTTAATAAGCACATCGACAAAACACCATGTTTTAAATTCTATTTTGACAACTTTAATTCTAATTTTAATTACAGTGATAAAAATGACTTCTTTGAACATGCATTTCCAAAGAACTTGTCCGTTGGCTCAGCTCTCCGCAGATGTGCGCCATGCAATAGTGATGGGCAGAAAACCGGAATCATTAGTGTAGAATATTCCGCAATTAAAAATTCATATAAATGTATATTGATAGAAATTATGCATTTGAGTGAAAAACTCCCGAGACATATATCGTGTGTTACTCATTTGCGGATCATTTCTTGGATGCGCGTGAAGCAAATCAGTGTTTATATAAATTAAATATGAGAAAATAATAAATAAATGAATAGAAGTTTACTTGGGCTAAAGATTCTTCTTTGTCCTGGTGTAAATATTGGAACGTTCTGCTTTAGAATTCTGTCGGAAGAGAGGATGAAGGATGGACATAGTTTTGCCGGGCAGGATTCGTAAACTGGTGCATAACAACTGCGAGAAGAATTGTCCAGTATTTTGATTTATCTACTTTCGAAACTGTTGAAGGTTAATTCATGAAGTTGAACCGCATCATCGCTTACATAAACCAAAAAGTAAATTAATGAACGGAAAATTGTGCTCCAGGCGTCGCCATAACAACACGCGTGCTGCTTTGCAAAGCCATCGTGGGGAGTGCAAGGGGGTGCGGCCGTACGGCATCGTGATCCGGCGCATAACTCCCGACGCGCGCGTACCCGAAAACCGCGTCCCCCCGGCCAGCGAGAGACAGAGAGAAGTTAAAATACGCTTAAAGAGCCGTTTGAGATTTACGTGGAAACGCATTGCTCTTTAGGGGGCACCCAGCGCACTCGTTTAGAGCGGCCTTAACGACCGACGCGCGCCCTAACGGCCGTGTTTATTTCGCGGCGTGACGAGGCCGCGTGACGGACGGCCCTAAGGGCGTTGCCCTCCGGGCGGCTCTTCGGCGGAAGCGGGCACCGAACGCGGTATTTTAGGGCTGGAATTTTCCCAACGGCAGAAGTCGTCTCGATAATTTAGACGATGTGTGCCAAAATTGCTACATTCAGTACTTGATTCGTTCGTTCCATAGTTGATTTCATGGCATATTGAAAAGGCGCGACGGATGGCCAAAAGGGTGTTGTCCATTCTCCAGCACTTCAGTAAAAGGGACATCAGAACTAGATATTATACTAACATGGCCTTCATGACTTGTGAAAGTTTGCAAATCCACATAGTTTTCTTTTAGCGGAGAATGCAATGGTTAGTGTCCTGTTTTTTCTCGAATTTGACACAAGTATGTTTTGTTTGTAAGTATGATCCTGAAGTTAGTTACCTATTCTGAAGACTCCAGACAGACGTTGTGTGAAATCTCATTTGAAAAATAGGGAAAGCGAGTTGATGTTTAAATTGTGTATTCACTCTTCTAGTACTGTGGGAGGACTATGGTGAATAATAAAATATCTGTATTTGTTCTGTTGTAAGTCTCCCCATAATGACTCACATGCTACTTTTTTTTTACCTAGTACCTTCTTTGACAATCCACTAAATTATTTAGATTTTCTTTAGAAGTACGAATACTGAAAGTTTGAGATAGACTATCTGAATTTAGGCCGTTGATTTGAAATGTTCTCATCGTGAGGAAGAACAGGAAAATAGTGTTAAATGCATTATTTGCATTTAAATGTCTTTCTTCATTCCGTAGTTATAAGCATATGCCTTTTTCAATAAAATGCCCAGGTTCTCTGAAGAATATATTATACGTCGTATGTTGAAATCCTGTAATTTGATGAGGATTTGCGTGTCCTAACCTGTTTTAAAATCACAGGTTTTGAAATCACAATCACTCAAGAAGCATACCCAAGTCTGAATGTTAAAAACGTGGAGGAAAACACAGCAGTGTTTTACGGGTTGCATATTTCAAATGAGTTAACATTTCTGACGAGCAATATAGTGCTATGCTTTTGCGGACTTACCACGTACGAATTTTATTAAATTCATGTGAATTAATCTTGACGGTTATATAAATAAAAATTACAAATACTTGCACTTTACATAATAAAGAGAAAGTTTGCTGCAAGAGTTTGTGAAAATGGAACATTACTAAAATATTTTTCTTATTACAACAGTAATAATATTATTTTATGTTCATCCAAGAATGCATGCATGAATGAATGAATGAATGAATGAATGAATGAATGAATGAATGAATGAATGAATGAATGAATGAATGCATGTAAACGTATAATATTAGGGTTATATATGTGAAATTTTATTATGAGAGATTCGAAAATACCTACAACGAGAATATTCACATTGACATCGAACATTTTTTTCATCCATTAAAATACCAACACATGTCATACATTCATTATCCGAAACATTTGTTTGTGTCCTGAATTATTGAAAAATATTCGACTCATTGATTCTATTCATTATACTTCAAGGTATTGTTTCAAATTTATTCTTTCACTGCAGTGTTTCGCCGCTTCTCTCCTAATAACATAATTATCTTTTCCAGGTATGGTCAAAAATTACAATACCGCAGTATAGTTTACGAAAATGGAATTAGTCATTAAACCGTAAGTATGAAACACAGAGCGCAAATATTCGTCCCTAGTGTATTCACGGTCCACCACCAACTATCCCAGATTATCCCGCATTATTTGCTACCCGCGTAACATCGCATGCACGACTGCCATTCTGTCATAATTTCCTGTTTTCTAGATTATATTATTTAGTTAATTAAACCACATAAATATTCTATTATAACATCGAGCCTATCGCAAAGGCTTTAAAGACCCTAATGGTTTGCATCACAGATGAAAAGTTAAATTACAGCACATTCATTTAATACAATCCGTTGTGCAGTTCAACAATGCATAACCGTCCCCTGTATAACGCGCGAAGCTTTGTTGTGTCTAATGATATCATTTATCTGCAACGGACGAAATCGTATTTGAATGATAACGCGCTCTTAAACGATAAGCAACATCGCGAAGCGATACAATTGCGTTTTCTAGAATCGAGAGGAACGGAGTCTGTAAGCGGATGATCCTCCTTAGTGATTAATCGTCTGTCGGACGAGTCTCCCTCCCCCCCCACATCCCTCCTCACCCACCATCTCCTCTCCTCGGGGCGGCATTACAGATGCTAAATAAAACTTTTTCGGCTCCGTTCTCCGAACAAAAAATCCGAGCTCGGGCGAAAGAGAAGGGAGAGCACCCCGTCCCAAGGAGTATGGGCCGCTGGTAAGGAAGACAAATATGTGCCTGCGGGATGACCCGCGACAAAAAACTTCGTTACGTCACGTCGCTCGGAAAATATTCTTTGACCATTAAAATTTCATTAGAGATGCATGAGGAGGGGGCGGCTCCTCGGCCGAGTGCATTGTGCGGCGTTTCCACTGCGCAACAAAATTATATTAGTTGAGTGTCAGGCAAAATAAGAAAAAGCAAATGCTACAAAAAAGAAGATATTTAAAATGTAGCGAGTTTTAACAATGAAAGTCATACCGTAGAAAATAGATCCATGTGCACTCAAATGAATAATACCAAAATGCATGGTAATTTACGTCGTACAATAGTTATAAATACACATACCCTTAAGTATCCTTATTCTTAGTTAAAGCGTTCTAATTTTAAACTATTGTAAGAATTCGTAATTTATGTATCACATTTGGTACATACAATTTCATGCATTCAAATGAAATAATCGATTGATTAATGTCATAAGGAACTTCACATTCTACTGCCACTAATCACGTTAATGTAGTAATTGTTTTATCGCGAGAGAGGGAGGCGTTGCTATCCTGGTGAATATTAAAATCCGTTATTGACCTACACGTCGGCTTGCGGGATTTCTTCTTCCAGGTATCTCCACCTATAGAGGGACCCACCCCATCCGGGACTAGTTCTAAACTTCCCACCTGGCAGCCGTCATTTTCGGAAGAGTATTGCCTGTAAGTGTATGTACAGATAAGGGGTAGAGATAGGACAATTAACACAAAGCATAGAAGTCGTGCGGTCCGTCACCCGTTTGTTAGGGTTCTGCTCCGCCAATTGCCTCGTATTGATTGGAGAATCCTACGAAAACTACCTGTCAGTGCAGCCGGCCGCTAGAATTATTTTCTAGTCAGTGGCTGAATTCGACGTAGCTATTTCATACCGAAAATCCTGGACCGACGGCACTCGAACCCTAGGACTTACCGACCAGAGTCGCTGCAAAGACAACTGCAATGGTCTGAGCTAAGCTCAGCCGAGGAAATTGATAATTTTTAAATGTAGTTTTTCAAAAGTTATGAGCTCATACTAATACATTTATATTCAGAATTGTTTCTGTATTATTATTCATCTGATCATTCCTCTCACTAAGCGGGTCATTGGTTCTTTCTAATTAATTATTACTCCTCTACTCTCATTACGAGAAGTGGCGAGTTAATTCGTTCGGGATATTTGTTGGTCGCGGTCTTAGATACACACAGTATGAGGGAAAGAAGAAATGAAAAGAGGAGAGAATTACATTCTATACAATACAATGCTTTTATCACATATTTGTATGAACAAAACGTTGGAATACTCTGTCAAATTATGGATGATTCGAGATATCTCGGAAAATCCAATGTTCCAAGTAAACGTTTTTGAATATTCCATTTGATTGTCTTTGCAGCCTCTCTTAAAAGGATTTTGGACAGAGGCCTCTCGCCGATTCAAATGGCAAACTACGAGCAAAACCAAAGAATGTGAGGCGGGGACTCGCCTGTACTTGACAAACTATAAAAGTCAAGGATTTTTCATGTGAAGTCAGAGTAAAATATTTTCGGATGAAAATCTTTGAATAGATAAATTCATCAGAATTTTCTTCTAGAAAGAAAAACGTGAAATAGCAGTCGTATCTTGAACATTCTCCAAAATTCTCAAGATGAAATTCTGCTTGTCCTATCATTCCGCTTCACGGCCTTGTCTCTTCCAAAGCTTTGTATTATTACTCGGAAATATACTTAGAAGATTAGTCAAAAGAAATTAAAATACTTGCTGAGAAATAATATTTCATTCATTCTTTTGAATTTTTTCTTGGGCAGTATATGAATAATGTTAGTCCTAATGTTAATCCGAGTGGAATGGTCAACCGTAATGGAGTCCGGGAAAGTTATCTTCAATAATTTAAGATATTCTTCCGGAAATTAATCTAATAACTACATACAGACGGACGGATAGTCTGACTAAAAACGGAGAGCCGGATAGGCGGACAAGCGGAGAGAAACATTTTGCCATCGTTGGTACTCGATTCTTCTTTTCTTTCTTTTCCTAAGGAGTAAGGCGTGAAAGTAAAAACGATATCAATAAAATAAGCATGTAACGAAGCGCGATCGCTCGCTCTCGCTTTCTCTCCCTCTCCCTCCCTCTCCCTCTCTCCTTCTCTCCCTCTCTCCCTCTCTCTCTCTCTCCCTGTCCCTGTCCCTCTCCCTCTCTTTCTCTCTCAAAGTAAAAGACTCTTAGAATTTTCCTCAAAGAAATAGGAAAATTATATTTAACTTGATCGAAATGAGGAACTTGAAACTGTTCGTGAGCTTCATGATATAATTAACTTGGCGAACAACGCTAGAGAAAGCTCATTGTAGTCAATCAAACTGTAATTCAAAAATGAAGCCAAATCTTGCGCTTTGAGCGTGGAATTGTAAGCTTATCATTGTTGAATGAAAGATTTGTACTGTTGTTTTAAATTTTTTATTAAAATCATTTATTAGAGTTGTGTAATAGTGGCTTTAATCTTGTGCTGAGAATCTTTTTCGACAAGTTAGTTACGAGACACCCGTGTACCAAGATATGCAGATTTGTTTTGAATTTCTGTCTATTCACACGTCATTCGATTTTCTCTGCTCGTTGGTTATTGGATTTCCTTTCTGTCCCGTATACTAATAGTCCCGAAGATTAATATGAGTAAGAACAGTGATACGAGTCATGACATTATGGGAAACATCGACCGGTTGCTATTTTGAACTCACATTAATCACTTGAAGCACTTACGAGCTACCATAAATAATTAATTTAAATGTCGTTGCCTTTCATTTCGTAAGGGAAGCGAGTAAAGCAATTATTCAATTGATTCAGAATACGATGCAAAATGTTTGTAGAGACCTGATACAAGAAGAACAAAAAAAGTGTCTTCACCAAAATTAACCAGGCAAACCGGAAACAAACTTTAATCTCAAAATCTATAGATCAGAAAATAAATTACAATTAAACTAGTGGACTGCAAAAATACCGCCGAAGAAATCCAAAAAAATGGTTAGACACAGACTGAGGGGGGGAGACGGGGAGGCACGGAGAGACGGAGACAGAGAGAGACAGGGAAGTGAGAGAGACGGAGAGAGGAAGGGAGAGGGGAGAAAAAAAAGAGAGAGAGAATGAGGGCAGATCGTCTGTCGGGTTCCGGTATTGTAGATAAAATCATGTATAACTTATATTTTCCATGGAAATAAGGCAAAGAAAGAAAATATGACATGTCGTAAATATCCAGGCGCTATTCCCTAACAAGCGTTCGCACTGTATATTAAATATTCACAAACATACTTTTCTATATTCAATTTTTGTTATTACGTTGATAAAATAAACCGAAGATTTACGCATCTATAGAAATTGAAAAAAAATCCTTTTCATTTTAAATACTTTTCAGTTAGCTAACTATAACCTGGAAAATCAAACCTCTCCATACTCTAAAGAGAACGAAAAATTTAATAATCCTAAAACTATAGCATCATATGAACTAAATTTCAATTGTACATTCTACTTGTTCTGAAGACAATAATACGTGTAACACTGCACTTGATGAAAAGATGACTAATAAACATGATAAGCGTGAACGTTTAATGAGTGAATTTCCCAATCATGTATCAGATCAGTTTATTGTAAAGCAAGCAAGATTCACTAGCAGAGCCGTATTTCACTAGAGCGAAGGCAATCGTAAAGATGTCAATTGTGTTTGTAGGGGTAACGAAAACCTTCCTCCAAAAGGCAAAGTTTGTAACCAGTTATCAGTGATAGAAAGTAAAAAACTGGTTGTTAACATTTTAACATTTTGTTTATTTCTTTTTCAGTTAACTAACACGACTGGACTACATTATATTGCTCCCTCGATCTTGTTTGAATCTATCAATCCTAATTTTCTGTACTCCGTTAAAATTCATCACTACACCAAATCGAATTTACTTGTTTTTCTACAAGTAAAACTTCGTACCCGGTTAACCATATTACAGAAAACGCATGTGCTTCAAAGCACTGAAGAAATCTGAACGGGTAAAATATTATTCGTTGTACTATATTTTTGTTTATGGTTACATCTCACCTCTCTTTATTCATCTCTTCATATTGCCTACTATCTTGTACTGACCTGAACGTGTCTATTTACAAGTATTCACAACCATGATTAACATAAGTGTTTAATACAATAATTACCCTATCTTCTTGTAACATAATACAATTAATTTCCCCAGATCCCTTCTCCTGTACCTAACCACATTTATTGCCTCAACTAATCGGATTATCATTTCACCGCGATCCATTACACCCCACCTCGACAGTCACATCTCATTTCAACCAATCCCCATCCTCCATTATCTCAGCCCTTAACTCACCTCTACCCCACCCGCAGTTATCCTTCCAAAATTGCCACCGTATTCCTCCCGGCCCCTCACCCCACCACCCAAGGTGACTCCCACCGTCGTCGGTCTGCAACATCAACCGCCGCCGACCCCGTACCCTTTCCACCCATCTCAAGTTGATCCGCGGCCCGACATCCTCTCCGCCCCGAACCGTTCCCCCAGTCTCCGAAGATGATCGACAGTCCCCGCCAATTCCCAACTTTCCCGCGCGCCCTCGCAGATCCCACATTCCGCTGTTCCGTGCGCCCCTGTCGAACCCACATTCCCATCATCCCCTACAGGACACAGTGCCGCCGATTCTGATAGTCCCCCAACAATCACCGTTGTTCCTACCGTGCCCACCAATCTCTGTAGGTGATCGGCAGTCCTGCCAATGGCCAACTTCCCACCGCCCTCGCAGGACCCAACCTTCCCGCCGTTCCCGCCCCCCTAACCAACCCACATTCCTTTCAACACCCTTTAGCTGACTAGGGCCGCAGTCAGGCAGTTCCCAACATCCCCGTCGTTCTTACCGTTTCACAAATGCGGACGCCCCGCATCGCCACCGCTCCACTACCCTCTGCAACCCCCTAGAATTGCGCCGCCCCCCGTCGCTCATACCACGGCGCCCCGCGCCCCCCGACCACCAATGCGCCGCGCCCGCCGCCGCCGGGGACAATTCATTAGGGGCGCGGAGTGGGGCAGGGGCTGGGGCAGGGGCGGCGTGTCCGCGCAGGTGCGGGCGGGTCATTCATTACGCCAATGCGCAAACCGTGACACGCAGCGGGCAGGCGGGGGCACGGGCAGGCAGATCGTCATTGGGCTAGCGCAGGGCCAAGGAGAGACGAGTGATTATGCTTGCGTTACTGACTATTGGAACGAAAACTAGTGCTAGGGTCTCACAGAGTTTGGAGCATGGACGGAGAAATATGATGAGGTTGACGATTAGAAAGAACGCTGATGGCAAGAATGAGGAGAGGGCCTGGGTGAGAGCGAAAACGAGGGTGAGGGTGAAGGTGGATAGGGGAGAGCGGAGAAATGATGAGGGCATGTGAAAGTGTGAGGTTTAGGAGGAAGGCAGACGTTGGCGAGGGTGTGGATGACGGAGAGTGCGACGGTGACGACGCCGGCAAGGCGTGGTGCGAGAGAGAAGGAAGGGGGAGGCATGAAGCGTGAGTATGGGTGAGTGCGAAGGCGAGGGGGAAGGCATGGGTAAGGCGAGAGCGAGTGCGAGAGCGAGGCGAGATGAGGGCAGGGCGTGGTTGTGAGCGAGGCGAGGGCAGTGTGGGGGATGGCGAGAGTGAGAACATGGATGTGGGTGTGGCGAGTGCGAGAGGGTGGGCGAGAGTGAGGAAATGGATGTGGGGTGTGTGGCGAGTGCGAGAGGGTGGGCGAGAGTGAGAACATGGATGTGGGTGTGGGCGAGTGCGAGAGGGTGGGCAAGGTTGAGGGCGTGGTGTGGGTGAGTACGAAAGCGAAAGCGAGGGGGAGAGCATGGCTAGGTGTGGCGGGCGCGAAGGAGCGAGGGCGAGGGTGAGGACATTGGAGTGTGGGTGGGCGAGTGCGAGAGCGCCGGGTAGACAGCGGGCAAGAGTGGGAGAGACGATGTGGGTGAAGTGTAGGTGACGGACCAGAATATTGGGAGTGATGAAGACAAGAGAGCGAGAAAGTGGGTAGGAGGTGGCATCGATCTTGGCATGGCGGCGAAGAAAAGAGGGCGGTGGAATATGAGAGGATCAGCTGAGCCACCAAGGCAAACTCTTCGCTCTTTTAGCAGCTGCTAGCTGCATATTGTAGTTCACTTCTTGAATATTTATTTGTTGATTCATTTTAGATAAAAGTTAAAAACTGTGTGCGACGTAGTAAGTGTGCACTTGCTCAGTTTCTTGTAACTTTCATTTCAGACAATACGTCTGTACTCTAGCGGATCGCGGTCGGAGAAGAAGCCGGTCGAGAAAGGACGGTCGGTTGTAAAGAACATCGAAAGATGATGGGTTGCAACAACTCGATTGATTGATTAGTGGTTTCAGGCGAGTGAACTCCTACATTCATTAGTCACGCAGTATAGTGCTTTTGCTATCACAGAGGTGGCGGTCCGCACCGCGATAGCAAGATCCCGCGCCGACATAACCATTTGGTTTGCGGTTTCTCCCAGTAGCTCAACATTTCTTCTAGCATCGAAGAACCGCACCAGCAGAGAAGATCTAAGTTCCGCGACTGGTCTCTCGGCGTATGTAGTGTAGTAATGTGACAGTGTAGTGTATGTAAATGTGTGAAATAAGGAGTACGGACAAGGAAGAGGATGGGAAAGATGCGCGCGCGGTCCGATGACACGTTAATTAGGGTACTATTCCTGCATTCACCTGTGTGCTGAACGAAGAAATCACGGAAACTACCCATCAGAAGCAGCCGTCCGCTAGAAATTCCACCAGTAAACGGATGGCCTAGTTATGTAGCTAGTGTTGGAAAATCCTGCCACCTCGATCGACTCAAACCCTACGACCTTACAGTGAGATGCACTGCAGTGTTTTTTTCATTGATGGCTTGAGCACCGAAGATGGTGGAACAAACCGAGATAAAACAGAAACAAGTGTACTATTAAGGGACAAAAGGACAATTCGGAACGAGTGTGACGGAGGAGAGACGGAAATGAGAAGCAACGACTTGTCTTCACACTTCTGCTGCAGTGCAGTGGGGGCGAATCAAGCCACCGATGGTTGTGAGGCCGGTGCGGGGTGGGCGAGACCCGGCGAGCTCCGCCCTCGGTGCGTGGGTGGCGGGACGGGGCCGGGGGTCGGGCGGGGGACAGGGCGGTGCTCCGCCGGAGGGCGCGACGGCGCCGCAGCTGTGATTAATCGATGATAAATAGATAGCGCGAGGCAGCTAACGCCCACGGCCACACACTCGCGCTGCCCAACGCCCACCCTGTGCTCTCGCCACCTCGCTCCACCCATCATTTGCACCAGCCGTCCCTCACGCCTGCACACTCATCTGGCCAGCAGCCACCCTTCAACCCTCTGCCCTACTCACCACTTGCAGCCTCATTCCCCCTCCTCCTCTTTTGTCGTTCCCCTCCGTCACCTCGCTTCCACCCATCACTTCCACCAGCCATCCCTCACTCCTGCATTCCGTCCTGGCCAGCACCACCCTCCACCCCTCACACCTCTGCCCTATTCCACCGTTGCAACCGTCACTTCTCCTCCGCTCTCTTCCTTTCTCCCCTTTGTCTTTCCCCTTCCGTCACCTCGCTTCCCCCAACACTTGCACCCGCCGGGGCCTCACGCGACCACACTCATCCTCCGCCCTCCACACTTGGCCTCTCTACCCACCTCCCTCCAATCCTTTTCACCTCTGCTCTGTTCACCATTTCTCACGCCTCTACCTCATCCCTGTACTCTGCCACACTTCAACCCTCACACCTCTGCTCTCAGCCATTTGCATCCGCCAACCTTCACGCTTTATTACCTCATCCTACCGCCACTCTTCAACCCTCTACACGCCTTCCTTCGACTACCCCACCTTGCTCCTGCTCACTCCTTGCAACGTCCATTCTCCCCTCCTCTATCACCCCTTCGTCACCTCTCTGCCACCCATCACTAACAACAACCATCCCTCATGCCTGCAAACTCATTCTGCCACTATCCCTAATCTCTAAACACTCTGCTCCTACTCACCCCTTGCAACCTCGCATTCCTCTCTCTGCCCTTCTCCCCTTTCTCTCCCTTGTCTTTCCTCCCTCCGTCACTCGTTTCCACCCACCACTTGCACTCACCAGCCCTCACGTCTCTACACTCATCTTGCCCCGCAAGCCACCCTTCAACCCGCACACCTCTGTCTCCTACTCTCCCTTGCGACCTCCTCCCTCCACCTTCCTCAATCTCTTCCCATTTGTATCCACACCCCTACGCCAGCCTACTCTCCTCTCCTACTCTTTTCACCCACTATCCCTCGCTCCTCTACTCTTCACCATCTGCATACACATCTCTACTTTGAATCCGCCACCCTCCAGCTGCACTGTTTCTTTCCACCCCACCCCCTTTGGCCGCAACTGCCCGCACCGCACAATTAGCCGAATGACGGGAAGGAGCGCAGGGCATATTTTACGTGGAAGCTGGCGTTTAAACGAAACCATTAATCCATTCCAACAGTCACCAAAAGGTAAAAATAAAAAGTAACACGTAAACAAATAATGATGCAATGGAATTAATTGTCTATTTTTGGCAATATTTGGGAATTCGTTTAATTTTAAACATTTAATTTCAATGACGTGCTTTTTCGAAACGATTCAGAACTACTTTAATTTACACATCATTACAAACTAATATATAATAATTACCCACTACAAAATTAATGTCATTGTGCCTTTGAATAATAGTTGTCCACTACAAATAATTTATTATGAATTCCAGTGGTCAAGGATTTCACGTCTCTTTGACGAGACATAGGTTTAGTTTTTCAAAGAGATTAGAGTTTTCACCGTATAGTTTCAGTTTGTGTAGACGTTACAAGGGAGTAACATACAAAATGCAATGGTAAAAGTAAGAGAAGAGATGTTAGAGAATTAAATGAAAATAAGAATTAGCAAGAAGGAGTACTTATGGGTTACTTCTCACATTTATACAAATGAAACATTATTTTCATTTATGAAACTTCTATATACCTTCCATCGCCTGAGTTTCATATTTAATTTTTTTCGAAACTTATTTCATTTCATCTTCCTATTCTTATAAGCGTATATGCTCTTTCATTTGACTGATTATTTACATGGTACCTCAATGTTCTTCTCGGCACAAAATTGTAATTCTAATAATTTCCATCCGCCGCAATAATTTAAGTTTTTCTCATTAGCATTTATTGTCTCGTCCAACCCGTTGTCAGCATACGGATCACATTACTTTCAGTTGAGTATATCCAGGTTATGTTAACGTGGCGCTACGTTATGATGACGAATATGAATCCCCTTCGTTATCGTCCTTGCAGAAAGCTGCAGCGCAATAATGCGGCACATCCTGTCTAAAATATAGGGCGCGCCCTGTAATATCCCGCTAACACAAGGACGCATGAGACCTCTTACCGGGCTGTCATGTAGCCCGGATATATGGCGGCCACTCATAATATGGAAAACACTGACGCTGCAGGAGAGAGCTTGCTCAGCTCACCGCTACCGCCGGTCGAGCATCAGCGCTCGCGATATTGGCTCCACCGATAAAATATTGACCGGTTCGCGGTTCGATATTCAATCCGAGGGCTGGCGGTCACGAAGCACTTATCCATTATGGCGCCGAATTACCATTTTATAGCCACGGGAGGAAGTGGTGGCCGTTGCAGCCGCAGGGGTGGAGGGAAGGAGACGGAGGTGGGGGCGTGGCGGAAATGGCAGGTCTGGGGTGCAGGCGGCCGGGCTGAGATGAGCCGGGAGAGAGGGACGGGACGGAGAGGCAAGACACCACGGAGAGGAGATAGGCAGGTTCTCGTAGGAGCGTGGTAGAATGTGGAGATTTGGTGAGCGGGTGCGCGTGATGAAAGGGGGATCGAAGAGATAGAGAGCTTTGAGAATGAAGAGGCTGGCAATCTTTTGTGGGCGGGTGGGGCGGTGGCGGGGGGGGCGGGGCTGGTAAGTTAAAGTCTATTCAGTGATTATGTGTTTCTGGGCGCGTCACCGTCTAGGGTATTGTGTAAGTGTAAACGATATTTTATTGGTGTGTGGGAGGTGGCGGTGTTTTTCCCCACCGATGTGAGATCCGGCGCCGACCTCCACGACAGCTCGTGGGTTTTTCCAAAGAGATATCTCCCACTTACGGGTCATCGTCCAGACAAATCAACAGTCAACGCTTCCGGCCGGTCTCCCGAGATATGTGTTAGTGTAGTGTATGCAGGTGTAAAGTGTGTAAGTAAGGGGTGAGGATAGGACAAGGAGAAGTAATGATCACGCGCGGTTTCGTGTCCCGTTCTAGGTACTACTCCGACATTCACCGGGTGTTGATCGAAATAAACCACAAAAAACTTCCGACCAGAGCAACCGACCGCTAGAATTCTCCTCGAGACAGCGGCTGAACTCGACCTAAGTATCCAAGTAGTGTCGAAAATCCTCCACCGACGGGAGTGGAATCCTGAGGGCCCGGTCAGAGGCATTGCAGCGACATCATTTGATGCCCTGAGCCACCCGAGCCGGTGGGATGGGGTGGGGCGTGGAGAAACGCGACGGGTCGGTCCGCGCCGGCGTGAGGCAAGGAGCGGCGTGCAGGCGATGAAGGCATTGAGAAAAGGGAAGCAGAGTGGGCGGTCAGCGCAGAAGGGCGGCGGGTGGTGAGGTGGAGCGGCGGCGCGGGCAAGTCGAGGGGGCGGGCAAGGAAGAGGCGGAGACGAGAAGGGAGGGCAGTGTGAGGGGGAGGGAGGGGGTGGAGAGGATGGGGGAGGGGAGGGGTGGGGAGGAAGGGGAGGGTGAGGAGGGGATGGAGGGGAGGGGTGGGTGGGGCGGAAGGCGCGCCGGAAGAGGTTGCGGCGGAAACGCCTTGGCCTGCGCCGGAAACTCTGGAACAAAACACGGACGTGGCCGGGCGGCCGGTGGAGCCGCTCCTCCGGCCACGTGATACGCACGGGGTAGGGGAATCGCGCGGGTGGAAATACGAGCACTGTTCTACGAGCGGGGAGGCGAAGGAGCGCGAGGTCTGAATTCTGCTGGAATACAGAGGCTGTTTATTGCACAAAACGTGTTATTTATAATTCAGGAATAAATGCAAATAGGTCTTAAAGTGGCTCACGGTGGTGTACTAGCATCCTGTGATGCGATCCTGTTTTTGATCCGTGGTCGATATGTCTTTCATTTGAAGTCGTCTCAGCTGCATGACGAACAAAGGCTGTGGCAGGTGGAGTTCGCTAGTTACAATGGAGGGAATACGTCATTTTTGCCACATGTCGCTCTTACTTCCTATCGCGAAGCATGAGGGACACCGTTAGGTACCTGGCACAGTTGAACAGTCGTCCCAAAATGCCCAATACGTGTATGTGCGTTCGTAGGCTTACGCGGCCATAGTCAATGCATTCTTGGCTATCCGGGATGAGTCACCACTCGGTCAATTGTACTGACGTTTCGGCCATCTTGCCGTTGTGGCCTTCTTGAATTGAATTGAATTGAATTGAATTTGCCTTATTTTACGTGCCACCTGACCACGCAAAATTCGCTACGCTCCTTTCACCAACTAGGAGAGAAAGGAGGTATTTCTTGGGCGAGAAACAGGCGATTTGAATCAGAGGAGTCATTTAGGCTTGACGGTCTTTTACATGCAAGTAAATCTACGAACTTGGGACAGCCGGCTTTACTTCCCCTCCGAAGGAAGGCGTACGAAGGATTTTTTCGTCCTTAAACATCCACGGCTTCGATCGGGTTTGAACCCGCCAACTTGGGTACAACAGTCCAGTACGCTAACCGTTACACCATCGCCGACGCCGCAAGAGCTCTTCAGAGCTTTACTGCTGAAGCAGGTTAAACACGTCAGCAGTATAGCTCTGAAGAATGCCAAAGCAAGATGGCCGAAACTTCAGTACAATTGACCGAGTCGTGGCTCATCCTGGGTAGCCAAGAATGCAAATACGTATATATCCAGATGGTATCTCTGATGACAGCTGGAACTTCAAGTACAGAAGAACATTCGCCATCCTCGTTTGTACACAAGCTGCCAGTGGATTTCCCTCGGAAAATCGCATGAGGCGATTATCACTGAATACTTTTAGCCAAGAATGAACCACTTTATCGAACTTGATACGAACCACTTATCAGCCTTCTGGCAACTCTAAAGTTACGATAGAGTTATATCGGACAGAAGTACTTCACCAGAATTACCTTGTCCTATGAAGTGACATGTACCAAGTACTCGCACGCGATAACGATAAATGAAATTTGTTAACAAATGTGGCAGCAATGTGTGAACTCCATATTTCTGTGAGAAAACAGTGGAGACTATGGTCGAACAAATTCAAATGAAAATATTATGACATTACGGGAATGTGTTGTTAGCACCGTACTCCGCTGACGCAGTTCGGAAGTACATTATTATCATAGCCTTACAATAAAACGTACAAAACGCTTTTAACATTGTAAACAGTACAGATCGTAGCTTGCTGTTTTACGATATACTGCGAAAACCCTGTTATATTTTCTTCTTACTGGCCAAAGATTTAAATGTTTAGTGTGTGCGTTCCAGTATCATCCTTTAGTTTTTCCAACTTATCTATCGCCCCTCCTTTTTTGTTGTTGTAATGTTTGAATTTTGAAAATTGTTTAAAATAGAATTTAAATATCTCTTGTTTAGTAGCGCTTTGTGGCTTCATGGTAGAGGAAAAGGATTCAAAAACTTGCACTACCAAAGAACTCATACTAAGTAACTTATTTTATATTTAACTTTGTCTTATTTATTCTATTATTGAAAATGAATATACAGTGATAACATAATGCCCATGGTTGGTTTCGAACGGCAATTCTTCCTATCTGTAATTCAACATTGATACATTTTATTTCCGAAAGGATAATTTGACGAAACTGTTACAAATGTAGATTAGAAGCAGTCCTATATATTGTATTATGTTAATGACGTAATACTAAAATATATAAATTAATTAATATTTGGTTGCATTAATTCCCCATTGGACCATGTTACGTTTCAAGAAAGTATCCGGAGCGTGAGTGACCGTGTGCCAAACAATTTGGTGTCTCCAATGCACTCATTTAAGCGAGATTTCTAATCGTGGCGAGCACGTGGAGAAACCGAAATTAAAACACTCAGTCGGTGAAATCAGGCCTGGCACCTCTTGGCGTACGAGTATCTTAGAACCAGTTTTATAAGTAGTATGAAAATTATCTGAAATTTTTTGTAGTATATTTTCTTCTGTTTCAAATGGCTAGGCAGTGCCATTCCACAAAATGTAAATTCATTATCTGTATATAGATAACATTTCTACGAAAATTATAAAAATGAGTGATGCATGCGAGTGTAAGTAAATGTAGTCTCATAATGTACATATGTACACAATCACCAAAACCCCTTTCCATCCTTTTTCCACTTTTCGCTCTCTAAAGAAGTGGCAAAAAAGGAAAGCACAAAAGCAAAAAAACAACATATATCCAGAAATAAAACGCTGTAGCAAACAAGAATATTCGCGGCACGAAAGAGCAGTAGCCACCACGTTGCATGAATTTCATACGCGGCGTTTCATATACGCGATTTCGCATTTCGCACGAGCAGGGTTGTAATCTCTCGGGCTCAGACACGCACGCCTCTGACTAGAGCGAGGCAAATGCATGCAACCTTCCCTGAGCGGCCGCACAGTGCACTTCGCCTTCGCCATGAACCTGCGATGACTCAACGTTTCGCCATCTGACAATGAACACGCACTGCCGCTCCGTTACGCCGCTACTCGCAGAATGCAAATAAAGTCATTAATAGGGTCTCATCTCGCGTGCGCTCGCGTGCGCTGCTTGCAGCTACAGCGCACGCAGCGCTGATGGGTCAAAACGTCGCACATTCATTTGTTCTTATTACCGCTCATACGTGAATCTTCCTTTACTACAAGAATAGAGAGTTATGTACACACTTTGAATACAATGGCACAAGCCTGGAGATGAGACTAATGTTTTTAAGGAAAACTAGTAAATGATAAGAAGAGACATTGTTAGAAACGAAAAGGGTAGAAGAGGTGTAAATATTCAGCTAAGGAGTGTACAACAGTAAAACCATTTGAAAACACTGATATTCATAAAAACTACATCTATTAACACTTTCTTATGCATCTACCCATTCTATTCTGCAAGAATATTAATATACAATTTTTTGAATTAAATATTTCACAAGCTGCAAAAATCTAATACGAAAAACGGAAACAAAATCTCATGATAACCGAAAAAAAGGCAACTTAGTGAAAATTCAGAAAAAACTATAAATATTGGTGAAATGTTGAAATATTAGAATACAGGAGTGACAAACCTTCTCTTTCTTCTGTCTCCAAGCAAATAATTAACGTAAAAATAAGGGACTGGGAACAGCAGACATTATTTTGTTTAAGGCAATACACATTAATTTATTACAAATCCAGAAAATGAGTTGAGCGCATTGTTTTACCAGCCTTGTATATCGGAATGATGTACTGCGGCAGTGGCATAGTAGAATGAATAGTATTACTATTCAATATATAAAAAAATAAAATGACCAATTTATTTATTATAAATCTACTTAAATATATATTGAGCAACGTTCTCTTAACTTTTAACAGTTGTTAGCTACCTGAAAGTAGAGTACACATTTTAGTGGAAAATATTAAAATGACCATGCGTATAATAATTCGAAAGCTCATTTACCATCCAATACTTAACGTTTATAACGAAATGTTCTGAATACTTACTTCCATGCTTTTGAGCGTCCATTCATTTCCTGCGACGGACATGAATCCTGCCCATCCGATATAAAAAAAAAGACATCTCACTGCGGTAGAAATTTCAACGGCATTCTCATTTTTTGCGACCCGAGTCTGCGGACACAGGTTTGCCCGTCGCCGCGGCCCACACACTTTGCATGGCTGCGGCGGCGGCGTCGGCAGAGGAAGGGGTGAGGGCGAGAGCGAGAAGCCCGCTGCGCGATAACGGCCGCCTTAATGTGGGATTTGATGCGCCCGTTTTATTTCCATCTTTACGTCTCCTGCCGGCAGCCATCGCTTTTATTGCTTTCGTATGCGCGGCAGCGTCCGCCCCCGCCTCGCCCCGCCCGGCCCGGCGCTGCTCCGCATTGCCATCCGCGCCCCG
>BOPP01000006.1:15409251-15421093 GCA_017312745.1 Gryllus bimaculatus | reverse complement strand
ATCCCCATCGCGTCCATCTCTGCCACGAATGTCCCCGCCACGATTATCCCTACCACGAATATCCCCGCCACGAACCACATAGCCACAAATCTCCCGGCCACGAATTTCCCCGCCAAGAAACCACCCACGACACAGCCACCTGCCACGCAACTCCCCGCCACGCAGCTTTTCTCTTCTCCAAGCCACTTTGCCACCCCACCTCCACCACCCCGCTCACCGGCAACGCCACGTCACGAGCCACCACCCGTCAATGAAAGATCCCGGCTCGGCATTCCATGCGAAAGCAGTTCACGCCATGCCACCCTCCACCTTCAGTCTTCATCACGTCACTTTCCTCCACGCCAGACCTCGCAATAACCACTCTCGTCACACTACACTTCTCCCAACTCTATCCTCTCCACTACGTGTCCCACCACACCACCTCACCCAGCCCAGCCAGTCTCCGCCGTTCCTCGTCCCACCACGATCCATCTCCCTGGACCTCACCGTGCTGGGTGAAGCCTGGCGTTCCCCACTCCACCACCACTTGCACCGATCGGGTCAGCCCCTCGCAGGTCCCCGGGCACCCGATCCCTCGCTCGGCCTTTGCGACCTCCGCTCGAGCGCTGCTGGTATTGCCTGGCGGCGCCGTTTCGCCCGCTTGGCCCCTCGTAGTCCTTTCCACTTTTGTCTCTTCTCTTCTGGGATCTACGATTCTGCTCCTGTGTTTCCCTGCATCTATTGTTGCTTTGTTGACCTATAGTGAGGAGAAGACTGGGGTGAATACCGTTCTGTGCAGTTTCTCTTCTATGAGTAACGCCTAACTAAGAATGCTTCGCTTTGTTACGGTGTCGTGAAACACTGTTGTCCACTAGCAGTGTGCCATTTTTTTCTATTTTTAATTGGTCGGGTATGTGATGTATCAGTGATTTGTACTAGGACGTCTAATTCCTGGATACAATACGGCACTCAAGAAGGACGTTCTACTTTCTTTCGTATTATTTCCTTTATCTTGCATGTCATCTCCCTTTCTGTCTCTTAAACATTTTCTACTTCTAACGCATTCGTCATGTTTGAAATTTGATATATTTCGTATTTATCTTCTGTGCTCCCTCATGCGCCACTTCATTTCACCTCCTCCAATCGTAACCCATCTCAGCTTATCCCAATTCAATCCACCCCATCTTATTATATTCCAATCCTTCCATATCCATTCCAATCCGTTTTAATCTAGCTTATCCCATCTCATTCAATTCTAACCCACTCCAACCTATCACAACCCTTCCCATCCTAACATGCCACTCCCAATCCGATTCATTTCATTCCACCCCGACAACACACTCGTGCACCGAGGCCGCCTCAGGTCTTTCCATCTCTTCCTCGTCCCTTCACCCATCGTCTCCGTTCCCCCCTCCCCCCCCCAGGGTCTGAAGCCTCCCAGCGCCAGCGGCTCAGCTCGAGGCGCGTTATGCCCTTCACTTTAACCTTAAGCCCTCGGCACCCACGCGGCGGGCAGGGGAAGCACTTCGAAATGAAAAGCCTCAAACACTTCCATACATAAAAACCTTCACGGAACAGTCTAAGATCGTTTTGCGTAAAGGAATAATTATGACTTGTGAAGCGGTATAAAAATAGTTCTCTAGCTTTCTTCAGAAATGAGAAATTTCAGCCACGAAATAACACGCGAGGTATCTCCCATGAACAGTGTGATAGTGTTTCTGACTGCTGAATGAGCTTTTATAACGGTTATAATACATACTAAGCATTACTACTATTCTTCCCCGTATCTCCCAGCTAAGTTTCAGGGGTGAGATTTATTTTATGGAAGACAATTCTGCCGTATTGATCTCCAAAACGTTCAGCATGAGGCGAGAAAAAGGTTATTTTGAAAAATAAAAATAAATTTATCTGACAATGGACAATAAGTTTTTTCGAATTAAACAGTATGAAGCTCTCAATTAAACATACTGTTCTCAAATGTTTTCACTAAAAACACTTTAATATTCAATAAAGGAATAGTTACTTATAAAGTATAAAATACGTCGATATTATTTCAGAGATTTTTTAGTAGCACGATTTTGTTACGGATTTGCAAATTAGGAATATTATCCTTCCTATCTCCTCTCATTGTAATCTTAGCTTTTGACGTAGGAAAAGTAAAAGACAAGTAAATGAAGTGTCGGTGATATTTTTATTCGTAGCCAGTGAAACCGGCAATGCTGCGCTACTGTAATGTAGTTCACTTGCTAGTGATCAGGTGTTTGTTAAGCACGTTTTATACTACTCTGCATACATTTTAATAGATGAAATACTTTCTCGCGAGTATGAGTCTGTTCCATGTCCTGGTTTGGACATGGTTGTCAAGCATCACATTGTTAAAACGTTCTCCCTCAAGTTCAAACATATATTCGCTGACACTCAGAGAAATTTGATTTACATGTCCAAGATAACGTTTAATAATAATTCCGGTTGATATTTCACAATCGCAGGGATATAATATGCAGAGAAGACGCGCTTAATACTTGGGGATGCGGCAGGTTGTGTAGTTTTTTCAGTGGCGCATGAATCAGCATAAACGCATAAAATCATCATCAACGCCCGTCTATGTGTGACAGACATACGCACATTCCCTTTGTATTATGCCTGTATTCTTCCCGCAAGTGAACGCAATAACGTAATCAATTTTTATCGCAATCGCAAAAACGGTACGGCAACCATCAAATACGATCATACAAACATTGAAAAAAGAATAAATATAATAGTGACTCAATTAACATTTTGTCGGAGAATTTATTGACGTATAATGCACAAAGTAGAGAATGGCAGGATACTAAGTATATGAGGGTTTTTATGTGGTAAATACGACTGCAAATTTTGAACTAAAATTCCCAAACTGATTGAAGTTTTACTCTTCTTTAATATTCTTTAAGTAATATATTTGTTCTACTATTAGGAAACCGAAAAATTAAAAAAACTTTTAAAAAATTAAAAAAATATTTTGAGCGACGATAGATACCAACTTACAAGAGTATGTGGCAAGTCCGAACAGCTAGTCCAGACGAAAGAAATTATGAAACTAATAAGAGAAAGTCTAAGCCATTCTGTAGTATCACTAGCTTACGTATTAATTTACTAAAAAGTTCCGTTTCAGATAATTCTCTATAAAGAAAATTCAAGTTTGTCGAACTATTTCATGCATTTGTATAGACCATGCACACTAAACTTACAGGGAATATTAAGCAGACAAATCAAATTTTAAGAACAGCATGATACTTCACTAGAATATATGTAATTCCCACAAGAGTGGTAAATTACCTAAAAGCATTAAAATGTTGCAACGTTGGAGCATACGGCAGAATCAAGACAATTGAAACTTGAAAAAGAAGACATGTTTATAGGATTTATGACTAGATATCTATTTATCTTCATAGACACATTAATCCATCTTCAAATTTTCTTCTCCCTCTCTCACTCTCTTCTCCCTCTCTCACTCTCTTCTCACTCTCTCACTCTCTTCTCACTCTCTCACTCTCTTCTCACTCTCTCACTCTCTTCTCCCTATCTCACTCTCTTCTCCCTATCTCACTCTCTTCTCCCTATCTTATTTTCTTCTCTCTATCTTACTTCCTTCTCTGTATCTTACTTTCTTCTTTCTATTTTATTTTCTTCTTACAGCTAATCTTCAGCGAGGATGAATTATTTCATGAAATAAATGAGGGGAAATTCTTCATCACCTCTCCGTATTTTGTATCCCGTCACTGCCTTCTTGGAAGAAATGCTTCGTTGATTCGCGCTTTCGTGTCTCACAGGCACGACTTACCTGCCACGATCAGCGACAAAATGGAAAGCTCAGGACAGATTCACAAGGAAATTGGACGCATCCTTCTCGCACAAGACGATGCAATTTTGCAGAGGTTAGTGACTTGTCTAAATCTCAAAGCCGAAAACAACTGATACATCAACACACGGTCAAAACTATTTTTCCCCTCGCGGGGCTTTTTCCAGCTTCGGGGGATGTTGATTTCAACTCTGCGCACCGGTTACCAGTTATCTCCCTCATGGGGACACACATTAAACCTTTACACTAAACACTGGCAGACTTGCGATTTCCACGGTCTGCGGTTTGCAGACTCACAAGGCATTTCGCGACAACACACATACTACATAGAAGACAAGGGACAAACAACCATCCCACGGAGGGACTTGAACCCGCGATCCTTCGGACAGAGGTGCTGTGTCGGTACTCTAGCGACCTCTGACATCCAGGTCGGCTCACAGGCAAAACTAATACGAATCAAAAACCCCCAAAAGTGAAATCTGTAATTATATATTGACACCAATGGTCTATTAACAAATTATATTAAAATAAACAAAAATTGAATTTAGCGCGAACTCGAGGAACGATGGGAACCATCAGCATGACCGGATCTGTCGTGAGGTGAACGAGGGAGCGCGAGAAGAGAGTTGTATGCCCCGAACCACGAGGGGGTATGGCATGACAGACTAAGCTAGAGTGAATGTGGAAACATCGATGTGGAAATCCGAATTCAGAGCATCCGAAAGCGGACTTTAATCAAGGATAAGTAGAGTAAACTAATGGTAAAGCCACGGATGAAGTACTCAACAGCTAAAAGTAAATATATTTCGTTGGTGTTATGCGAATAATGGAAGGACACATGAACATGTGCGTACCAATATGAATAAGGGAAACATAAATATAGTGAACTGTAACATTGCGAAAAAGTAGACAGATTAGAAATATCGGAGTTAATGTTACCAATAAGAACAGTGAAGCACTATCATAATCAAATTAACAACGCGAGTCTATTGAAGAGAGACTAAGAAATCAAGTGTGTAAGTGAAATAAATGACAAATAAAATAATTATGATCGAAAAACTAATTATGTATGTGTTTTGTCGCGTGCGAGTAATATTCCGAGAGGCAAGAAGAGATAGCTGTAGGTGGAGTGATTTCTGCCACCAAGAAGCTTCGGCCGGCGTGGGAGAGCTTCAGGCAACCGGGATAGGGCGCGGAGCGACCTGAAAAACGTCACGAGGCGGCGAGGCGAGAGTGTTGCGTGAGACGTCGCTCCTGAAGGCGAGCAAGAATGCACGAACAACAAATTGTAAGAATGCTTATTAGCTAAATTAATTGATTTCAAGTAAACTGTGAAAAGCCAATGGGAGGTATAGAGAACAAGTCGAGGGCACTATTTCGTATTGTAGGTAGTATTAGTTAAGTGGGGATTATAATGGAAAGGAGAGACGAAAATATTAATAAATGCCCAAAATTACATGTAAAGTTTATTCGTTATTCAAGGAGACAGTGTCATTTTATTACGGTATAGGGAGCTCCCGTAATGAAACAAAACAGAACTGACTGAATTAATGTACAATATTTATTAGAAACAATATTAAACTGACTAGAATAGAGAAAATTAATGTGTAATATTTATTAGAGCTAATATTAAACTAAATAGAACTGACAGAATCAATGAGTAACATTTAGAAATAGTAATTTTTGAAACAGATATTTTTCTTGTAATAATTCCGATCCAATTCCAATGAACAGAGATGCAATGTTTTATCTGGTGTATTTGTTTGTATAACAATCCTTTCAAAGGAACGAGTGGGAAATAATAGTACTTATGTTTTTTGTTCCTAACTAATGATGTATCAATTACGTACGTATCCACTATTACAACAAAGATGTTGCCCCCTAAAAATATCCTGTATCCCCCTTCTGTATTTTTTTATTCCAGTTTATCTAATAAGATAGACTCAATGTGTGTTCTTCAATATGTCGAGATATTCATAATCTTCATACAAGTTGATGAGAAAAGTTAGGTTTTTTGTATATATTGAATCCTTACGGGCGTACGATGTATCAAATCGGTACGCAATCGGCATATCCTCATGTGATTTTCAATGGAGAGTTCATATCTTGTATCCTTTTGTGTAGGTATTCATTGTGATGAAGAGGGTGAAGTTCGGCTGCAAAATTTTGAAAAAACTTGTTTTTGAATGAATATGAAATTACAACTACATTTTTGACAAATGTTAAGTTATTAATTACTTTCTAATTTTCAATATTGGACTTAATTTTGAATCTCTTTTTCATCCTTCATAGACAAAGATTCCTATCCCCATGAATCAAGTCAAATTAGTAAAAGAAAAGGAAGAATCTTTATAAAAAATGAATACACCTAAAACGTTGTGTTGTCTCAGCTAGTCTATAACATTTCCTGTTTCCTGGCGATTCTGTTGTAAATTTTCAGCAACTCGAGCAAGATACACATTTCATGTTTTTCCATATTATTACAAATGGTTAAAAATTTCTGATAAAAATACTTTTCAACTAGATAGCTGCCATAGCAACAAAAAATTAGAAACCCGCCAGGTCGCTCTTAAATTACGGCAGTTCGGTAATATTGGAAATATATTATCAATGATGCAAATTGGTAGTTTTTGCTGTTCACATTTCGGTAGCGTGGGTGAGTTTAGGGTAATAGGCTGAGAGGATAGAGTAAATGTGAATTTTTTAACAGAGGAATTTGAAAAATCCAGTACACCAGGCTTACTTTCATTGATTTGAATTGGCAGTTCTTTTGATTTTGATAGCACGGAACACAAAATCGCAATAATAACTGTTCCTTTTTATTTTTAACTGTCCCAATAGATTATGGTATTGTTAATGAGAGTGTTTCTCAAAGCATTTTAATGAGAAAAGTTTAAAATAAAGGAAATCATTTACTGAAAGAACAACATATCGCACTGCAGTTTGTTTTTAAGAAATGTAAATATTTTACATTTACTTCATTAATTGTTGAGTGTAATTTTGTCAAGTCATTTTCGAAGGAATTACTTTTACATAAATATTCAACCTAAAATTTAAACATTAGAATGTTTTGATGTACGTTCATCATGGGAATTCGCTTGGGCAGGAAGCATTTTCAACCGCCTTAGGACCAATGTCAGTGCTATATACTTACTCGTAAATAAAAATATGCTCACCAAACAAGAAGCGTTAACATTATCTAATACAATAACTTAATTGGGTTTGGCTAATAGGACGTACCAAAGACATAGCATAACATATCTTTTGAAAACTCTTTTAGCTCTTCCTCGGCCAGGCACGATTAGAAAGAGAGTAGGAAGAGTGTAAACAATCCTTTAACGAAAAGGAATATTTACGCATACGGTTGAGAAAAGAATATCTGGCATAATACACCAAATTGCCCTTCGTGTCACATGAATAAAGAAAAAATGACTACGGCTGCGAAGGCAAAGCTTTCCACTAAGCTGAAACGTCCGGGAGGAATTTCAGAAACACTTCACCACCCAACAACTGAATTTCGTAACTTGACAGAGGAAGCTTACACGCTCCATAAATCTCTTTGAAGCATTCAGCCACCTCCAGTCTCAGCCCGTTCGACGTCATGCTCCAGCCGCTGATGGCTGCGAAACTGGCTGTCACGTGCAGATAATTGTTCCCAGAGGGAGTTCATTAGCGACAAGAATGATGCGCTTCATTGAATCTTACCAAGCATTGTTTCCCCCCTACCACCCGCGTTAATTTGGAATTTCGATACTGTATTCACAGCGTAACGAACTGTCATTCACAGCTTCTTGCAATTTCGACATGCCGCTCAGTTCCAATATTCCCCTTGTGTTTCAATAGTATTGGATCTGAATACCGTAAAATGTGAGTTTTTCACTTGTCAACAATAGTTGGAGGGAAAGGAATGAGAGCAGTCAAAAGAGAAATGTAATTGTTCTTAAAATCGTTGTTTGAAACAATTAACTCAAGTCTTTTTGAATACAGCATTGTCGCTCGATCGAGGTTTTGTTCAGTTTTTTGACAATCAAAGAGTGAATATGGATATGGTCTTTTGTTGTTCGACAGTATCTTGTTCGGTGGCTACACTGAAGGAATTCGGTGATTAATAACACAAGAAATCGTAAACAATATATTACTGCAAATATTACAAAATTGAAGACTTCTGAGTAAATTTTAAATGAGAGTAAAATTGGTTTTAATATTTCGGGAATATCTCCTATTCCTGACAACGAATGGAAATGATTAATTGTTTGTTTTCAATTACGTTTATTATTATTATTATTATTATTATTATTATTATTATTATTATTTCATTAGTTTTTTGATAGAAAATGGTGCTTCCCTATCCTACAGTAATTTTAGTAATAGGTTCGCCAGAAATAAATTTCAACTCATTTCTGGACTTCATAATGCAACATATGCCCTACCAACAGATAGAGCTATCCCATGTTCAGAACGCTTTTTTATAGGCGAAATTATTTTATGTGTTTTTAAAAAGCTTTATCTGACAAATCATTTCGCAGATATCGCGATAGTGTGTGTTTTTGTGGCATTATTTCCCATGTTTCTGTTCATACGGTAGATTTACATATTTAAAAATTTTTCTATTTCTTTCTATTTTTTGCTGTGAGATAATGTTACTGCTGTGTCCATCATTACTCTTTATTCCTTCTTTTAATTTACAAGGATATTATCTGGTGTACCGGAATCGGCAATGCGGTCAGTTAGGACTGGTCTGTGT
Source organism: Gryllus bimaculatus (assembly GCA_017312745.1). Classification (NCBI taxonomy): domain Eukaryota; kingdom Metazoa; phylum Arthropoda; class Insecta; order Orthoptera; family Gryllidae; genus Gryllus; species Gryllus bimaculatus. The sequence goes on along the minus strand of BOPP01000006.1, from coordinate 15,412,532 downwards.
CAGGACGGAACGATGGAAATTTTCCCACGAGTAGCGCGAGCGTACTTATTTCTTTTTTTATTACTACTATTAATTTTCAGGACAAAACTATATTTGTAGCTTTTTTAAAAAATTAGCTCAGTTTATGGAGTTTTGTGACGAGACAAAGTTCACACAGAGTGAATTTGCTTCTTAGAGCGAAGGAAATAGGTAATGTTCTCTTCCTTACTCCTCAAGCGTGCGAATTAAACTATCCCCAGACTTGGGAAATACTTCTCTAGCAGGCTAAGTCAGAAATTCGATCCAAAATGGCAAATAAATAACATAATAATAATAATAAAAATTATTATTAAATATTCATCACAATCAATTCATAATATTCATTTCAAATATAATTTTCCAATTATACTTTCGGTATTTCTCTTGTTAATTAAGGCCCGTACCTACAACTTAACCTTTCGATGTGCTAAAAGTGATACGCTCATATTTTGTTCTGTAATTTTTTACTGCGGAGAGAAAGTTTGCCGGCTCGAGCGCGGGTAGGAACGAAACTTTAAGTTCATTGGAAGCGCGTTATTCACGAAAAGTTTTCCAATATTTCCGGGATTCAAATAAAGCCCATGGGCCGCTCTTGCAAGGTTTGAAATTGGTTATACATTAATTTCAAGAAGGTATTAAATTTGGAAAAAAGGAAGAATTGGCGTAAGTAAAGAAATATAAAAGGCATTTTCTAATTTAAATTGCTGTTCAATTCTTGAAGGAAATTGAGGTAAATTTATGAGTAAATTTACGTATTCTATAAAATACAAAGAATAGCAACTAATTAGAGGTACAGGCACCAACTGATTCGTGCCGTTACTAAAATGGCTGTAAATAATTATAAATTGAAATATATACTATGGTAACCTTTTTGTTTATATTTTATTTTTATTCCATTATCAGAAATTATGGCATCAATGCTTTGCAACAAACATCGATGTTTTGCACGGAGCATTTACGCGCCACACATCTAAAGTACAGGGTTTGTCATCCCAAGAAACTGCGTTCTTTAAATTGACGAAAATTGGTTCTTTAATCAACTGATAATGACGTATGACATTTATTGTAAAACAGTATTCATTGTTTCATAGAGACAAGGGGTGTTTGTAATATATGACTTATATGTTATTAAAAAGATGTATTTGTTGAATATGAAATAATTAGTGTACTTCTGAGCGAGAAAAGACATTTTTCTAATGTAATAAATAGAATTCAAGAAGTTTGTGCTAAATGACTACTAAGAATATTTTTATATTGGCTTACAAAATTCGTGCACTGAACTTACATAGTTGGTATCGGGTATATTGGATATTTATAATACAGTGAGATAGAGAATAGCCTCCATAGCCCTATACACTATTGATTACAACCTATGCTGTTTAGGTTGATACAAAACGTCTGTGAATAATTTCGTCAAAAATTCAGAAATGAAAAAAGGGCAATCAAAAAATTAAACACATTCTACTACTAAACCTAACTTTATCAAGCATTCTTTTCTTGAAATATTTATCATTTTCATCACATATCAAAGTCAACTATTGAAATGTATTATAAGTTAAATTGATATTAAGAATTATATTCGACAAGAAAAGGTAGCGGAAGTAAAGGGTATAGAAAACATTTTCTAACGAAAGTTCATCTTGATTTTGTGATGTTAATGCAATGCAAGAAGAAAAAACAAGAAAGCAGCATACAGTACGTCCAGAGTCAATCCTCCGATGGGATGTGTGCAATGTACTATGAGAAAACTGATGTGCCTTTCTTTCCGAAACATGAAATGATGACAAAAAGGAATGATGATTTACAATACTATATGGAAAACACGACGATTTTCTATGTCTCTTTCCAAATACATGGAGTAAGCCATTAAGAAATATCAACCCATCCGTAAATCATAACCGTTTTTAGGAAGCTATTTGCATCCTTCACAACGGCCAAATCATAGGTCAATCGCAAAAAACTCACTGAGAATGCACTATAATGTTGATTGGCGGCTAAAGCATCACTATAACCACTGGCTACCGTTGCGAAACTTTTCTTCGATAAAAGTGAGTTTCCACGCATTAGGTATCGGTGACAGTTGATGCTCATCGAGTACGATTACGTCACATACAAAGGATCCAATCGCAGAGCAGCATTGACCAATATCAGCCAGCACAGTTCAATATCTCCAACAAACCGCTCTCGCAGAAATTAAACGCACAGAAAACCCGGAGACACAGAGCGTTGCCCAACGCAGCAAGAGACAAGCACAGCATAAATATCGGATTTAAACCCGACATCTGTAGTGTTTATTTGTGCTTCACTTTCAAAACTGTTTTGTTTCAAAATATTTCGTGTCAAGAAACCTCTTGGGAAGCAACACAGGAACACTTTTTCTACAGTAAATCAGCCAAGTACGACGAGCACTCTACCTCGGAATCCGGGGCATTTTTCAGCAGAGTGTGTCCTGGGAGGGGAAGGGGGAGGGCCCGTGAGGCGCTGGCGAAATCTCGCGCCGCCGCTGACCTTTATCCCCAATTAGGCCGCAGCAGCTGCGCGCCGCGCGGGCGGATTAGCGGGCGAGAACAAATCGCCGCCCGTCGCGCAGAGCGATGGCGCTCGGCGCCGAGAGTTGGGTGCGGCGGGGCAGGGCGCGGAGGGGCGGGGCGAGTGGGGGGTGAGCAGGTGTAACGCGAGTGCTTGTGTGTGTCGGGGAAAGCCCTTTGAAGGTGCCGAAGGTCTACAGTAAAGCTACGAAGACGCCGCGAGAGGGGGAAATCGTGTAGCGTGAATGACGATTCAAGTACGTGTCGACCTGGAGAGGGAGGAGCAGCTCGTTCGCGTCGAGACGCGCGCCGCCTTCTGCACTTGGTGGGCGTTTAACCCAGAAGCCGCGTAGGCACGTGTTGGTAGGGTCGGTATAATTAAGGTGACTCGGTAGCGGCCCAAGGTAGTTGACTGCGGGTGTGTGGCGGTGAGGGAGATTATTGGGAACGATGCAGTTGCTTAGTGCCTTGAGTGATTGTGATCGTGTGTATGTTGCATTTGTGAGGGATGGTGGTGGCGGCGGCGAGGAGAGACAGTGTACGGTTTTTAAGGTGGGCAAGGGCCGGGGAGCGTGGCGCGAGGAGTAACGGTGACGATGGTGGAGGCGGAGGCAGGTGCGTGATGGGGTTGGTGGCGGGAGGTAGGGACGTGGCGGGGGCTGTGTGATTGTCGCGGAGACGGAGCGGTGGTGGTGGCGTGGATCAGGGCGATGACTTGGGACGTTGGTGTGGCAG
>BOPP01000006.1:15388939-15407511 GCA_017312745.1 Gryllus bimaculatus | reverse complement strand
CCAGTCTTCAAGGAACGGAGAAGAAAGGAAGGGGAGAAGCCACTGGCGGAACAACGGCAGGGCGCGGGGATTGGGTCAAGAGGAGAAAATATGAACAGGAGTTGAGAACGAACCGTGGAGGAAGGGGCATGCCGGAGTTACGGGGATGAAGTGAGAGGTCAGAGTGAGGAGGGAGGTCTGTAGAACTGAATATGAAGGAAAGAAAGATTGAGGAAGAGTTGGCGAGGAAGGGATGAAAGAAACGGATAGAGAGCCTGGAGGGAGGACTACTTCTTCTGGAGTACCTTCCCTGCCCCCTACCTCCATGGGTTAGGTGGGGAGGGTGGGCGAGCAGGAGTTCGCGTGATGTGAGGCAGGGGTGAAGGGGGAATGAAGAGGGAGCGGTGAACGAGTTGGTACGATGGAGAATGTTTGGGGGCAAAGTGAGTGGGAGGAAGATATGAGGGAGAGCAAGGAGGGGAGGAAATCTGGGTGGAATAGAAGAGAGACGCGAAGAGCAAGGTGAGGCGGGAAAGCGGAACGGGCATAGTCAGATTGGGAGTTTGTTAAGGGAGGGGAGAGTAATGAAGGGGGAAGTTGAGCGAGGTGAAAAGGAGAATCTAGATAAAAATGGGGAGAGGAAATGGACTGCAGATAGAGTTCGCAAGGCGGTATGACAAGAGAGAGCGTGGAGGAATAACAGATCGGGGAGGGTGATCAGACGGGACCACGAAGGGCGGCTAGAATGGAAATCAAGACGGAGCAAGGTTGGAGATAGGCGAAGCTGGGTCGATACCGAAGCGGTAATGGTCGATGTGGTGGTGAAAGGGAATGATTTGTGTCTCAAGTGTTCCCTTAGCGTCATCCATTGCCACATACATCTTCCCCTCTGCACCCAACGGTCATTAACGATCAGCTTAGTGCAGTTGCAAGAAACGATAATGCCGGTCTTTCACACGATCTTGTAGTCTTCCATTCCCACACACATCTTCCCACCTATATCCCACTAGCATTCACGATCCTCCAGCGCAGAAACCAGGCAAGATGATGCCAGTCCCTCACACGTCCTGTTAGCGTGTTCCCTCCCCACCTGCACCACACGGTCCTTTACGTTCCTCTCAGCGCAGTTTCAAGTAAGAATGATATCAGTCCCTTACACGTCCTCTCACCGTGGTCCATTTTCAACTGCCCCACACGGTCCTTCACCGTCCTCTCAGTGCAGTTACAAGGAATGCTGATGTCAATCCCTCACACATCCTCTGAGCGGGTTCTATCCCCACCTGCACCCCACGGTCCTTCACGATCCTCTCAGCGCAGTTACAAGGAAGGATGGTGCCAGTCCCTCACACGTGTTCCATCCCCACCTGCACCCCACTGTCCTTCACAATCCTCTCAAAACAGTTTCAAGTAAGAATGGCGTCAGACCCTCACACGTCCTCTCACCGTGGTCCATCTTCATCTGCACCCCACAGTCCTTCATGATCGTCTCAGCGCAGTTACTAGGACGGATCTCTGCGAGTTCCATCCCCACCTGCCCCCACCGTTCTTCACGATCCTTTCAACGCAGTTACAAGAAAGGATGGTGCCAGTTCCTCACACGTCCTCTCGGCGTGGTCCATCCCTACCTGCACTCCACGGTTCTTCACGTTCCTCTCAGCACAGTTTCAAGTAAGAAAGGTGACAGTCCCTCACACGTCTTCTCGCCGTAGTCCATCCCAACTTGCACCCTACGGTCCTTCACAATCCGCTCAGCACAGCTTCAAGGGAGGATGGTCCCAGGCCCTCACACGTGTTCCATCCTCACCTCCACCCCACGGTCCTTCACGATCCTCTCAGCGCAGTTACGAGGAAGGATGGTGCCAGCCCCTCACACGTGTTCCATTCCCACCTGTTCCCCACGGTCCTTCATGATCCTTTCAGCGCAGTTACAAGGACGGATCTCTGCGAGTTCCATCCCCACCTGCACCCCAAGGTCCTTCACTATCCTCTCGGAGCGGACCATATGGGTCTTGCGGCGCTCATCACTCGGACGCGCGAAACAATGACGACCGCACGCGCCGCCGCGGCGGCGCTCTTCGCCGGGGGCTGTGCGTAGCGCCTTCCCCGTCACCGGCGCAGCTATTTTTCTCGCATACGCCATAGAGCGCGCGCGGGGAGGTTTCGCGCTGAATTAGCCGGCGGCGCGGCGCTTGGGAACGAAGGGTGTTGTGCAAGAGGAAAACCGGGCGCGAACAAAATATTTTCAATGAGCACGATGAAGCGGAAGGCAAAAATTAAAGACTGAAAACAAAAAAATCGATTACTGAGGAATTATTTAATTACAGCAGGAGGGAGAGGTAGACGAAAATCAAGAAAATGAGATGAAAATTAGGGGGCAAAGCAGAAAAGTATTCAGATGAATTAGTGGTTGGGAAATAAATCTCTCTACCACTTACTTTTGTGTTTAATTGGAAACGTAAGTATATCTTGATGTAAATATAAGAATATTTGAGACTCTCTGACCCTGAAAGTGTGTTTCTAACGTATCTCTCTCACGATGTCTCTCCATCCATCTTTGTACCTGTTCCTTTTCCAATTAGTTGTAATACAAGCCAGTTATTCAGAAATCTTGAACTATTACCTCTAGCTTTGGGGAACATCTTATAAATCTAGTGGTAATAAGTTCATATTTTAGAAAAACTGGCTTGTATTGGCAGAAAATAGGTACAAAGATGGATGATGGATAGAGGGATATCATGATAGAGATAGAAAAACAACTTTCAGGATTGGTAAATCGCAAAATATTCTTACATTTCCAACAAAATATACTTACTTTTCCAATTAAACATAAAAACGTAAGTAGTAGAGAGATTTATCAGCGAGAACGAGAATTTCGTACGCTAGAAACTGTGGGAGACATCGTCGACAAAGTGAGCTGCAATATCGACCGCGTGTTCATCTCAGATATTGTGGGTGCGCCGGTTCCCCACACCGACCCTCTTCGGGGCATGGGCTGGTCCATTTTTAATCCGCGCTGCCTTTCCGTGCGATGAGGTGACGTTTTTTTGTGTTCATCTCTCTCCTGTCATCTGCACCTTTCCTTCGTGTTCACGCTTGTTCGTGGAATATCCACATCGCCTATAACTCTGTTGCGATAGAAATGAACTTGACACTGTTAGGAATGACTTTGAGAAAATGTTTTCATGGAAACTAAATTAATGAATATTTACCAAAACGTTCCAACTTGTACTCGAAAATGTTAATTTAAAAGAACTTGCATATTTATATATTAGATTACGAAAATAAAATGTAAATTAATCACCTTAATTACAATCATTATTAAGCAATTAGTTTTTTTCTCAAATTTAAACTAATATATTTATATAGTAATCCAGCAACCGTCAGGCCGTCTTCTGACGTTTTGTCTGTTTGTCCGTCTGTATGACCGTCAGTCACAGATAGTTCACTTCGGAAACAAATGAGACAATGAAAATTACAAATCTTTGACTGTCTCGGCCTCCTGAAGGAAATGATCATTTTTTTACAGATCCACCAGAAAGTTCTAAGAGATTTCTCTAAAAACCTACATTTTTGCTTTTAAAGTAACGAAAACATGTTTTTGGTTTCTTACGGTGCGTTCAGAGGTGGTCAATAGCTCATTTGATGCCTCTCGACAAGACAAATCCCTCTAGAAGGCAATGAAAAAATATGAAAAAAATGTTTTGATCGTTTTAATGCATCTTCCAGTACATTGCTGAAACGCTGTAAATTTAGTATACCCTCCTTCTGGCATTTACATGAGTCAATGCGACTTCATTCATCAGATTGGCGATAAATAATCTCCTTTTGTAATGAAACAAAAATTTAAACAACTATACTGATCGATACTTTTTCAAGCAATATTCTATGCCCGAAATGGCCAACTGAAAACCAGACAATAGCAATGTATGTGTACTATGACGTTTCGAAGGAACGCTAAACTTATAAGCATGAAAATACGCCGGAGGAGCTACATTAAACTAAGTAGCTAAGTAGTAAGTAAAACGACTACTTAGCTACTTTCTACTACTACTAAAACTAAGTAGTAAGCAGAAGTATTAACACAGGTAGATGCATGTACGTAGATGCAAATTAAACGTTTTTAAGTTTTGAAGGAAAGTCAGGTCAGAAACAACAATTCTACGGAGGTTTTAAATGTACAATAAATAGAATTAGGAAATTACACTACAACTAGAACGCAAATAAGAAACAAGACGCAACTATAAGGGAACTAAAATGCAACTAGAAAGCACATATGGTTAACTAGAAGATATAGGTAGTGTAAAAAAATACAACGTTCATTCCATGTGTGATAAAGATTTTTATCGAATGAATAGACATGAAAACAAAATCATAATAAATTGGAAATAGATAATCTTCTTATTTTCTTCCTTTGATATTTTTCACCTCATTTAGAACATAGACTTCCAACACAGACGTTTTCGGCTTTTTCCGATCACCTTCCCTTTGAAAGTTCTCAATAGACCTCCGCCGCATTTTTCCTCGCGAGAGACTTTCTTCCCCCCCTTCTTCTGCATTGTTCCGACGCCCTTGCCCTCTGCCCTCCGCCGAAGCCCTTCGAAGGCCTCCCCCCTCCCAAAGCCCTTCGACGGTGATCAAGCGGACGCAGTCCTTCACCGTCGGGTCATCTCTCTCCGCGCGCCAATCGATACCCAGGAGCACCCTTCAACTTCGAGAGCGGCGCTGCGAATATACGCTTCGAAACATCTCTTTAAAAGTTGCGCGAAAACTTTCGGCGACGGCGATCCCGTAAGCCAATGTTCCTCAGCTGCGAGCGGCGCCCTCAGCTCAACGGGAGGGCGCGAAGAGCAAGTTCTTTCCCAGCGCCAACCTCCCCCGCCCACTTTCTCACCCGTTGTTTCACCGACCTGCACGCCCGATTATTTCGCCATCCATCATCTCTCACGTCCCCTCACAAATTCATCTGGGACACAATCCAACCACCCACTCACTTGTCACTCCACAACCCATTTGCTCAACAACCCACTCGCACCCCAACCTATCCCTTCAACAACCCATTAACCAACCCACCCACTTTCAACCAACCCGCTCTAGAACGCATTCACCCACTTCCTCCCTTCCTAAATCAACCACTCAACACGCACATCCAACACGCACAACCACTCACTCTCCAAACTAACCGCTTAATACCCCCTTCACCCCATCCACCTCCCCAAACCGTTCGCTTAACATTTCATCCACCCACCAACCCATTCCTCAACCGATCCTCTCAATAACCCATCTACCCATACCCCAACCCATCTGCTCAACACTCTAACCACCAACACACCCACTCCCCAAATGATGCACTCCTCAACCCATCTACATTCCAACCATTCCACTACTCATCCATCCTCAAACTCTCCCCAACCTATCCTCCCGTCACCTCCGCAACCTCAACACAACCACACCGTAATGGAAGAAAACGATAGCAATTCCCGGCAAATGCTCGTAGATTATGGTAGCGAAAATAAAGATTGCGAACCAGAAAGAAACGTCATTTTCTTTCTCGCAGCAGACTGAACACAAAACATTCTAATACAATAAGAGTATTTCTTATGTACACAAATATTAATCAGAACACAGAAACGAGCAGAGATTTTTTTGCTACACTTCTGTCGTAAAAAAAACTTTCATCAAGCTGTTCTGTATATATTAAACTCGAGATCGTTATAAGAACTTTCAGAATCAGAATTAATTTCTTGTATTACATTTCTTCCTTCAGTTATGTTAATGCCATAAGAAAACTTTTTACGATAATATAATGAAACTTTATCATTTTTGCTGAGCTCGCGGACAAATCCTCTAAGCCAGAAGAAACACATAACTTTGAGTCGAGTGTATCGATGACGTCAAAAGAAGCCCTCTAAAAATAAAAAAATAAAAATCCAAAGAAACACTCAGCAGCGGCCCAAGGCACTGCAAAATTCGAGACAACTCACGCTGGCGAAGCAAAACTCGTAACTTTCTCGAGAACTCTCCGGGCTAGCGTGCTTCCCGGGCACCTAGGGCGCGCGAGAAAGAAAAAGAGGATCCATAACCTGTTCGCGAACGCCGCTGAAGTCCAAGGCAAAACTTATCCAAGGTGATTCGCTTCGCCCGTATCGAATTTTCTCCGAAATTTTGGTAACTAGATAAGAAACAGAATATTTCTGGAGCGTTTCTCTTAGGTACACAGTTGCTTACGTAAATATTTTTTTTACACATTGCATTGCGGATCGGCATTTTGCATTTCAAGGCTGCTCCACACATTCGGCATTCGCCTAACACCGAGCTCCTGCTCACCCAATTCCGAGCAGTTGATGTCTTCGGCGAATTTTGATGTGTCCTAGAGATCGACATGCGGTGGGTAAGGCGAATATCGAATGTTCGGCGCTCGGGGAATGGCGAGCAACCCGTCCTGGCTACTCGACATTTGGCCATTTGGATTCGCCAAATGCCGCATGTGTGGAGACCGCCTTTACACGTGCATTCTGAATGCATATTGCATTTTACCACTGCTGACCGGCGCCTCGTAACGCAAACCTACCCCAGTTCCCGGCCTTTTTCACGTGGAGTTGCATGGATACTCAGGAGCTGATATAATAGCTTTCAACTTCATACACCTTACTGCAGAATTGTATATCCCATTTCAGCCCACTGTTCCAAAAATGAAATATACAATTTCGAGGGCAGGTTTCTTATCTTAAATTTTCATTTACGAATATAATCTGCGAATGTAACCGCAGTTGGCGAGGTATACGCACATAAAGGCTAATGGTTTTGCTACTTCTAGAAAAAAGCTCATATATCCACCGTTTTGGGGCGCGCTTTGGGGCGCTCTCGTAGTATATAGCAACACAGCAATGGTTTATCACTAAAAGTTGCAAATATATTATATTCCAGCAATAAAGGCTACAACAATGTATATGCGAACACTGACAGGGTGACAATCGGGCGACTGTAATGCGCAGAAAATTAGGGATATAGGAAGTATGGGATACAGGAGCCAATAAAGGTTCTAGAAGCGCTAGTGTCAAGTTATTTGAGACATACACACTTCCATATGTAAATGATAACACTCGTAGATTTCTCACAAATGAATGGTGTGCTAAGACAGAAATCTCAGACCTTGTCGGTTAAACGAGAAGACACGGTAATTTCCGTGTTCGGTCCACAATATGGATTGTAATCGTGAGACAGTGTGCTACAACCACCTGAGATAGGTGAGTGACTACAACTGTTGCCGCTGCAGGGTTTTGAGTTCTATAAATGGAAGATTTTCGATACTACCTAGGTCGAATCTAGCCGCTCACTATCTAGATCAGAATCTTGGCGATTGACAGCTTTGATGATCATTAGTTCCACCTATGACAAGAGACCAGTCGGATTCTCCTCTTTACTACACACACAAACTTACACTTACTACACACAGACACAAACTTCAATATTGATTGGAAGGATACAATGAACACCGTAACGATTCACAATATCTTGTCATTACAAGAAATGTAAACCCTGACACAGCAAATAATATATGCATGTGAAAATTGTTTAATAAAATTAAAATAAAATTATTCATAGATTACTTGCTGGAGGAATCATGGGATGCAGTTTACAATACTGCTACTTCAAACGATAAATATAATTAATTTTTTGACGATCTCATTTCACTCATACGTGTTTTCCTGTTAAAACGAAAATTAAACATTTATGCGAAAAACAAAACTAGAATAATTTGAGGGACTAAAATATCATGTAAAAACAAAAACATTTATAATTTAATTTCAAAGGTTCACACATGACCTCACAATTTCCCCCTCTTCTTTCGAAAATACAAATCAGTCTTAAGAAAAGTCCGAAGGTACGTTCAAATCATTAAATACGATGAGGATTTTTGTAAGCCAAATAACAAAATATAATCCATGTGTAATATAGTAAAAAATACATCAACAAGAAAAACTGTAAAGAAAGTAGTTTTAAACGTTTTTAGAGAAGTGAAGGTACCCGCAACTATGTCTACTCTCTCAATAACTGATTACAACTGATCTAAAGGAGGGGTTAAAGGGATCTTAAGGAACAAAATTCAACGTCAGACAAATTCACAAAAATATGAGATACGTAGGTTATTTCAAAAACTTCTTCCAATGAAATTCTCAAAATAAATGGTAATATAAAAAAAATATTTGGGTGAATTTCCGGATTATTTGTTAAAGTCTCGTGCGTCTGCCATTATACACCTGTTAACTTACATTCAATACATTCTTATGCACTGAAACATTACCAGATATATTGAAAATAGCTAAGATAAATCGCTCTTCAAAAAATGCCACAAAAATTAAATTAAAAAAGATCGGTCAATTTCTCTATTGTCAATATTTTTCAAAAATATTAATTATCCTTTTTTTAACGAATGGAATTTTATCTCGGTAAATGTAAATCGTTTCCAGATTCCCAACATGGATTTCGAAAAATAAGATCTACGGAAACAGAAATACCTTTTCTCATGAGTCAATTCATCCATGGATCAAAATGAAGCAGATATTGCAATATTTTTTTAAATCTTTCAAAAGCTTTTGTCGTCAATGATCATAACATTTTACTTTCATACGGAATTCGTTGTATTGCTTTAGACTGGTTATGTTCGTATCGTAATCAACGATGTTCTGAACATGCGAAGTTCGAGTTTCACTTCACGCTTGTGCATCTGCGCTTGCGCAGGTTACGATTGTAGTCGATTGATGCACGCTATATCGTTCAAAATTCCCTCTTATTTACTCATTTTTTGATGCATTGCCAACTGCATGTAATGTCTGATAGAGTTCGATTTTAAGGCCTATTCTTTCCCTAATACTCGTAAACCATATATTAAAATACGTATCCTATGTACCACGTAAATATCCCCTCGACTATTCGAAGTGGAAGAACAATTCTCATTGCGGGTGTAACAAATACTCCTTTCAATAAATAAACAGTGAATAGTACAATTCATACATTACAAATTGGTTTCATAATAAGACATTAATAGTAAATGAAAGAATAACTGTGTGAATGCAGTTTTCTATTTCAAATAAACTAATATATACTCCACTGAAAATGAACATGTGCAATTGACTGACTTTAATATATTAACATTATTGGGTCTCTCAATTCAGTATTTTTTATGGATAGAACAAAGACTTCTTTCATTTACGCATGTCTGATTTTCGTCGAACTCACTTAAAATTCGAAAATTGCAAACGTAAATAACAAGTAATTCGAAAAAGATGGGCTGTTGAAGAACTACTAGGTTATTGTTTGTGTTAGATTGAAGAACAATTCTAGTTACTACAGAGTAACCCAAACTTATTTTAACTTTGTTGTACTTATGAACAGAAAACACGAACTAAGCGTTGGTGAGCGGAATTCTTTACGCGATCGATAGAGTAATTGTAATGTGTGTGTCTCTTCTAAGGTTAAGTGGTTCATGTTGCGTTTGCGTGTACACTACTTTCGAAGAGTTTTTAGCAAATGCAAATGTTTACAAAGTTCGTGTGTAGTGTGTCACCACCCCGCAGAATTTTTTGTGTTCGACACCACCTTTGTCAATACTGGTCGGATGCGCGAGCTGCGAAACACATCTAAACTATGATATTCGGATGAAAATGCTAAAATTGGAAGACTTGATGCACTGAAAGAAGCTCAAAACGTATCTTATCACCGAAAATAATTTCTATGTCCACAGAGAGTCAAATTTCCCTACGTTTCAGGGCGTCGAAGGATTGCACAGTGGTGTAAAATAGGGGTTTTGAAAAGCATCTTTGAAATTTGGTCAAATGTACCAAATGTCAATGCTAGTAACTTTTCGAAATTACAAGATCTATGTAACTACTGTATTCAGTAATGCAATGCGTGAAAAGTCCTGACCTAAAAGTTATAAAAATGAGACATAACTGTACATACATTTGAAAATACATTCGGTAATAATTCGAAAAACTGCACTGTGAAGGCTCGCGACTGTTAGGGTAACGCCACACTGAGGTCAGCGATATCGAGATTTCGACCGTCATATTGTTGTTTTCTTCAGGGCTGGAATACCTGAAAGAATACCGCTTAGAGCCTTCACATGACTCAGACCGCGAAATCCAACGATTGCATTCGACTGCAAGCACGGTCTTTCTCGCCTTCCTCAGGTTCTAGCTGACGCATCAACCACCCACCTCCGCCTGTAACGGCCCGTCACCCCCCGTGAGCTCCTACGCGTCTCCTCGGACCACGCCCCCTCCCCCTGCCCCTTTCCCCTCCCTCCCCTCCCTCCCTCCCTCTATTGAATTAGTGGCGCCGCGCGCTGCAGGTCGCGTCGCGTGGATTACTTTTCGATATTTTTTTTTCGCCGCTGTCGCACCGCCCCGCGCTGCGCTGTGCTGTGCTGCGGGGAATCAGACGGGCGAGTAATTCGGGGCGAAAGCAATTGCTTCCGATATTTGAAAGAGAGCCAAGCAGGCCGCCGACGTGCAGGCTGCCAGCGTGCCAACAAACCCCACCAGGCAGAGCCACCGTCGCTCAGTGTCACGAATGCAAGGACTCTTCGGGGGAAAATCGATTTGGTTTCTGTAAATGTGGAAGGTGGATGAATATAATAATTTTGCCACAAAGAAATAATTGGCTCATATTTTGTATGGTTTCCATGGTGAAGAAATTGCTCACATCTGTGTGAACATACGGAACGGTAACACGCGGTCCGCGAGCAGAATAACGTCCTGTTTACAACCTACAAGTTTTACGTGATTTGACGTTTTGCCTCGAGAGTTTAATTTCACGACGAGAATTCTCTATTCGGTCTCTGCGATTAACGTTAATCGTGAGTCTATCCAACGAATAATTTCCGACACATTGTATGTCAAATACACGCTTATTTATAACAAGGCATTCATAGGTGAACTATCAAAAAGAATGGATTCGTTCCTGTTCAATTAACAATAATTTAAATGAGATTGAAGTACCTATCGGTACACTAAATGCATTATATTAAAACTCTATCACCGTCAGTACAACCAGAAGCAATTGACTTCTGCTAACCGTATAATTTGTAAAATGAGAATGAATAAATAAAGTATTGTCTGTAATTGGAATTTAAACAACATGGAACCTTTCGTTGTAGAAATAATTAGTAAATAACTTGAGTGTAGGTCATGCAAAGTAAACAACCATTCTCAAAACGAAACTCATTCAGATTTTATTAAGCATTTCTAGAGACACTTTAATTGAAAACCATTTATTGCAGTTAAAATTTCCTGAGATAAGCTTAATGAAAATCGAAACTTTGGCGTTAAAAAATGTTGACTTCTGTATATAACCTACTTCCAATATATTTTCGGTTGGTTAGGAATTTAGGTCACGAAAGCTAGCATATGTGATTATTAGTAATTTTTTACATATTCAATAATAATATAAAATCATTTTGAAACTATAAAATTTGGTAGTGTAGATCTTGCAAAAAGAAAAAGTCTTAGGAAAATAAAGCAATAATGTTAGGAGTGATAGAGTAAATTTAGATGTCCGCTAGTTTATAATTAATGTACACAGTGATTAGGATTAACGGGCACCAACATGACCAATAAGCACAAATAACTGAAATACAATTTTGATCTGTCACTATCGTCCCGTTTTTCACTACTTACTCGTCATCGTGTGCGGGTAAACACGTGTCGGAGGTAATTTATGTTAAGTGGCGTCATTAATACACTAACGCCCAGCATCCTCTCTTGAAGACATCCAATTCTCCCCGACCATCACTAGTTTGGTTTGCTTAAATTTGTAACTTTTGTATTTCCAATACAAATAATAAATTATAAATGAAACTTAAATGCTAATTTTGAAATTACTGCAAACTAAGTGTTAATTTAGTTGAGATCACTAAAGCACTGTACGTTTATGTTAAGAGCGAAGTTGTGACGTGACTATTACAACGGAATCTTTCTCCGAAACCGAGCTTACATGTATATGGCTACATGGTTCTCGCTGTCAGGAGAAACTGACGTACAGCAAACGATAGTTGGTGCGCATCTAAACGAAGTTGACAGCGCTCAAACTAAAATACAATTGTGATCTGAAGAAATACGCTATCGTCAGCTATATATTTATTACATTAACAACAACTGAGAAGGTGAGTTCCGAAACCCACTAAGCGAAATAATTGCATTTTAGAACAATAAATATTTATGTTTTTAAATCATCGCCTTTTACGAAAAATCGCCTTTTTCCCAATAAATAACTCCTCAACTAGGATGTTCTTGAAAGTATTTCTAACGGATTAAATGCATTAATGTCTTATAATCAGTGATAGACCCAAAATAAAAAAAAATAATGCAAATGACTTAGCGTGTTTTGAAAAACACCTCTTCAATTTTGATCTGTGTCTAGGCCAATGTGTTCACTGTGGCCTGCCTGTTCTTCCCACTCGCCATACGTGGTCGTTCGGTGGAGGAGGGGGGAGGGGTAGGCGCGTGTCTGAGGCGATTTATGCAAAGCGGTGCTATTAAAGGGGCTGCACTCCTAATTGGGACAGTGCATGCCCCTCCGCCACCATTGGACCAGCGACCGCTGCCAACACCCTCCCACCCCCTGCGCTTGACCGCTCGTGAGGGACAACTCCGCCACCGCTTCTGTCTTCGCGTTTCTCTTCTGCCTCGGGTAGAGATGGGGGTCAGGGTGCTTGCCTTTTTCCTCTGGGTACCAATATCATGGTACAGTTGTGCGGTAGATGCGTGTGCGATTTACGATGGATAATGTGTGTTCGCTTTAGGTTTTTTTTCAGCGATCTCCGTTTTCTTATGTCCCTCATTCCATTATTGTTTCAATGACATTCGTGGCATAGGATTTTCACCAATATATTAATATATTTCGTTCATTGCAGATAGCTTTGCAATTCTCATGAACTGATATCATAATATAGATCCCCATATCTCAACATCACACTCTGATACTATATTTGTTTTATCCCAAACTTATCCATCTTTCCCAGTCTCTCCCCTATACTTCCCACTCTTTTTCATACTATCTTTCTCTCTCTTTCGCTATACATGATTCCTGTATCTTCCTCTACATTATCGTATCCTCGTATACCTCCCATGCTTTGTCTTCACGATGTTATCATATCGTTTCTCAACCACACTTTAGCTTTCGTCTTATAACAGGTATAACAGAACCGTCTATACCCGAAAGAGCCGTAATAGGGAGCCTGACCTTCCTCTCTATTTGTATTAACAACGAAGCACGTAACAACGTTGACATGTTTATAATTGTGAGGAAGCGGTTCATTTAGTTCCTCGCTTTTGCTCTATACTATTTTCTCGCTCTCTTCGTCCTCGCCTTCTTTCCATTCATGTAAAATGTATATGTGCCTCTCCCTTTTCTCGATCTCTTTTTGTACTCTCTGTTCGCCGTCTTCTCTCAGTCCTCCCTCTCTCACATTCATTCGTCCTTACCACCTCCTTTTTTCTTGTTCTGCCTCCGTCCACCTCTCATCCATGCTTTCTTTCTTACTTACTTACTTCACACAGGCCCCCATCCTCTTTCTCTCCTCGCCTTCCTCACGCTTCTTCTTTAGCTCTCCCTCTCCTTATGTCTACGTCTCTCATTGTCACCTTCGTCTCTTCTTCACCATTATCACACTCCGTTATTCGTCCTCTAGACCCTTCCTCTCTATTCTTCTCTCCCTCTCACTCCCTTCCCTTCCGTTATCACTGTCATTCTCTCTCTGTCTCTCTCTCTTTCTCTCTCTCCCTCTCTCTCTCTCTCTCTCTCAAATCTCGCCGCTTTTCCTCCGTTATACCTCCCACCGCATATCATCACTACCCCACCACCGTTCTCGACGTTACCGTTCTCCAACAATTCACTCTTTACTCCCTACATTGGCCTTAATCTCTAGCGTTTCTTGCCTTTATTTCTCTCTCTTCCCACTCACGTCCCAGGTACCTTTTAGCATCATACTCAAATCGCCCCATGCCCTTCTCTCCCGTCAACCACCTCCTTCCTCTCTGCCCTCACCTCCTCTGACGTTTCACATTCCCCACTCTCTAAAATGGACTCGTATCTCTGCCCTCCCTCCTCCTCCTCGTTCACTACCCTGCCCTCCCAGCCGGACCCCTTCTCCCCGACGTAGACGGGCCACCGCGCGCCGGGGACACTCGCAGCCGTTTACGCTCGCGCGCCAAGTTGGTGCGAGATGACGCGATTTATGAAGGAAAACTCCTCCGAAGTTACACATTCAGGGGCCGTAAAAAGTTGGGACCCTCCGCCTATTGTTTCCCGCCGCTAAGCGCCCGCGCGAGTGACGTCGGCGAAGTTCGACGCGCCCGAGACGCCACCAAGTCCCCGCGGGCAATCTGCAGCGCGGGCGGGGGCGGTAGGTCGCCCGCCCACGGGGCGGCGTCAGGGGGGCCTCCGAACGGCGGCGGAGTCAATAACGCGATTTATGCGAATTTTAGTGCGTGGCAGGGAGACGCGTGGAGCTTCCAATGGCCGCGTCGCCGTCTTATGTCCTGTCGAGACCATCCCTTACCCATATACTGGGCTCCAAATGTGGATACTGTGTTCCTTTTATGGCTCCAACATGTATTACCAACTATTACAAACTATGAATGATGTACATTCCGTGTGGTAGCCAGATATCTTGTGGTTATCCATAATATGGTAAAGGAAATAATCCTCTACAAAAGGTTTAATGATAATCTCAATTATTACCCGGAGTTAACTAAAGTAATATATATTTTATTTATTTTAAATTATTTGTTTGTTTTGTCCACTAAATTCAGTATACTTCTTTTGTTCAACTTGTGTTAATGTTTCAATTTTCTCCTCCTTGCTAGAGACCCAATGAGGATGGGAAAAGTGTTTCCCGGAAGTTGACTCTGGGTAATAATTTATAAAAATTATTAAACCTTTTGTAGACAATTATTTTCTTTACCATATCATGAATGATGGATTATGCTTTGTGAATTAATGAGCAATGAATAATGAATCTTACAATTTATTTTAATACGAAATTATATATTTCTCATTAAGTATTGCTACAAAAGGCTTGATAAAATTTCGCTGGTTAGCAACAGGTAAGTTTGTTCGTATTTCTTAATTTTTTTATTATTTTTATATTTTGAAATAGCTGATAGATACTAATTGAATCGTGAGAAAGATGAAGAATGAACCGAAATTGTTTAGACACTACGGTCTATTGTTTGGGGCAAGAAAAGTGTCATTGAATACAAATCTCTCCGCTCGTGAGGAACCAGAGAGTTTTTTTCGAGACCTAAAGTAATTAAAATTTTCCAAGTAAATAAGTATGAAAATACTTTTAAAGCTGTTTAAAGCGTCAGTAACCTAAACTCCATATTCCATAAAGGATTTGAAATTCGACATCTCTTGTGCTTTACTAGTGATGCTATATCCTGTTTACAGAACTTGACTAGCAAAGGAAATAGTTGTGCTTCAACTCCACATACTTTCTTGCTTAATTTGTAACAAACACAGACATACGTACAAATAATTTGTAACGTAAATATGTAATACATGTAAATAGGCATGTAATGTATTTTCAAATAATCATTCTACGTAATATACAATGCAAAAAATGCAGTGGAACGAAAAATATAAAAACATACGTTAAGAAAAAATAGAATCATCTCATACCAATTATAACCTCACTGAAGTTTTTTCACATATTAATATGATACACATTTTAAAATAAATACAATTATTATTTTGTCTTATTTTAATGAGTATATACTAATAAAAAAATATGACAAAAATCGTGATGTGTGGAATCTCCGTACTAAAGTAACATTTTTTCATGAAAACCGATACTTCTTAAACCATTTCAAAAAAATATAAATACATTTCAAGGTTTTTACAAGTTAAATATACCTAAAACATTTACAAAATCCTTTAACTATCTTCATAATAAAAATAATAAAAATAATAAAAATAATAAAAATAATAAAAATGATAATAATAATAATAATAATAATAATAATAATAATAATAATAATAATAATAATAATGGTAATAATAACACTAAGAGTAAAAAATTCTTCATGTATTTCTTTAGGTTCAGACCAAACATGCTTTTGCACCTAACCTTCTAGAATCTCCTAAACTTCAGATGTGCAGTCATTACATACAACGAATTGCCGGTCCGGAGGTCGAGATCGCTAAGGCAGTAGTGCCGTTACAAGAAATAGTGGCCAGTTAGTAGTTACCATACCAGACAACAGTTACCATACCGTTACAAGCAATAGTGGTCGATAATGACCTAGAAGTTGATGCGACCTTAAATAACAAACAAAAAGAACGAATCGTTTATCGAAATCTATAACATGTGCTTTCTTTTAATTCAGTAGTTCCGAAAACTTCAGGTTCTCAAGTGCATTGGAGAGCCGAAATGATTTTTTGTCGTAATATTTGACACAAATTATATTTAAAATTTCCTGTAGAGATTACATTTGTAAAACAGAAAATGATGATTGATTCTTTTAATTACAATCCACTATTTTTCCTTGATACTGCAACATAGCATCCGAAATATATATATTATTCCGAGTCATGAGACAGGCAGTTCGGTGGAACAGAGTCCGCGGGCTACTGGTGACCAACCGAGGGCTCAGCGGTCTAAGCCGGTAAATGGCGACCCAGAGCCCCTAACTGCCTTTCAGGCACGGTCGATCGCATGGTCTCTGGAGAAAGAGGGGCGAGCGTGCGCTGGCCAGAAAAATCGCGTCAAACGCAGACCTCTTTTAACTAGTCATCGCAAAGAAACGACTTTTGCGCTTGCGACCGCACACTTGAGGCATCCGGAGAATGTTCTTGCTCTTACGGACGCCCGAGTATTACAAGGCGAAGTCGGAACTGGCTGAGCTAGAGATTTCACCGCGCGTTCCGCGAAATCTCGGGTGCAACTCATAACTCCGTTGGTGTCTGCGGCTGCGAATGCAAATGGCGGGCGCTGCGCTCGAGAGCGTTAGCAGAAGTGCCTCGAGTGACGCTTGTGGTGCGGGAGGCGCGGCGGAAAGGGGTGGGGGTGCGGGTGGGGGAAACGAGGCCACACGGCAGATCTCATCTCAAATTCCGCGGACCTCATGAGCCTCCACAGGCAGAATTTTGTCATGGCTATAATTCAGTGCTTCTCCACGGTTCGGTAAATGATTTAACCAGACCTAAATAACCTAGAGCAGTGTGGCATCAACCAAGAATTTTTACGGGTGTGTGTTGCTGAAATATCGCTTAAGCCAATCATAGATTCTTTCATCATTTATTCTTTCGGCATGTTAATATTCTTTCGGTATTTCTATTTTAAACCACTCGTATGCAATGATTATTACGTGACTAATGTTTATTATTTGTGTTCGCACATTGACCGCCAAATCCCTTCAAATTCGGCGCCCTCTTTTTGAATAGGGCATTTCTGATGTTCTTTGAAGGCGTTTCAAAGAAAAAGACTATCCATTTCATACTTGACGCTTCGGAGATTCATTAAGTCTTTTTTTTTTAAAGCCGCGCGAATTTCTTTTTTTGTTGACCAAATTCTCATTTCTTTCGTACAATATTCCTTGACGTAGATAGTCAGCTGCTTCCTGTTAGTTAGGAGCGTCACCGAACGATCGCATTACCTCCCGGGCAGCTCCTTGTTTCGAAACATGTGGAGCATTGTCAAAGGTTCTGAGAATTCCGCAATTTCCAACGATTTCCAACGAGCTCGCATTGTCATCAGAGGCGAGATGCAGAAAGCTTAGTAAAACAGTTTTGAAGGCCTTCAAGGTTCGATTCAGGGTGAGCCAGACACTGGATGCAGTTGTGACATGAAGTAAAAACGACGAAATTCGTAAAGAAAGGTTTAATTTCGTTTGGTCAGAGGTAACTGTGACAATTTATTCAGTACTCATTAATTCTTTCTCCAAGTAACAACCTATGTCAATTGTGTATAGTCTCTTTTCCAGAACACACTTGTCTGACAAAAAATTACTGATAGAAGAGATGTTTTGAACTTTTTAAAAGGCCTTTCGGATTATATATAATCATCTTGCATTATAATATTTAGGCATGCTTTCCTGGCATACTGGTACAAGTATGTAGGTGGTATGGGTGACATGCAGACTCGCGAATTCAACGTCGAATTAAATCTATCTTTCTCCATGTCTCTCTCTTTCGCTCTCCCTCTTTCTCTCACTCTCCCTCTCTCTTCTCTTCCTCTTTTCTCTTTATCTCTCGCAAAGTTTCTGTTTGTTACTGAACGCCTAAAACTATTATACATTTACCCTGATCACTGTGACGTATTTTTATTATGTTCATCACACTTCAGAGTCTGGCACTGTTTTGAAACAGTGATTTATAAAGGGAAATTATAGCAGATGTCCAATATGTGATAATTCAATGAATTCCAATACGAGGGCACATTCATGTTTCTTTGCACTTTCGAAACACAAATTGAAACACATCAAAATCACAAATTGAAAACTAATGACTAATGTCGGAGACATATAGTAAATAATTTATTTTAACAAATATCAAACAATCCAATATTTCAGTTCTGATGATCATTCAAA
>BOPP01000006.1:15358908-15370451 GCA_017312745.1 Gryllus bimaculatus | reverse complement strand
TGCAAAGTGGCGTAGTGAATGGTATTCATGTTCGCTATGGCAGTGCTTGGTACCCATTTGCTGCCAACAACTTAAAAAGAACGATGCTTCCTGACTGCTGGGTATGTAAAGATGTGCGGCGAGACCGTATGAGGCGAAATTGCAAAGCTCAGGAAGAAGTGATACGGAAACTGCAGAAGATCTCCGTGCTCGGAAAAAACCTGAAAAGATATGCATGAAAAAATGTGCAGACTTCAGCATGAATGTGAGAGAAGAAAGAATGCTGCGATCACCAGCAAAGGACACAAATCGGGTTACTCCGGCAAAGTAAAAGAGCTTGGA
Organism: Gryllus bimaculatus; assembly: GCA_017312745.1. NCBI lineage: Eukaryota > Metazoa > Arthropoda > Insecta > Orthoptera > Gryllidae > Gryllus > Gryllus bimaculatus. The sequence goes on along the minus strand of BOPP01000006.1, from coordinate 15,370,130 downwards.
GACTCTATGTTACGACGAGTGAGGCCCGTGTGCCGTAGAAAGGGAGCGCGATGTGTCTTATTATCCGGATGTACGTAGAACAGTTGTCAAACGTTGTGAATGCGCGACTTCGCGGATGATTAGTGTAAAAGCGGTGCTAGTGCACGTGGCGCACGAAATGTTTCGAAGAAACCAGCCTTCTTTGTGACATCATAACACAGTGGGTTAGATTTGGGTAGTGATATAAAAGCGAAATATAAAATGCGAAGTTAATTTTCAGTGGCGTATCTGTCGACGCGACGACTCATCAGAAACCTGGAACATGAAATCGTTTGGTTTGTTGTGGGCTTGTGAGATAGTCAATGCATTATTTGTCGACCCGAATTACTGGCTGAGAGCATTGGATGACATCTGTCCTGACGGGTTCATCTAAATCCTCCGGTGGCTGGAACCTTGATCGGTTGCATGACCGTGTCATCGAGTCTTGCTGCAGACTCGAGTCATGACTAATTTTCGGCAAAAAGTAATAAAAATGACGGTTCAACTGTGTCCGTGGGACGTGCGGCGGCGCGGCGAAGATTACGGTGACAAACCGTGGCGGTGACGGCGACAACCCTGACGACGGCGGCGAACGGAGGCGGACACAAACGATGGAGGCGGGGACAGCGACGACGGCGGCGACGGAGGCGGACACGACGATGGAGGCGGGGACAGCGACGACGGCGGCGTAGGATGCGAACGACGGCGGCACGGGGACGCCTGCGCGGCGCCGTGGAGCGGTGACGACGAGCGGGAGGAGAGGACAAAACGGCGAAGTGGGAAACGAAAAAGTGGAACACGGAAAATGTTCAGGTGAGGAAAGGTTTCACAAGGCTGTTGCAGGTGAACTGTCGCAGGTGTAAAAAATAAAGAAATAGAATTTTGGAATTTATCGATGCTTGTGATGCCTGATTGTAGTAATAGGAACTGATCTTGGCCTAACGGAAGAAGATAGCTAACTCCAAAGTTTTTCCGTCAAATTACAGGTCGTTTAGGGAGATAGAAATAACTAGAATGGGGGATATTTATTGTGTTTAAGGATGACAATAGATGTGCAGAGCAATTGGGTCAGTGAGAAAATTGAGATGATGGGGATAGAAATTAGTTTCAGGGAATATGTTAGAATTATAGTTTGCTATAGGCCTCCAAATGAAAAATTACGCGATTTTTGGAAGCAATTTCTGAAAAAATAGAAAAGCAAAAACGGGCAACCGATATACATCCTATAGTAAATTTGCTGGAGTGATTTATATATTCCAGAGCAAATTGGAAAGGCGCTGTGAGGAAGCGAAAGTAAAACAGTCCGTGAAGACTCGTCTGGGAAAGGGGATTAGCGCACGGTGTAGATAGACCGACGAGACAGGAGGCGCTTCTAGAATGTTTACCTAATTAGGCCGCACGAGCTTTTTTTTGTCTTGCGATGAATACTAAAAAAGAGTACTGCGAAAGCGAGAGAATTAGCTTACCTATCTTTAGTTCGTCCATTAATTGGTTTGTTAATTAATTAATTAATTAATTAATTAATTGGTTTGTTAAATATACAATTATACTTAAAGTAGTAGTTGAATTGGAGTGACGTGAAGTGTTGTGAAGTGTAGTGCAATAGAGAAGTCAAGTGCAAGGGTAGTGTAGCAAAGTGTAGTGTAGTGTAGTGTAGCGAAGTGTAGTGAAGTGAAGTGAAGTGAAGTGTATTTATTAGTTAAAAATTCCGTGCAGGGCAGTCATAAAGTGTATAGGTAATGCTGTTAGTTTTTATTGTTATATTGTTATTATTGCCTTAAAAGGCTTTAAAATTACAGTGTATTACTATTCTTAGTTGTAAAATGTAGTATTCTGCCACCAGGTTCTATACCTACTTGCAGAAATAATAAATCTATCTATCTATCTATCTATCTATCTAATAGGCCGACATGGACCACGTGTGCGTGCATGCAACATTTACCGAGGTTCAGAAACATTATTTCAGCGGTAGGTACATGAAATTTTTATTAGGGTATCAGCATTTAGCTAGATCCTATTTTTATCCCCCAGGATGTTATACCTGGGAGTATGGAAGATTAAATGATGACGATAATAAGGGCTGAAAGAACGACACACACATATAAACATAAATTCAGCGTACACCCATGCCCGAGGCGGGACTTGAATACGCGAGTTTCTGGTCCGCGACCGCGCAGCGCCTAAGCAATCTCGGCCTCCTGATTAGCAAATAGGTATTTATTTTTATATTATTATTATTATTATGATTATTATTATTATTATTATAAAGTGTTAAGTGATACACGATCGTTATTACAAATAAAGGACATGGTTATTTGTTCTAAATCAGCTTAATCACGTAAATAACTACAACATTTTCTGAAGTGTATACCGTACTAGCAACGTTTGTAAAACATTTACCCACCCAGGCCAATCTACGATATAGATATTTCAGTAACTGTGAAATAAATGTATGTATGTATGTATGTATGTATCTAGCATTTTAGGTGGCGCGAGCATTTTAGGTGACCGACGGACGATAACGAAACGTCTGCTACTCTTTAAAATACATGCAACAAACATCAACCTGTGAATAACATTGTAATTCTTATCCCTATATAAATTGATAAAATAACATCATTGAATCATCAGGGATCTAGAGTATACGAAGAATCTACTAACAGTTAAATATCACCGAACATCATTCTGGGCGCACGAACAACCACGTTGTCAGAATACGCGACCTTTCCCAGGTAGCCTTCTGGGAGAGGCAACTCGCCAGGTCGCTGCAATCCCCTATCCCCCTCCCCCCTCCCGCCAACCAGCGCTCGCCAACTTCAAAGAACTGCGCCCCGAGAACCACACACTCGTCCGCGCCTTTGAAGTCACCCGCGTCATTACCGACTTTCGCCCGGAACGCGACCCACCCCCGCTCAACCCCGTCCTCTGCCTCCCGGCCGGGCCCGCTTTTCGAAAACGGACGAGCTGCGATCTAATTTGGACCACCTTCGGGAAGATTTTGCCATAAAGAGCACGGCTTAGATTTACATTTAGGCTCGTCTTTCCGGTGGGTGTATTAATAGCCACTTCATCCACCAAGCTTCGCTAGTGAGAAAACGGGCTCCGGCGCTCGAGACAATGCGACGCTCTTAGCTGCGCGCGAGCCGGGCGCGAGCTAGCAATAAAAGCTCCGCATTGCGCGAGGTGCATCCCTTGGAGAGATATGCAAAATTCAAGATACTCTGTGAGACTCAGGTCCCTTAACCTACAATTCAGCATTAAAATACACAAAGCAATAATAATACCCGTTGCTATCATACTCCTGCCCAATCTCGTTAAATGTAGAAAAAAACAACAAAGAAAACTGTAAGTAGTACTAAACAAATTTCTCATAATTATAGCAAAGGCTTCCTCGTATGTGGCCAATATATAATTTCACAAAGAATTCAATTTAGAGACTGTAGACCACCACGTCATCTATCTAGCTACGAAATTCGTCTCGAAAACAATCCCCAAATTATTTCACTGTCAGTTCACACTGCAAATATCGCATCACATATACTAGAATACACAATAACTTCCCCTTTCACGTTTTCCTCAAGGAATCCTACAATGTAGATCCCGATTAGAGTAATCCAACGGGTAACCTCAACCATTGTAATAGTTCTAAGTTTTAATTTTATTTAGCCATGTTACATGAACATCAACTGTGAATTTAAATGAAAAAGAAAAATCGGCGTGACTCCTTACGCTGGTTTCAAAGACGCACAGTGCAAGCAAAATGCAGTGATTTAAATGAGTAGAATTTACGTTCACGAAAAAAAAATTCTCAGTGAATTTTAAGGTGTTTCATCACATTTTTAAGTGTCAAATTTAGCGTTGAAAATATGGGGAATTATTAAGAAGATAGACAGTTATCAAATTATCACACTATGTGATTCCTAATTCACAATATTAATGTGATAAAATTGCATTTTTATTTCTTTACTTCTCATTATTTTCTAACAATTCTTTTTAACAAAAGCAAGAATGTTACTTCAATATGTGTTGTAAAACTTTCCACAATCTCCGTTGGGACTTGATTTTGTGATCCCACGGGCTAAAGAAGCTTAAGTTGCGAACTTTATTTTAATGAAGCAAAGTGTTGTGTAAACTCTTTAAAACACGACTAAAGGCTCTGGAGGCCTCTTTTCGTTTCAGATGCTTTATCACAGTATGGTGTTAAATTTTTCAGAACTTTGGTCCACGTCCACTACCTAACACAATTCAGGAAAAAAAATATTCTTCGTTCACGAATACACTTAAGTTTTACACTTACCTCACCCCAAACAATTGTGTGAATATTCATTTATCTTCAATAAACTAATTACAACAACTCTTTCAAACAACGAAACCAAAATTGTTTTTCTGGTTCAAACAACAAAACTTCAGTTCTCTCTGAAGACGCGTTCAAACAACAAAACTTCAGTTCTCTCTGGAGACGCGTAACCAATACATCCATATGGAGTTTAGTAGTCAGTTTAATCAATTTTTAAAAGCACAACAAAACATTTTTCAATATCTAGTAATTTTCTACATCCCATCCAAATTACAAAGTTCACGACGTAAAATTACTTTTGAAAAGTTATAAATTCATCAATTACGAACTTCCGTAAAGGAAAGACGCCTTGCAACTCAGATATTCCAAAGAAGAAACATTATTTGACATCTTGATCTCTAGCAATTACCATGGCACCTTGTAAATCTACCAAACTATAACAAGTCTCTACTTATACTAAAAATAATTTCCTTAAAACACAACTTTTAAATATAAAAACCGACTAATTTTCCATGATAATGACATGTGACTACCGGTCGTTATCGCTCTTCTCATGAAACACATTGCCTAAACGGAGGAAAAAAAATATATGTAAATGTGAGAGATGCTTCCATGAAACTTCAGAGCCAACTTTAAAGTAATCAAAATCACGAAAAGAAGTTTGAGGAAATGAAGACAATTGGAGAAAAAGTAATACACACAAATGAACAAAAAACGTTTTGCTACCTGCACACAGTCTGGATTCATTATTTACGTTCGCAGATGCACAAAGCGTCGATATAATAACTTTCCACAAACTGGGCCTCGGAGACCCGGCACCGGTGTAGCTTATCGGGTCAGTGAATTATTAACACTTTACTGACAAAACCTAAAGCACAATAGAGAAGTTAACTATAGTTGTTAATTCTCATGCAATATTTTAAATCCATTCGAGTAAAAAAAATGGAATATCCAAAATCCTGAAGATTTAAGAGTCAGGCTTCTGTGTAAAACTGGTAAAAAATAGTGAAAAAACCACACGTGTCTCACCAATAAGAGCCATTGATCTCACAACTCTGAAAGATTGTGCGGGCGTTTGAGCGTTTTGACACTTGCAGTCGTATTTATGTGATCGACGGATATTTTATTTTTAGTTTCTTTCTTTGCTGAGATGCATAAATTTGGTAAAGCAGACAAAAGAAATGTCAGAATTATATAGATTGATGATCGCTTGCTATTTTGCTAAGGTGACAAGTATTTTATTGTTTAATAAGGAACTCAAAAGGTACGTCCGTTTACATTGACAATAACCGAAGAAATACTATCATTGGTATGAATAAATAATATCACTGGTTGTTTTCTAGTAGGACGCTAAAATAACCTATGCAGTGGGAAAGAACTCGTAGAATCTCCAGAAAACAACGTTTGTGTATTAATTGTGTGTTCAATACTAATTTTTTTAGTATTAAAGGTTTTTGCCGTTGAAAACGCAAGAGTGAGGCAAATGTATAGATGCATACGGATCTAACACTTAAACGCATATGACAATGTAAAATACAGAACATTACACTTGAAATACTATTAAATGAATTGTACGAGATGTGTTGCTACCCTATGTCATGGTGTGCGTATAATTATGCATAATGATTATAAATTATACTTACAGAAAGCTTGCTCTTATACGTATACGAGTCATGTAGATTTGGGCGAGAGAAACACAAGGGCACGTAAGCCGAATCTCGGGCACTGCGAGATGGCGGACGAGAGAAGGTGATGGCTTTTAACACATAAGTGTGTTTAATACTTAGAAGCATTTACATATTTTGCATTCCTGAATTCGAAACTGTAAAAGGTTTTGTTACTACTATAAAAATATTCCCCATTACCTCTTCACGAAGTTTATTCAGTATGCATCTGTATATCATAATTTCTATGGGTCAATCAATTCTTAGTCCGAAGAGCAATTTTTGTCTTGCATGAAATTGAGTGACACATAGCTAAAAAGCTTCGTAACCAACAGTAAAATGATGAAGGGTTTTGAAACTGGTTAAATTTAGTAATTCGTACCCAATATTAAGAAACTTCTGGGGGAAAAGCCAAAATGTAAATTACTTTTTTGTTGACTACAGTCTCGATTATTTATTTATCAATTTAAGACAGTTATTCGATTACAGGATGTTCTTATTCAATAAATATCGATGCTATTTATGCGTGTTTTGGAGAGTTGCGCTCTCATTACATATGGCCTAGGTTAAATAAAAGAATTTCGTTATCTAGTCGATCACATCTTTATTGCAATTGTTTTGAAAGTTTATTGCATTATAATTATAAACCCACGCACCATTCGCTCTTCTGAGGGCTTTGCGTTATCACTCAAATTTTGCGTGTGCATTCGCTTGCAGACATTTGAAGTTTTAGATCATATGTTTCTGTCCAGCAACTTGTTGGAACGAAAGTGTCTGATCGGTTTTGAAGTTGATTTTGTAATCGCCATTTGGGAACTATTACATCTTAACAACTGGGTTTTGAATATTTTCTTGAGTCAAAGATCTCTTTTTTTCTTCTCACTTGTCAAATAAATGTAACGTAAACATTATTGACTGTATTACTTAAATGTTAATATTTGTTCACATTTGACAAGGCTGTAGATATGAAGTCGTCTAAAAAGACGGTGCTAGTTGTGTCCTCTTAACACTATCATTTTTCAGTATTATTTTCCTTCGACAAAGAAGAAAGGGCTGTAGTTTTACTTTCCCGTTTACGTACGCATATACGGAGTAATACACGTACTATAGGGAAAGTCATGCAATACTGCGGAAAATCAATTTCGAGATCTCAACGGAATTACACGTTTTGGGCTCCCCAGATACAGAAAAAGTGTTGGTTTTTTTCAAAACGTCCGTCCGTCCGTCCGTCCGGTGTCTAAGAACACACTATTAGTGCCTAAACCATTCGTAGATTTTTTCCGAATTGAAGAAACCCTCTGTCTATATGGCTCTATAGTGCAATATGTAAAAATTGAAAAATTAAAAACTAAGATTTTCTCAAAAAAGGCTCCAAATGTTTCTTTAAACCTTTGTTAGCAATAGTGTTATATGTGCTTCATTTGATGACATAAGCGCAATATTCCTCTATTCTTTTGTTTCGTGTTTCAAAAATTACAAAAATGTAGTTTTTTGTCTCGTCTCTCATGTTGTAAATATTTATATTAGCGGCAATTTGTTTTCATTATTGTATTTATAAGTACACGTGCTTTAAATTCCGTGGTGGTAGCAGATATCTTGTGGTAATCCATGGTATTGTAAAAACTTTTGTGGAGATTATTTCCTTTACAATACCAATACGTGCTTTAAGCTATGTCACATAAATTTTCTCGAAAACTCAACTGTTTTCTGTGAAAACTAGCTCAAAATTCCGCATTTTCAGAAACGCTCAAACACTATTTTCTCAAAAACCGTTCCAAATTTTTTCTTCAAACATTTTGAACGGATAGTGCTAATTGCACTCTTCAATATGACGCAAATTTATTTTTCAGTGTATTTCTTTGTTTTTTCAAAAATTACACAAATGTAATTTTTTTAAAGATCTCTCAAGCCGTTGATATGAAAATTTACACCAATTTGTAAACACTATTGTATTTGTGAGTTAAAGTACTTATAATGACGTCAAATGAAGTTTTTCGAAAACTCAAAATTTTTTGTGAAAATGAGCTTCAAATTTCGAATTAACAGTAGCGCTGCCGCACCTCTTTCTTAAAAACGGCTCCAACTGTTTTAAAGACAATTGGTATTTAGGACGATGTTATACTGTTCTTTAACAATCTTAAAATAATATTTCCCCTCTACAATGACCAAAAATGAATGAAACCAAAAAAATAAGAAAATGTAAAAAAAATGTACTTCGGGCGATGATAGATGCCAGCTGCCAAGAGTATGTGGCAAGTCAAAGTAGCCAGCCTAGACCAAAGGAAATAGAAAACTAATATGGAAATCTGTGCAATTCGTTAGCAATACTAGTTTCGTCATGTAGCCAAGCATCACAGAACTCGGAGGCTTGTTGGTTAGCGTGCTTGCTTTCCACGGCGAAACCTCGGGTTCGTTTCCCGGTCGGAGAACAATTATAACTGTGCGCTGTACAACTTACAAAGAAGCTAATCCAAGTATCTATTGCTGAGTGACGATGAGAAACGCTTACCATAAGGTTATCGTCAGAGTAGGGATCAGGTCAGCGGGATCATAAGGTCAGCGTAGAGATCATTGTTGAAGCATCGCACGCCGCTCTGGAGAGAAAACGAAGAATTCAATTTTGTATTATTAGGGTAATTTATCTAATAATTCAAAGCTTTATTGGAAAACTGTTGTCACAGAACTTTAATTTGATGTAGGCTAGTGATTCACGATATCTTAAAAATGTGAAAATACGTCATAAAGCGATATAAAAAAAAGAGACCAGTGATTATCATTGGTTTTGTAACTTTGGGGTAACTGTAGACCAACTCGCATACGGACACTCACACACTCTAGGCGGAATTCGAACCCTCAACCCTTCAAGCACGAGACAGATACGGCGCTTCAGTCTTAGAAAACACGGCTATCCTGGTCGGTAAATTAAATTTTGAATTAAAATATTTCAAAGATTGCAAGATCTTGAATCTCTTCCGAGATCACTCATCGTCTAACCAAGAATTGTTTAATATCTTCAAATCAAAATGTACTTTGTTTCTCTGTAAAATAAATTACCCCTCAAATGAAAAACGTTTACAAAAGAGAATATTTATATTACAGTTGAGGGTATTTATTCTACCCATTGCAGCGCGTGCAACGCCTCGCCATCGAATAGGTGATGGCATTCGCCATAAACTGTCTTGGTCTGTCTTCAGCCACGCTCACGTGAATCCCTACCCTTGTCACTTTGCCTTTCCGGGAGTAACACAGTGTTCTTAATCAATTAATTATCACTACGGAGACTGACGCAAGTACTCCACCTCTACAGCATCCGTGTGTTAGTCAAATTCGTCATGCAAGTGTTCCTATCAGTGGCTTTCCCCAGTAACACTGGAAGAAAGAACTCTTTAAAAACCATCACAAGTTGAAGAGTTCTTCACACAGAGAAGAGACAGCCATCTCCCTATCACTATATATTTTCCGTCAAACTTTCTAGAAAATCCAAAACCACGCAATGGAATGGAATCCCATATATAGACTCTGTGGTCCTAGAGACTCGAGAGGTTGTGAAACCCTTGCCTGAGTTCAGTGATAGTGAATACTGGGAGCAGGTGGACTGAAAAAAGGTGAGTAAGGGTCCAAGGTAATTGCTGTAGACAAGAGCTCATGAACCACTGTCTCAATAAAAACGCAAACAGTGAACGAGGCAACTTTAAAGGCAGCATAGCGGCATATTGGTTTTAAGTGAACATGTAGGAAACTTTGTAGAAGTTAATAACAATGACAAATGAGATAGCGAGGGAATTATAAACGGAATGCAGGAGAGGGGACACAAATATAGAGCAACAAAGGGACGAGCTTCTGGAGAGAAAATAGCGCGGAAGGAGAGGTCGCGAGGCGGAAGTCCAGGCGCAGCAAATGCAAGCAAAAAGCCTCCGCCGGGGCCGAGGGAGTGGTGCGCGGGGGCGAGTGCCGGTGAAGTGCGGGGGCGGGCGAGGCGGCGGAGCTGTCCGGCCAGGGGGGGGGGCACAGGGTGAAGAGCAGAGCAAGAAACGCCGCTCTCCGCCACGGGGGCTGTCGGGCACGCGGATAGCGTAGACGAACACGCACGCGGGGGAGACCTGGAGGCGGAGGAGGCACTGGCGGAGATCGGAACCAAGCTGCAGATGGACGAAGATAGTGGTGGAGGAGTCGGAAGCTGAGAGGGAAAGACGAAAGCGAGTGACGAAGTGTTGAGGTGGTAGAAGTGGCGTGAGCAGAGAGGAGATTGAAGTCATGGTGATGACGGCGGATTTTCTGGTAGACATGGAGGATGGATGAGGATGGTCGTGATGTTTTGATAGGCGAAACAGGAGTGAGGGAGAAGGTGAATGGAGATGTGAACGGAAGTTGGGGAAGGATTAAAAAGTAATGTCAATGGAGTGGATATTGCATGGACCAGAAGGGAAGAAGGGTGGTGGCTAAATGCAGCTAAGAGTATGCGGACTCGGGGGTAGTCGAACATTAGGAATGAAATAAGTATAAAGATTGGATTCACTGGGCAGAGATGGTATATGCGTCACGCAAGATGACTGGGGGCTGATAGGAAGGATCATATGAGGCGGAGATGTGAAAAACAGAAAGCACGGAAAGGAAGGATATGGTGGACAGAAAGGTGAAAGAAAATAACTGAGAAAAGCTGCTCTGTGGTGTAGTCGCCGTCCGATTGCCGGCGTGTGGTAATCCACGGATGCAAAGAAGAAGTGGAGGGAGGAAAGGAATGAAGCAGAGTGAACGTAGGAAGCGGAAGATCAGAAATAATAGCCGGTCATTCAGTTGGTCATCCAAGTGGAGGGGCTATTGCTATCGAGCAGGAGAAAGAAGTGGAAGATAAAGTGGAGGGCCAAGGTGAGGACGAAATGGAGGACAAAGGGGATGACAAAGAGGAGGACGAAGTGGAGGGGGAAATGGAGAACAAAGGGGAGGACTCAATAGAGGACAAAGTAGAGATAAAAATGGACGTCAAAGTAAAGGTCAAAGGGGAGGACAAAATGGAGGACGATGGAGAGGAAGAAGTGGAGGAAAAAGTGGAGGACAAAGGGGAGGACGAAGGGGAGGACGAAGTGGAGCACGAAGTAAAGGACGACGCGGAGGACGGGCCGCAGGGGGGCAAAAGGGTTCGAGAGAAGCAGCTCGAGAAGCAGAGGAGGATTAAGGTCTGTCGTCGCGGCGCCACGACATCGCTCTTGAGCGCGCGCCGCTGTGACAGCCGTCGTGGGCGGGGC
>BOPP01000006.1:15339794-15353170 GCA_017312745.1 Gryllus bimaculatus | reverse complement strand
AAAGACGCTGGGGAGGAGGAGACGGATGGAGAGCAGGGGTCTCGAAAAATCAGAAAACGTCTGGTAACTCAAAAAATTCAATTCATTGAAACACTGCTATTCATTAGAGCATCTATATTATTTCTGTAATTTAGATACCTTTTGAGGTTCTCATCCCGATCTTAAATAAAATGCCGAAATATAGACATTCCGGTAAGAATATTTGTTTGATTTACACTTTTGCTCTCAACAGCTCAAATATGGCTTTTCTCATACTCGATGCAATACAAAACATTGGTATGAATCTTCTTAAAAAGTAATTTATTAGATGATAGTGTTATTATCATCATCATTAAGATATGTTTGTATTTGACCTTTCATAGAGATGGAACAGTTTTTAATTTCCCGCTATAAATATAAATATTTGTTGAAAAGACACGTTGAGTTAGGAGTAAATTAATATCACGCTGCACGCGAACCGCACAACAAGCTGTTTCTTAGAATGTATCGTCCTTAAACCAGTTGTTTAGAACATGCAACATGAATCTACTATTGAAAATAATATAGATTTGAGGTGTTATTACATTCAGTTTTATTTACTTCTTTCTTCAAGCTATTTTAAGCTATCATGTAACTGCCCATAATTCCGAGTGTTATTTACATATTTTTACACACCTGTCCGCTTCGAAACTGCTTCTAAAGTACTCGATAATGTTCATAAATATTTATTAAGTCCCTGAAGAACTTTTATTGCCTACCGCATGGTGGTGCATCTTCTGCAAATGACGCTCTGGGCAGGTCTCTCTGCGGTCGATTACAGTGACTAAAACCAGTTTACTGCAGTTGGCTAATGCAAATTATAGTCTAGCCTAAAATGTGTGCGTACTCATTAGTCGGGTAAGTGGCATCCCTCATAATTTCCAGCCGGATGGCAACGTGTTTGAATATACACAATGCAAACTCCACATGGCCAATCAATCAACAATTGCTAATCGCGAGTGTGGGGATGTTCGCATGAACGCAGGCTTTACGTTGATCAACTTATAGTTGTTCTGCGGTGCCTCTCAAAAACCTAGGCAGTTTACCTGCACTCTCTTGTGAGTTCAATGTCTCTTATTTTCATAGGAAAGATTCAATAACGAGAAACTAATTTCACCGAATGGATGAAAGAATTTTTAAATTAATCAGAAGAGCAGGACTGAATACGTTGCTGATCAACAGCGTTATAGCGTAAATAAAAAAAAAAGATTCTAAGTTGTGTAGAAGCGAGTGAGCCTACTCTGCCATCTCAGTCGGTCCTAATCGCATACACTCATCTGGCTTCTCAGGTTGAGAAGATTATTATAATGGGGATGTCTACTTGCTAACCACACGTATCACCTTAACCCATGACTGCGAGGCAGGGACATCGCCGGTAGGCCTGAGCCCGTTCACGGGCTGTCGCGCGAAGTACATACATACAATAATGATAATACAATAATCTGAAAAAATACTTTTTAACAAGATTCATATCAGAGCTTTACATTGCATCGGGATTGGAAAAAGCTATATTTGAGCTGCTGAGAGCAAAAGTGTAAATAAAAAAACGCCGTAAATCTATATTGCTTAGAAATCAATGACCTAAAGTACATATTAAAGAGATATATTTTTAACATGCTACAGATATTTTGGACCGTAACATTGCTTATTAATGAATTAATTAATTAATTTGTTGACTTAAACCACTTTTTCACACACAGTTTCTCGAAACTGCGGAAAAATAGAGAAATAGATTGAAATTAATGCAAAACATAAATAAAACAATGTACACAATTAATTTATACACTATGTTTTGATACTTTTTACATTAAAATCATAACTAGTTAATATAAAAAAATAGAAGTTTGTTTACTGTTGTTAAAAGTTTTCCATTAAAATACTAACAATAACAACTATGCAGAAACAAAATAATATAGTGCACACAAACTTAAAGTAATACAAAGGACTTGATTTCATTAACATTATTTTAATTTTAAAAAGAGAATGTTTAAAAAACGTTGAGAAAAAAAAATCATCTTAGCCTATCTCCTGAATTGTCCCGCACGGCCGACCCACCGTTTGGAGACCCCTGGCGCGGGGCATTGGACAGCGCCGTCGGGTCGGGCGGGGAGGGGGAAGGGGAGAGGGCGCGGCCGGCACGTCTTGACTTGCGACCTCGACGTGACTCCCTCCCCCCCGCTTCCCCTCGCAGGTCGCCGTCCGCCGCCGGTGGCTTATCGGGACTCGCGAGACACTCGCCCCGGGCCAGATCAGATTCATTGCGGAGATACCGCCGCAGGGCGGGAGAACGGCTGGAAATACGCGGAAGACCCGGATGAAAGAACGAATCACTTCCAGGGATATGAACAACCTTCATCTGATCACATGTGACTTTATCTATAAAAACATTTTTCGTTTGGTTTAAAGGCTTTTGAATGATTTAAAGGCGATACAATGTGTTACTGAAAGTAATGTTGATTGTAAATATTGAATATATATTTTCTAATTTTTACTAGCAATATCCCTGCTCATATCCACCCACATTTCCGCTCCAGAGCTTTGCCATATGCGATTTATTGCGGAGTTAGGAGTCGCAGGGCAGGGCAGGAGAACAACTGAATTGTACGTGGAAAACTCGAGTGAAAAAACGAATCACTTAGAGCGATATGAGCAACCTTCGTCTGATCACGTGTGATTTTGTCTATAAAAGACCTTTTTTCGTTGATTTTAAAGACATTTATATGATATATAGGCGATGTAAGTGTTACCGGAAGTAATGTTGATTGTAGATATCGATTTTTTTTTAAATGCTTTATCTCAAAATCCCTGCTCAGATCTATCCACATTACCAGCTCAAGTGCTTTGCCTGGTCAGATTTGTTGCAAAACCGCTAATAACATCCTGAAAACACGGGGAAAAGAACAAATAATTTTGAGAGTAAGCCATAAACCAGCTTGGTTTTGTCATATGTTAGTTTCAGGTTTCTTTTTTCAATTCGAGTGATAACTTCTTTTGTGATTCAGATGATATTAAATGACAGTAATGTCGAATACGTTTCCGTCATTCACATCCTCATACCACTCCCCCACACTAATTTAAGACCCCCAGATCAACTGTTTCGCCGTGCCAGATCACATTTATTAAAGATGTTGACACAGTACAACAGCTGGAGAGAAAATACCCGGAAAACCAGAATAAAAGAACACATAACTTCAATAGAAAAAATAAACTTGTCCCTAAAACACACAAATTTTAACCCGACGTTAAAAGGTGGCATTAGCCCCATGAATGTAAATTCAAAAATAATGAAATAACTCGTACGAAACCGTTGGATAAAAAAAACGTAGTGAAACTATTTATTAATCACTCTTGAACAAACCGCACTATGCAATGCAGTTGGTTCTGCTTACTTCAATTTCCAATATTAAATTATTACATTTACAATATTATGTATGATTATAATATTGCCAATATTGAAATTTTGAAAGTACTATCACGAATTCCGTTTTATTTGCACATTGCACTCTCCCTTCCCCCTCCTGGTTTGCTGTTTATTAGTTATGTTTACGTTATTCAATATGTACTAAGAGCGATGGAAGCCATTTTCACTAGTAAACATGAAATAATTCATCATGCAAACGCTCCGAATGTCCAATCAACTTTGGTATGTTCAAATATGTTTTCACTGGAATTAAAACACATAGCGCTACAAAACTTTTGAACCAAATGTAATTAAATGCTAGAAATACACAATGATAATTTTCATATCAAAATGTATTTTATATTCAGTGAGAAAATAGACGACATAGGATTGAGTAAGTTAACCGACGGATATACGACTTCTAGAATGATAAATTCCAGCCATTTTACCTTTAAGTGAATATCGACAAAATAACAGCATACTTTCTTCTTTATTGCCCGAAATGTACTTGTAAATCAAGATAACGGTTCTGAATGGTTGTCCCAAGGAATCATACGTATTATTTTTTTCAATTAAAACTCGCTTATGATATAAATATCTTAGATAACACCCACGATCAACCATCTATTTGCGTACGTATGAAACAGGAATACCTTCAATTTATCTCGTCTCTGACAGGTTTTCATCGAAAAACATAGATGCTTGGAATCTTTATTCATATAACTAAAGTACTGCAAATTACTGGAAACAAAAATGGCATTTGTTTCTAAGACTGTTCTTGGTATACGGTTGTGAGAACTAGACAACAATAACGTTTATTCTGAAGAAACTTTACCCCTTAGAGCGTGTACAAACTGCGCAAAGTCTTTACACTCGTCGCCAGCAGCAGCGGCGACGGAAGTAACGACCAGGCAGCTAAACAACCCCTACTGTGAACACAAAATCTCCGTGTGCAGTCCTGGCTGCCATCCTCCCTAAAGTTTAATGGTTTCATTAAAAAGACCCGCAACCTACGTGCTGGGTATTACTCTTTTGCGCCTCTCCTGTGAAATCGTTTTCAGAAGGCATCCAAACACACTCGTATCACGTGTTTAATATACAAACTTAACGTCAGTTAATGTGGTAACCGTAAGATAACGTGATTAACGTGAATAACTACAGTTTCCTTAGATAGTGAGATAGATAGAGATAGATTTATTAAAGTTCGCTTTGAGCTAATGCTCGGTGGCAACACACTCAGATTAACAATTAGATTATCATAATTACCAAAACAATTTTAACATTCTACACAATTAGGTTACTATTAGAATTAGCGGTCCATATAATAGTTCCAATTTATTTCTAGCTACTTAAATTCACTTCTAGTTTACATAACACTTCACTCACTACCTACACTACACTACACTACACTTGCACTCCCCTTCACTACACTACACTCCCTTCCCTCCACTACACTACAACCTACATCACTTCACTTGATAAGGCCATGTACGATAATAATTATGACAATAATATAATAATAATAATAATAATATAATAATAATAATAAAAGTATATAGTAATATTAATAAAAAAAGCAATATATATAATAACAATAATAATAAACAGTATAGTAATAATAATAATATAACAAACAATAAAGATAAATGTCTCAGTGAGTATATTCCAAGATGATCTAGATGAATGAAGTATAATTTTACAATTTGGCTTCACATTAGAAGGAAGAGCCTCTAGTCGCTTCTGCGAGGTAGTTATTCCAATCTACTATTAGTGCGATTCACAAAGGAGAAACTTGCCTACATCAGTTCTGTGCTTTCGACTCGTATTTTCAAGGGATGTTCCTCTGCTTTTATAATCTGATTTCTGTAATCTTTTACCGATATCTGCCCATGCTGTGTCCCCTCTGTAAGTCTTATACATTACGCATAAACGCGCCCGTTCCCTTCTCTTAGATAGGGACTCCCATTCTTCTCGTAAGGAATCAGATGTAAGGAATCAGAATCTGATTCGGACTTACGCTTATGACAAGACAATCACGAAACAGTTTCCTGATGAAATTCAGAAGACAATGGATTCCGTTACTGACTTTGTTACCCATGGCGTCATGTCACATTTATTCGGACGGGTATAATGGTACGAGGAAAAGTGGCATCTCTAACGTGTATGGGCCTGTTCTTGATATATTACATTCTGGGATGTAACAGAAACAACGGACCAGCGTATTTCACCCGCAAGAAACTCCGTATCTTGACGATAAGCAGCGAGAAAGGCTTCACCTTGCATTTACTATACACGTGTGCCGAAAACTAAAAGAACCATGCGCCCTCGAGATAGACACAGCGTTTTAACCATTCCGGTTTCATTGCTCTTGCTTCTTCACCGCATGTAGAAGCCCACAAACCACCATAACACCCATTTCTCGTGTTTAAACGAAACAGTATTCATCTTCTCCGGATTAACAAAATAAACCGTTATATTTGTACCAATGAACTAGAATATACTACATAGAGTAGCTGCAGCGCCTCCATCTTTGAAGCAAATTGAAGCCATGTTTTTTGCAGTCGAAGCAGCGCCCTCTGGGAAACTAAGTAATTCTAATACACACGTAGGCTTCCGCGGCTCGAATTCATGACTTCTTGGCTGTCCGGGTGACGCCGCGTCGTGGGCTGAGAGATCGACGTTTCGCCTGTCATTTCGCAGGCTTCTTCAGGGTAATGAGGAACTACCGTGAAGAAGCCTTCGAAATGACAAGCGTCCCTGCCGACGACGCGGCGTTACCCGGACTGCCAAAAAGTCAAGAAAGCATTCTATACTGTGATTTATGCAACTCTGCCCTTGCAAATCTCAGCTGTTCAAGGTTTCATCCAATCGGGAGCTAGAACATCACAATAGTGACGTCACTACGAGGTTTAAGCTTCTGATTGGATGAAACTGCCAACAGCTGACACCTGTCAGAGGCAGAAATTGCAGTATAGCATTACGTTTGGCGCTGCTTACGGACGGTTACACCGCCGTTCATATGTTTTGACTTCAAAAAACATGGCGGACACTAGTTTGGCGAGCATCCACCAAGAGCGCTGAAACTATAGGTGGGGCCAATCTATGTAGTATAATCTATCTTGTTGATTTTTACGCACACTATAGTTCAGGATAAGTTAACAAATAATCCTCCTGAAGAAATTCAGAAGCAGGCGGCCTCTATTATTGACAGTTTTATCCGATCCGACTTAAAAAACATGGCGGACACTAGTTTGGCGAGCCTCCACCAAGAGCGCTGAAACTATAGGGGGGGCCAATCTATCTAGTATAATCTATCTTGTTGATTTTTACGCACACTAGAGTTCAGGATAAGTTAACAAATAATCCTCCTGAAGCAGGCAGGATCTATTAGTGACAGTTTTATCCGAGGTGAATTGGCCCTCAAATTGGTCCGCGTCGGTAAAACTATTAATCATTAATTATCAATTCCTCTAAAATTCAAATTCCCCTTTTTTTATGTGGTCTGACTCAGGCCATTCGCCTAACCATGCAAATGTTGCTTCGCTCCTTTTACCATCTAGGAGAGAAAGAGAGTATCTCTTGGGCGACGAACCAGGCTTTTTAAATTCAGCTCAAAAGCTTTATTTGGACTTAAGAATCTTTTACATGCAGTAAATCTACAACATGGGACAGCCGACTTTACTTCTCCACCATAGGAAGGAATGCGAAGGAATTTTTTTAAATACCCCTTAAAAACCCACGTCTCCGATAGGGACCAGCAAACCTGTGTACAACAACCCGATACTAATCGATAAAATCCCCAAAGACAAACTCCTACTCATCTCGCACGTGTATGGACTCCTTTAGTCCCTAAGAACCACGAGAAGCCTTTTTCACTCATGGCAAGCAGCAGAAGCAACGACCCGGCGCATTTCGCGCATAAACAACCTCGCCCTGCGGAGATGTCGCAGTATCTCGGCGCACACGACAAGCGGTGCGGGTTGCGTCAGCGGCGCTGTGGCAGGGGCGTCGCGCGGCAGACAAATGCGCATCTTTTTCTGCGGGACGCGAATCGCTGCCACGGAGGCGCCACGCGCTTTTGCCTCCGTAAAGATGAAATATGCGCCCGCGCGCAGACGCCCGCGAGGCCGACATCTTGACAAGTTGTTTGTGCAAATGACCGCCGCAGTCGCGGCGGTCGCCTGACTACATGGGGACACTGAGGGTTATTTCTTTAATTTTTTTAGTAACCTCTAGAACCGTACCAATTTACACTTAAATGTTAAAAAATAAGGTCTCTGGTTTCGAGTGCTATTTATGTGTTTTGAGATTGTATGTATTGGTACAGCAAGTTATAATTGTTCTGCAGGTATTGTGATTTCTGAAAAAAATCTCAGAGAAACAATTTCTACGGATTGAAATATCTTCTTAATACTTATAATAACAATAATAATAATATCTTTAACAGTAATAATAACAACAATAATAATTCCAAAAATAATGTTGATTGGAGATGATTCCGTGTCACGTGGGATACTTTTATACAGAGCGATTACAGTATTTTGTATATAGGATTTCATGATTGTAAAATATTAGTGCTTGTGTGTGATATGATGAATTGTAGAAAAGTATGCATTGTAAGTCTTTCTAGACTAGTGCGGGATTGAGAAATGCGCACAAACCAGTGAGAAGGAAGACTGACAAGCAGGTTGTAGGGTGGGAAGAGCATTTTGAATTCTAGATTCTTGACAAGGAGTGTATGTTGTACCCCCCAAAAATCCCCTTCCTCGAGATGCAGATATAGAAAACATCAACATCGTATCGAAATTTCAGACCAAAATAAGCACATTTGATACAAGAAAACGTACAGTATCGCCAGTAGAAACTTAAGAAAGAGACAAAAAACCAAAGAGGGGGCAATTCCCTCTCCAGTATATCAACCTTCCTTGGATTTTCGCCATCATGTAAAATGTGTATTTGATGAAGAAACGAAACAAATTTTTCGATACCAGGGACCCATAAAACGAGCTTTTCTGTCAAAATATCGACATTTTGTATTATATCACTACTTCTCCTTCTTCATCAGGAATAAAGGACAAAATAAAAGAAGGGAGAGAATAATTAAAGAAGAGAAAGTTAAAGATATCGTAGGCGACCGAAAACAAATATAATCTCCTTGTACATAATTCACTACATGTACTTTTAAAACAAAATATAATTCTTGAGTACATTACCCACGTATTGTGAAAGTTGCGTAGCATCCCCCAAACAATAGAAAATGGGCCTTTTCCCAGAGACTCTCTGCGAGGCCCGATAGCGCAATTACATCCACTTTGGGAGATAATGGAACCTCAACTGCAAGCTCAGCTGAAGCGCACACAGGGCGCAGTCGGGGGACGCAGTTGAGCAAGCACGCGGGAGGAAGCCGAGACCTCCAGCGGCTTCATCCCGGGCCCTCCGCGCCCTCTCGTCCCCGGGCAGAAGCTAATTGCGCCCTCTGTGCAGGCAAAACAAGCGGCCGGCTCCGGAAATTCGTCGGAAATGAAATTATTTCGTGTCGCAATGCGCCGGAGGGGCTTTCGTTTGGGCCAAAGGCTCTGGCAGGCGACACGTGGACCAAGGCTTTGCCCCCGCCGGGTCTTCACCGTAAATGACTCGTGCTTGATCGCTCTCACGGTTTGTTCCATGTAGAGTGGAGTGTCGATAATTCGAACAACAAAAATTTGATGATCAATAATAAAAAAACAGTTCGTGAAACAATATTTTTTCACTGTTATTTGTGGTACTGTACAGTCAACATAACAACATACATACATACATCATACATCCGACATACATACATACATATGCGTACGACATTCATTCATACATACATATGCGTACGACATTCATACATCCGACATTCATACATACGATATGCGTTTGTAATTCCCACATTATACTGATCTAATATTTGTTTTTATTTTCTGCCAATTTAGATGGTTGTAATAAGTTTAAACAAGTCTACAATATCTTTTTTTCTTTATTTAAGGTTACATCAACATAGAGGTCATTAACGACCACTATCAGGTTTAAAGTTATGATAACTGTGAAGATGACATGATATAGTGATTTTAGCGGGAGAAAAGACGAACACAAATACAACCATGCCCGAGGCGGTACTGGAAGCCGCGATAATCCGGCACGAGATTGCTACGGCTCGGAAGATCGACTTAAAACGTCTTTGTTAAAAAAAACCGTACCTTTTGGAAATCTGAACTACTTTCAGTCCCAATTGGCTAAGATTTCTCACGCTCCACTGTACTCAATGTCTTATTAAATGATGGTTCAAAATTGCATTGGGCTTGTGATAGAGGCATCTGTAATTCGTGATGTCATTCTCGTTAAAAGAAATTCGGGAATTACAGTTGTTTTGAAAGTTACAAAGAAGCCTACAAACCTACGCATATATACTAGCCTTTATATTTGTGTATATCTTATCCGTGTACTTTCATAGCAATCTATTCCTATTTTTTCCTTCAGCTCTGATTTCATACTTTTGATACGTTTATTCTATTATCTCTTCAAAATGTACAATGTTCATTATTCACACTTTGTATAAGTACTTCCTAGATTTACTGTCACAACCACCTACATAAAAATGTTTTTAAAACCAATGACGCCAATTTTAATTGTCATCATTATCTATACTTTTTAAATATTGTTGCTCGTTGTTTCCATTATCTTTCCCTTACTTCTTAAAAGCTGATAACAATATTATCCATATCTTCACTAAAAATTATCGTATTATACTGTTTCCTCACAACAGATTTTACTCCTCTTCTTTACATTTGTTCTTGATTTTGTACTCATATGGCTTGTTTCCGTTTCTCCCCCTTCTGTCAAAGTTATATCTCTTTAAGTAACAAATTAAAAGTTGTTTTGATAAATAATAATATATTTTGATAACTTCTAATTGGTTACTTATATTATTATATTTTCACCTATCTTCTTACATAGTATTTGACATAAGAGTTTTTCTTATATTATTGCATCAGATCCATAACAACTCAAAGATGTGATCTTTTTGACGTCAACATGATGGGAATTCCCACATCACTGCATACTCTTTGACACTGATACTTTGATACGTATGATACTCTTTGATACTCTACATTCTCTTTTATACTTCAAATTCTTTATGCGTATGTAATCTCAGTACGTTTTTAGACTAATTTAAAAGAAATGATTTGTAGTATATCAATTTTTTTTATTTTAAAAAGGCGACTTCTCTCATACGAGTTGACCGAATGAAGCTGCCGACTTGATCATTTTAATGTGAATGACAATTTTTTATCAAAATTTTTATCATTAATTTATGATGTCAACAAACCTCGATACTGCGTATGTCTTAATTTGTTTATGACTATTATTATTATTATTATTATTATTTATTATTATTATTCAATTTGTCTCTTTACATAACTTTATCAAATATCTTACAATTTTATTGATTATAACCTACTTTATATTTTTAGGTTGATTTTTGACAAAGACTCCATATAGAGTCGAGACGTTAAATATATAACACGAAATAAATTGTTATAAAAACTTATACTCTGATTTATTAAGGTCAAGAAAAGTACTATCAAATTACTGTACATTATTTAATCATCATTACCAAAATTATCCATTTTTTTCTCAAAGCGTTCTCGACTGTCACTTATCTCCCACAATCATCACAGACAAGACATCGTTCGATATTCACTCATTGAACGAATCTTCGCACATCCCTTCCCATTCTTTTTCTCTTCCTCTTCATCCTTTCCCGCTATTCTCCTCATGTACCTCTGTTCCACACATCCCATCTCATCACATTCCTATCATTCTTCCTTGTTTTAGCTATTCTCCCCGATATTCTCTCGAATTACTTTGTACATAACATCCCATCCCTTCACATTATCTTTATCCTCTTTCCCTCCTCCTCCTCTGCCGCTGTTCTCGATACTCGATACTCCCTCGTATAACTTTGCTCCACACATCCCATCACATTATCTCCCTCCTTCTTGCTATTCTCCTCTACATTCACTCGTATAATATCGTTCGGCACATTCCTCCACATTCTGCTCGTCGTCCCCCACCCGCCCGGCAGGCGCGCGGGCGGGCGGCCCTCATAACTTCTCCTTCGGTTCTGGCGGCGCGGCGGCGCGGCTAAGTGCGCGCTAGAACAAAGAAGGCGCGCATACGTATTGACTGCACCGTAA
The DNA here is from genome assembly GCA_017312745.1 of Gryllus bimaculatus. Classification (NCBI taxonomy): domain Eukaryota; kingdom Metazoa; phylum Arthropoda; class Insecta; order Orthoptera; family Gryllidae; genus Gryllus; species Gryllus bimaculatus. Next base: position 15,341,530 of record BOPP01000006.1, on the reverse strand, counting down.
ACTCCTCCGCGGGTCGAATATCTCGCGCGCGCCGCTGCCCTCTTTTGTTCCGCGACGCGATATTGCACCGCCAGAGCCGCTCGCGGCGCCTCGACCTGAATAGTTTCCTCGGCTTCCTAGAAAACGCCTCTATAGGCTCGGCGTATAGCGCCCCTCGGTGATCAAGAAGGAACGTCGACTGGTGGTTGGGTAAGGCTGCTGAAGCGATGGAGTCGTTACTTATACGTCTCGTTTATTCTCGTCTAAGGCGCTTGCAAAATATCTTGCAAATGAAAAACATCAGAGGACGAATATGCAAGTGAGCACTGTAAGCAGAGATATGACGGATCCTTAACGTTAATTGGAATAAAAAAGTGGATGTGAAACATAAAACACAACTTATCGCCAGATCTCTCCTACATGTGTCGTCCGGTTCAGAATATTGTTTCGAGTGCAAATACTTCATTTTTCCCGTTATATAATTTCATTTATACTTCAGTTGATTGACTGATTAGTGATTCCAGGCGCGACACTGTTCAGATCATTACTCTCGAAAGGGTAGAGCATGTTTTTATCGCGGGATGTGGCGGTGTACGTCTCTCGCTGGTCATCTGCCATGTGTGGTAGTGTGGTGCGTGTAAGTGTATTTAGGTAAGAGTTGAGGATAGGTCAAGGAAGAGAAAGGAAAGAACGCGCGCAGTCCGTGTCCCGTTTCTTAGGGTACTGCTCCGTCATTCGCCTGGTGTTGATTGGAGAAACCACGTAAAACTACCAATCAGAGCAGTCAGCCGCCAGAATTCTCCTCCATACTGCGACCAAATTCGACCTTGCTCTCTAGCTAGTGACACAAATTCTGCCGCCGCCGTTTGGAGTGGAATTCTTCAGGTCAGAGACTCTACAGCGACATCAATTAATACCTTAGCCATCTAAGCTGGTTGTAGACTTCGAAAACGTTACAAGACCAAACAATGTTAACTAGGATAAACATTAGATGCTGATTGTATCTTGAAATTTTTTTAAAATATTCTGAAAATTCATATTACTAACAAGGTGGCTTGATCCTCCTGGTATTCATTCTAGATTTATATTTTGACATAATGTTTCGACGCCAATGAACTCGTAACCTAATACTCGTGCAACATCGTAGATGACTAGAAAGGGCCTTTTTAGGCTGAACTTCTGGGTTTTATGGTGTTTATGACTGATGACATTGTCATAGATCATAATCTGCCCGTGTGTTTTTGTTAGGCATCTAGTCGTTCTATTTCCGAACTTTATTCATTGTAGCCGCTTATCAACGTCTGTGTTTCGTACGATGCAAAACCATGATTTCCAACACTGTTTGCTTGCTGGTGTAAGCCCCCACCCCTCGTCATCCATTTACCTCCCACGCCTACTCCGTACCAACATAAGCCACCACCTCCACGTCTTGCGTTAGCAGCCTTCCTTTTTTATAGCGCACCAAAATGTCCCTTCCGGGCAAGAGCATACAGGAATAATGCGGGTCGAGATTCGTCCCCCGCGGCGGAGGAACGGTCGAGGGCGCCGAGGACGGCGAGGACAACGAGGGCGGCGGAGCCAGCGGCAAGGGAGGCAAGCGCGTGTTCTCGGCGTCTACATAAATAATCTTGCCTGCTATTTACGAGGCATTCCCTGGCGTCGAGGTCATAGTACACTCCCACGTCGGGTCTCCTGCGATGCGCACGTCGCAAAACACAGAGGCGACACAGGGTCGCCAAACGGAGTCGCCAAAGTGA
>BOPP01000006.1:15320426-15333089 GCA_017312745.1 Gryllus bimaculatus | reverse complement strand
TCAAACGCTCCGAATGTTCCAATCAACTTGGTATGTTCAAATATGTTTTCACTGGAATTATAAAACAGCGCTACAAACTTTTGAACCAATGTATTAAATGCTAAGAAACCACAGAATGAACATTTCTACATAGTAAAATTTATTTCAAAATTATTTTTAATATCAGTGAGAAAAATAGACGACATAGGATTGGAGGTGAGAAAGTTTAACCGACGGATATACGACTCTATAATGAAAATTCCATCTATTTAACCTCCAGTGAAATATCCGACATATAAGCGGCACACTTTCTTTCTTTATTGCGCGGAAACTTACTCGTAATCACAGATAACGTGTCTGAATGATCCCAAGAATCATACGTATTATTTTTTTCAATTAAAACTCGCTTATGATTAATATCGTAGATAAGGACCCACGATCAACATCTATTTGCGACGTATGAAACAGGAATACCTTCCTTTATCACGTCTCTGACCAGGATTTCATCGAAAAACATAGATGCTTGGAATCCTTACTTCATATAACTGAAGACGCAATTACTGAAAACAAAATGGCATTTTTTCTAAGACTGTTCTTGGGTATGACAGTTGTGAAACTAGACAACAATAACGTTTATTCTGAAAAACTTTGCGCCCTTAGAGCGATGTACAAACTGCCCAAATTCTTTACACTCGTCGCGCAGCAGCACGCTACGAGAAGTTAACGACCCAGCAGCTTAAACAACCCTACTGTGAACACAAAATCTCCAGTGTGCAGTCCTGGCTTGCCATCCTCCCTGAAAAGTTAATTGGTTTCATTAAAAAGACCCCGCAACCATACGTGCGCGGTGATTACTTCTTTTGCGGCTCTCCTGTGAAATCGTTTTCAGAAGGCATCCAAACACACTCGTATCACGTGTGTTTAATATACAAACTTAACGGTCAGTTAAGTGTAACCGTAAGATAACGTGATTAACGTGAATAACTCAGTTTTCCTAGAAGTGAGATAGATACAGATAATTATTAAAGTTCGCTTTGAGCTAATCTCGGTGGCAAACATATAACAATTAGGAATTATAATTTAAAAACAATTTTAACATTTACAATTAGTTACTATTAGAATAGTGTCCATATAATAGTTCCATTTATTTCTAGCTACTTAATTCCACTTTCTATTTACATTAACACTTCACTACACATACACTACACTACACTACACTACACTTGCACTCCCCTTCACTACACTACACTCCCTTCCCTCCACTACACTAAACCTACATTCACTTCACTGTGATAAGGCCAGAAGATAATAATATGACGATAATAATTATGACAAGATATATAATATAATAATAATAATATAATAATATAATAATTAAAAGTAATTATAATATTAATAAATAAAGCATAATAATATTAACAAATAAACAATATAATAATAGTCAATAGTACATAATAAAATAATAATAACAAACAATAAAGTAAAATGTCTCAGTCGAGTATATCCAAGATGATCTAGATGAATGAAGTTTATATTTTTAAACATTTGGCTACATTAGAAGCGAAGAGCCTCTAGCTTCGGCGTAGTTTATTCAATCTACTATAAGGTGCGATCACAAGAGAGAAGAACTGCATACATCAGTTTTGCTTATCTACATTCGTATTTCCAAGATGGGTCTCCTCTGCCTTTTATAATCTGAATTTCTGTAATCGTTTTACCATATCTGCCCATGCTGTGTCCCCTCTGTAAGTTATACATTACGCAAAACGCGGCCCAGTTCCCTTCTCTTAATAGGACTCCCATTTCTTCTCGTAAGGAATCAGAATTAAGGAATCAGAATACTGTATTCGACTTACGAGTATACAAGATCAGTCAATCCGAATCAGTTCCTGATAGAAATAGAAGACAACGGATTCCGATACTACTTTGTTACCCATGCGTCATGTCAATTTTTCGGACGTAGAGTATAATGGTACGAGAAAAAATGGCATCTCTAACGTGTATGGCCTGTTCTATATTATTACATTCTGGGATGTACCAGAAACAACGGACCCAGCTATTTCACCCGCAAAAACTCCGTATCTTGACGATAAGCAGCGAGAAAGGCTTCACCTTGCATTACTATACACAGTTTGGCCGAAAAACTAAAGAAAACCTGCCCCCTCGAGAATAGATCACACGTTTTTAACCATTCCGCGTTTTCATTGCTTTGCTTCTTCAGCGCATTGTAGAAGCCCACAAACCACCCATAACACCTTCTCGTGTTTAAACGAAACAGTATTCATCTTCTCCGGAAGTAACAATAAACCGTTATATTTGTACCAAATGAACCTAGATTACTACATAGAGTAGCTGCAAGCGCCTCCATCTTTGGAAGCAACCATTGAAGCCTGTTTTTTCAAGTCGAAGCACGCGCCCTCTGGAAACTAAGTAATTCTAATGACCACACGTAGGCTTTCCGCGCGCTCAATTCATTGACTTCTTGGGCTGTCGGTGACGCCGCGTGTTGGCTGAGAGATCGACGTTTCGCCTGTCATTTCGCAGCTTCTTCAGGTAATGAGGAACTACCCGTGTAAGAAGCCTTCGAAATGACAAGCGTCCCTGGCGACCACGCGGCGTTACCCGGACTGCCCCAAAAAGTCAAGAAAGCATTCTATACTGTGATTTATGCAACTCTGCCCTGCAAATCTCAGCTGTTCAAGGTTTCACTCAATACGGAGCTTAGAACATCACAATATGACGTCACTACGGGTTTAGTTCTGATTGAGAAACTCCAACAGCTACACTCCAGAGCAAAATTCCAGTATAGCATTACGTCTTGGCGCTGCTTACGGACGTTACACCGCCGTTCATATGTTTTGACTTTCAAAAAACATGGCGGACACATGTTTGGCGAGCATTCCACCAAGAGCGCTAAACTATAGGTGTGCCAATCTATGTAGTATAGATCTATCTGTTGATTTTTACGCACACTATATGTCAGGATAGTTTATACAAATAATCCTACCTGAAAAATTCAGAAAGCAGGGCCTCTATTATTGACCAGTTTATCCGATCGACTTAAAAACATGCGGACACTAGTTTGGCGAAGCGCTCCACAAGAGCGCTGAAAACTATAGGGGCCAATCTATCTGAGTATAATCTATCTCTGTTGATTTTTACGCACACTAGAGTTCAGATAAAGTTAACAAATGAATCCTCCTTGAAGCAGGCAGGAGTCATTAGTGACAGTTTATCGAGTGAATGGCCTCAAATTGTCCGCGGTCGGTAAAACTCATTAATCATTAATTATCAATTCCTCTAAAATTCAAATTCCCCCTTTTTTATGTGGTCTACTCAGACCATTCGCCATAACCATCAAATGTTGCTCGCTCCTTTTACCATCTAAGAGAGAAGAAAAGAGAGTTATCTCTTGGCGACGAACCAGGCTTTTTAAATTCAGCTCAAAGCTTCTATTGATTAACGAATCTATTACATGCCAGTAAATCTACAACATGGACAGCCACCTTTACTTCTCCACCATAGGAAGGAATGCAAGGAATTTTTTTAAATACCCCTTAAAAAACCCCACGTCTCCGATAGGGACCAGCAAACCTGTGACAACAACCCGATATACATCGCATTAAAATCCCCAAAGACAAAACCCTACTCATCTCGCACTCGAGTATGGACTCCTTTAGTCCCTAAGAACCACGAGAAGAAGCCTTTTTCACCATGCAAGCCAGCAGAGCAACGACCCGCGCCATTTCGCCGCTAAACAACTCGCCCTGCGACGAGCTCGCAGTATTCGGCGCACACACAAGCCCGGTGCGCGGTTGCCGTCAGCGCGCTGTGCAGGGCGTCTGCCGCAGACAAATGCCATCTTTTTCTGCGGGACGCGAATCCTCGCTCCACGGACCACCGCTTTTGCCTCCTAAGATGAAAATATGCGCCCGCGCGGCAGACCCCGCAGGCCGACATCTTGACAAGTGTTGTGCGAATGACCCCCGCGCAGTCCGCCGTGTCGCCTACTACATGGGGACACTGAGGGTTATTTCTTAATTTTTTTAGAACCTCTAGAACCGCCCCCCTACAATTTACCAACTTAAATGTTAAAAAAATAGGTCTCTGTTTCGAGGCTATTTATTGTGTTTGAGATTGTATGTATTGATTACAGCAATTATAATAGTTCTGAGGTATTGTGATTTCTTGAAAAAAATCTCAGAGAAACAATTGCTACGGATTGAAATATCTTGCTATAGATATAACCAATTAGAATTACAATAATATTCTTAACAGTATAATAACAACAATAATAATTCCAAAAATAAGTCGATTGATATGATTCCGTGTCACGTGGATAATTTTTTACAAGCGCGATTACCATATTTTTATAGGATTCCATGATTGTAAAATATTAATGCTTGTGTTATATGATGAATTGTAGAAAATAGGCATTGTAAGTCTTTTCTAGACTAGTGCGGGATTGAGAAATGCGGACAAAAACAGTGAGAAGGAGACTGACAAGCAGGTCTGTAGGGTGGGAAGAGCATTTTGGAAATTCTAGATTCTTACACAGGAGATGATTGTACCCCCAAAAAATCCCTCCTCAGATGCAAATATAGAAACACACATCGTATCGATAATTTCAGACCAAAGATAAGCACATTTAACAAGAAAAACGTTACAGTATCGCCAGTAGAAACTTAAGAAAGAGACCAAAAAACCATAAGAGGGGGCAATTCCCTCCCAATATTCAACCTTCCTTGGATTTTCCGCCATCAGTAAAAATGTTTATTGATGAGAAACGAACAAATTTTTCAGATACCAGGGACCCATAAAACCGAGCTTTTTCTGTCAAAATTATCGACATATTGTATTATATCACTATTCTCCTTCTTGCATTCAGGAAATTAAAGACCAAAATAAAGAAGGAAGAGAATAATTAAAGAAGAGAAAGTTAAAGATAATGCGTAGGCGACCGAAAACCAAATATAATTCCCTTGACATAATTCACACATTGTACTTTTAAAACAAAATATAATTCTTGAGTAACATTACCCACGTATTTGAAAGTTTGCGTAGCACCCCAACAATAGAAAATGGCCTGTTCCCAGAGACCTCTCTCGCGAGCCCATAGCCCGCAATACATCCACTTTGGGAAATGGAACCTCAACTTGGCAAGCTCAGTGAAGCGCACACAGGGCGCAAGTCGGGGACGCAGATTGAGCAAGCACGCGGAGGAAGCCGACCTCCCAGCGCTTCATCACCGGCCTCCGCGCCCTCTCGTCCCCGTGGCAGACCTAATGTGCGCCCTCTGTGAGGCCAAAACAAGCGGCGGCTCCGGAAATTCGTCCGGAAATGAATTATTTCGGTCGCAATGCGCCGGAGGGGCTTTTTCGTTGTTGGGCCAAAGCTTCTGCAGCGACACTGGACCAAGGCTTGCCCCGCCTGGGTCTTCACCGGTAATGACTCGTGCTTGATCGCTCCACGTTGTTCCATGAGAGTGGAGTGTCCATATTCGAAACAACAAAAATTCTGATGATCAATTAATAAAAAAAACATCGTGAAACAAGTATTTTTCCACAGTATATTTTCGACTGTACATCAACATAAAAACATACATACATACCATCATACATCCGCATACCATACATACATATGCGGACGACCATTCATTCATACATACATAGCGTTACGGACTTCATTCATTACATACATATGCGTACGACATTCATACATCCGACATTCATACATACGATATGCGTTTGCAATCCCACATTATACTGATCTAATAGTTTTGTTTTATTGTCTGCCAATAGATGTTGAATAAGTTTAAACAAGTCTACAATATGCTTTTTTTCGATTATTAAGTTACATCAACCATAGATCATAACGACCCACTATTCATGTTAAAGTATGATAACTTGTGAAGATGGACATGATATAGTTTGATGTTAGCGGCGAGAAAAGGACAACTGACACAAATAAACAACCATGCCCGAGCCGTACTGGAAGCCGCGATAATCCGGCACGAGATTGCTACGCTCGGAAGATCGACTTAAAACTCTTTTGTTAAAAAAAACCGTACCTTTTTGGAAATCTGAACTACTTTCAGTCCCAATTGGCTAAGATTCTCTCACGCTCCACGTACTCAATGTCTTATAAATGATGTTCTGCAAAATTGCATTGGCTTGTATAGACATCTTAATTCGTGATGTCATTCTCGTTAAAGAAATTCGGAATACAGTTGTTTTGAAATTAACAAGAGAAGCTACAAACCACGCATATATACTACATTTAGTATTGTGATATATCTTACCGTGTACTTCATAGGCAATTCTATTCCTATTTTTCCGTTCAGCTTGATTCATACTTTTGCTGATACTGTTATTCATTATCTCTTCAAAATGTACAAATGTTCATTATCACACTTTGTATAAGTACTTCCTAGATTTTACTTCACAAACACCACATAAAAATGTTTTTAAAACCAATGACGCCAATTTAATTGTCATCATATATTATGACTTTTTAATATTGTTGCTCGTTGTTTCCATTATCTTTCCTTACTTCTTAAAAGCTATAACAATATTATCCATATCTCACTAAAAAAATATCGTATTATACTTTCCTCAACAACAGATTTTTACTCCTCTTCTCTACATTGTTCTTGATTTTTCGTACTCATGATGGCTTGTTCGTTTCTCCCCCTTTCCTGTCAAAGTTATATCTCTTTAAGTAAACAAATTGAAAAGTGTTTTGAATAAATATAATAATTTTGATAACTTCTAACTTGCGTTACTAATTATTATATTTCACCTATCTTCTTACATAGTATTTGACATAAGAGTTTTCTTATATTATGAATTTCAGATCCATAACAACTCAAATATGTATCTTTTGACGTCAACATTATGGGATTCCCAACATCACTGCACATCTCTTTGACACTGATACTTTGATACGTATGATTACTCTTTGATACTCTACATCTCTTTTATACTTTCAAATTCTTTATGCGTATGAATCTCAGTACGGTTTTAACTAATTTAAAAAAATTGATTGTAGTATATCAATTTTTTAGTTTTTAAAAAGGCGACTTCTCTCATACGAGTTACCGAATAAGCTGCCGACTTGATCATTTGAATGTGAATGACAATTTTTTATCAAAATTTTTATCATAATTTATGATGTCAAACAAACCTCGATACTGCGTATGTCTTAATTTGTTTAGGACTATTATTATTATTATTATTATTATTTATTATTATTATTTCAATTTGTCTTCTTACATGAACTTATCAAATCTTACAATTTTATTGTTATAACCTACTTTATATTTTTAGGTTGATTTTTGACAAAGACTCCATATAGAGTCGAGACGTAAATATATTACACGAAATAAATTGTGTTAAAAACTTATACTCGATTTATTAAGTCAAAAAATACTATCAATTACTGTACATATTAATCATCATGACCAAATTATCCATTTTTTCTTAAAGCGTTCTCGACTGTCACTAATCTCCACAATCATCACAGAAAAACATCGTTCCATATTCACTTCATTGAACGAAATCTGTCGGCACCATCCCTTCCCATTCTTTTTCTTTCCTCTTCATCCTTATCCCGCTTATTTCCTCGATTGTACCTCTGCTTCCACCACAATTCCCATCTCCATCACATTCCTATATTCTTCCTTGTTTTACTATTCTCCCCGATATTCTCTCGAATTACTTTGTAATAACATCCCATCCCTTCACATTATCTTTATTCCTCTTTCCCTCCTCCTCCTCTGCCGCCTGTCTCGATAGACTCGATTACTCCCTCGATAATAACTTTGCTCCTCACATCCCATCACATTATTCTCCCTCCTTCTTGCTTATTCTCCTCTTACATTCACTCGAAAATTCGTTCCGCAACATTCCTCCCACATGTCTGCTCGTCGTCCCCCACCCGCCCGGCAGGCGCGCGGTCGCGGCCCTCAGTAAATTCTCCTTCGTTTCGCGGCGCGCGCGCGGCTAAGTGCGGCTAGAACAAAGAAAGCGCCATACGTATTGACTGCACCGTAAATCCTCCGCGGGTCGAATATCTCGCGCGCGCCGCTTGCCCTCTTTTGTTCCCGCGACGCGAGATTGCAACGCCCAGAAGCCGCTCGCGGCGCTCGACCTGAATAGTTCCTCGCTATCCTAGAAAACCCGCCTCTATAGGCCGCGTTCTTAGCGCCCCCTCGGGATCAAGAAGGAAACGTCGACTGGTGGTGGGTAAGGGCTGCCTGAAGCAGTGAGTCGTTACTTATACTCTCGTTATTCTCGTTCTAAGCGCTTGAACAAATATCTTGCAATGAAAAACATCAGAGACGATATGCAAGTGACACTTAAGCAAGATATGACGAATCCTTAACGATTAATGGGATAAAAAAGTGGATGTGAAACAAAACCACAACTTATCGCCAGATCTCTCCACATGTGTCTTCCGGTTCAGAATATTGTGTCAGTAAATACTTCATTGTCCCTTATATAATTTCATGGTTATACTTCCAGTTGATTTGACTATAGTGATTCCAGCGCGACACTGTTCAGCATCATTACTCTCCATAAAGGTAGAGCATCGTTTTATCGCGGATTTGCGGTTGTACGTCTCTCGCTGTCTCTGCCATGATTGGTAGTGTGGTGCGTGTAAGTGTATTTAGTAAGAGTTGAGAAGAGTCAAGGAAGAGAAAAGGAAAGAACCGCGCAGTCCGCTGTCCCGTTTTCTTAGGTAGGCTGCTCCGTCATTCGCCTGTGTTGATTGGAGAAACCACGTTAGAAAACTAACATCAGAGCAGTCAGCCGCCAGAATTCTCCTCCATACTGACCAAATTCGACCTGCTTCTCTAGCTAGTGACCACAAATTCTGCCGCCGCGTTTGAGTGAATTCTTCAGGTCAGAGGACCTACACGCGACATCAATAATACCTTAGCCATCTAAGCTGGTTTGTAACTTCGAAAAACGGTACAAGACCAAACAATTGTTAACTAGGATAAACATTTAGATTGCTGATGTATCTTGAAAAAAAAAAAAGTTTTTAAAATATTCTGAAAATTCATATTACATAACAATGTGGCTTATCCCCTGTGTATTCATCTCTATTAATTCTGACAAATGTTCGACGCCAATGAACTCGTAACCCAATACTCGTGCAGCATCGTAGATGGACTTAGAAAGGCCTTTTTAGGCTGAACTTCGTGGGTTTTATGGTGTTTATGACTTGATGACATTGTCAAGATTCATAATCTGCCGTGTTTTTTGTTAGCATCTAGTCGTATCTATTTCGAACTTTATTCATTGTAGCCGCTTTATCAACGCCTGGTTCGTACGATGCAAAAACCATGACTTTCCTAAGCACTGTTTGCTTGCGGTGAAGCCCCCCACCCCTCGTCATCCATTTAACCTCCCACGCCTACTCCGTACCACAATAAAGCCACCACCTCCACGTCTTGCTTAGGCAGCCTTCGCTTTTTTATATGCGCACCCAAAATGTCCCTCCGGCAAGAGGCATAAGAATAATGCGGTCGAGATTCGTCCCCCGCCCGGAAGGAACGGTCGAGGGCCGGGGACGGCGAGAGAAACGAGGGCGGCGACCAAGCGGCAAGTGGAGGCAAGCGCGTGTTCTCGGCGTCTACATAAATAATCTTGCGCAGTTACTGAGCATTCGCCTTGCGTCGAGGTCATAGTACACTCCCACGTCGGGTCTCCGCGATGCGCACGTCGCAAAAACACAGAGGCGACACAGGTCGCCAAACGAGTCGCCAAATGGGAGTCGCCAAGGAATGCGCCAAACGGAGCGCAACGGAGCGCCAAACGGACCCGCATACGGAGCCGCCAAACGGAGTCGCCAACGTCGCAAACGGATCGAACGAGTCGCCTAAACGAGTCGGCCCAAACGGAAGTCGCCAAACGGTAGTCGCCAAAACGGTACGCCCATAACGGAGTCGCCAAAACGGAGTCGCCAACTGAGCCAACGGAGTCCAACGATCGCCTAAACGGAGTCGCCAAACGTAGTCGCCAAACGGGTCGCAAACGGAGTCGTCCAAACCGGAGCTCGCAAACGGACGCCAAACGGAGTCGCCATTATGGAGTATTCATAGCCAAACATAGCTTTTAACTAACTCAAAGAGGGTTCTAATTTTTTTGTGTATTATTTTCAGTACAGCAAAGACTTCTAAAATAGTGTTAGGTCCCATTTTTGTTTTTGTGCCCATGTTAGTCCCATTTCGTTCAATGAATTGTACCAGTTCAATTTTTTGACGTCTTTACACGTAACTCAATATTTACGATAGGATAAGCTTTCCTTAAGATAAATGTTTTCTGAATTAGACCTTAAATAAAATTTTGTGTATTTTTTTGAAATTATGGTAATAGTCTGTTATTTTTGATAATGAGGAGCAGTTTTAAGGATAAGTTGTTCTCCAAAACTGTTTTTTATGTTTCATGTATTTTTTTTGATAACAAAAAAAGTATGCATAAAAAAGTTGCGCATTCCATTTTTGATAGAACTTTGTATTTGCATAAACTGCCAAAATTTGCATGCGTCTTCCTGAAACACACTAGAGGATTACTTTTTTTTAATGAACGCATTCTGAAAATTTAATCTTTAAATGTGAATTAGCTTTTGAAAAAAAATTAATCGTGAGAGACTGGTCACACAACTAACACATAACTGCTTGTAGCATCACTAGTTCTTAAGCACTCGTATTATCGCGACCGAAAACCGATCAACCTACCTTATTACAAAAGGGTTGCAGTTGTTGTAGATGAACAAGGCGGCAGACAAGCAGATAATCAGGCTCAAACGGCAACAAAAGAAAGTAGAACCTTATACAGAATATGTGACGACGAAAACGACAGAAGAGACTGATGCATAATAAATAAACCCGGCTTCAAAATCGAATGAAAGCCAACACTCATACAGGACGTACTGAGACGAAAGGTGGAGTACGAAGAAGAGAAAGGAACAAAAGCAGGCTGCTCGAAAAGGTACAAAGAGAAGTGTGGCTTGAATGAGGAGTGCCAGACGTAAATTAAGTCACCGTTAGGCGCGTGGCAGCGGCCGTGTGGCGGCGTGGGATGCAACCGGAAATTGCCATCGATCGGAAGAGGGGCCCTCAGGAGGAGTCGACCGACGTCTAGTCGCTGCCACCCGGGGTCATCATAGCAACGCGACAGTGGACACGATATGGAATTTTGTGAGTCGTAGTTCGCTGGAGAAGACTGTGCAAGGAAACCCCGGGCAATGGCACCTGGTGGGTGGGGGAGGTTACGCGAGATCTTTTAAAGCGGGGCTGCAATCCTCGGTCCAAAACGATGGGAATTTGTGTGACAAAAACGATTTCATTTCCCCTCACATTCAACTCACATGTTGCCACTGCATGTTGCCACTACATGTTGTCGCTACATGTTGCTACTGCATGTTGCTACTGCATGTTGCTACTGCATGTTGCTACTGCTACCGGCTGAGCTAGGTCAAGTCTACAATTACTGTCACTGCTTTGTCCATGCCCATGAATTCAGCCCTCTAGGAAGGATAATTATATCGACCGTCTGCTGATCGGTATACTTACGTGTATCATCCATCGGATATTAATATCAACAATGACTGGACCAGTGCATATGGCTTGTGGGATGCGACGAAAAAATACTATTTAACGAATCCGCAGAGAATGGTTTTCCAAAAAGTAGAACGCAACTTGCTAAATAACAAATAAAAGGCATTCTTATAACACTGCAATAAATTAAATATTTTAACAACAAAATCACCAAAAAATTTGCAATAACATAGAACTCTTCCATAACGAATCTCATGAAAAGTTAATATTTAATGGCGAGTGAAATGTTCCTCGGAGCCTTGTTGTTGCATGATGTCAGCTCTGTCGTAAGCAATGAAGTACCGTATGTGAGAATTCAGTCGGCAAACGCAATTCGAGATACTGCAAATTAGCATAATCAAAATTTACATTTTTCAGTCATAATCAAACATGCATTGTTTTTACCTTTTTCCTGTGTATCTAACAAAACCACAGAACTAACAAAACCATAGAAATCCCTGCAATAACCAGAGACGGCGTTGTTTCCTCGGCAATTGATCAAAATATTCAAAATTAGTATTGCAGTTATTTTTGCATATTTCCTAATTCTTGGATATCTGAGACTGATTCCTTTCATATGGCCAAAGACTGGATAGTTTTCTTTCAATTTCTGCGCGTATAGGAAATTAGTAAAACACATGTTTTTGCACTTTTCCCGCGTTTCTGGGTATCGAACGCAACCTTACACCCTGTTCACATGGGCGGCGGTTGTATACTTTTCTTTCAAAATCTGCCCTCATTAGAAATTAGTAATGTAGATATTTTTCCCGAGTTCTTTGGTATCTAACAAAACCGCAGGCATATACCGTATGGCTGGAGCTGCTTGGTTTTCTGTCAATTCCTTCATGCACTGACATTTCCTAATATATTCATTGTTTAATGCGCGGTTGTGTATATTTTTATAACATTCTTTATTTAGTTTGCAGATTACATAAGAATTGTTTTGGAGAAAACTGTAGGTAATATGGAGATGAATGTGAAGACTGAGAGATGAGTAGGAAGTATCTCAGTAATGACTAGGTATTAAGACATAAAATTTAAAACTTATTAGACCTTTAGACTTCATAACTTTCCGG
>BOPP01000006.1:15277747-15316570 GCA_017312745.1 Gryllus bimaculatus | reverse complement strand
CAAAAAATGTATTTATCAAAATTTTCAAAAATAATGAAATGTATTTATCCAAAAAATGTAATTTTACTTCCAAAAAAATGTATTTTAAATTCAACTTCATGTTTGGGTCTCATCCGGCACTTTCCCAACTACGTCCAACAAACAATTAGTCTAACCAATGTTGTCCCTGAACTAAATACCTCCATACAAATTATCTCAGGTTTTAACACAAACAAACATTCCACTCACTAATAGATTATTTTATTACACTGAAAACATTTCATTGCTCTACTGAGCGGGAAAGCAAAGAGAACAATTCATGGTCTGACTAACACAGCGCCCCTCCGGAATTCCGGAAAAGTTTCTGCGCCGCGTCCTCTTCCGACCCTTTGGCATCGCCGGTCTCATGCGCCTCCCGCTACCATTAATACTCCGCAATTCGCAAACCCCAAATTTCTTTTTTCGCTGCCTTCATACAAACCAAAGCGCCCCGGCCGCGACACTGCTCTGCCAGGAATCTCATTACGGAATCTGTTTCCGAGCCTTTTAATTTTCCAGTTGCTTACCGTCGATATGTCTCGAGAGGTTTTTGGTCAGCAAAAAAAAAGCTCTCTGCGGGACTTCCTCTTTGGGCGATGGGGAAGAAAAAAAAGGGCAAGAATACCGAGCAAGAGAATGTTTGTGTATTTGTGAAGTTCTCTGCCGGAATACGCTTAAATTTGCATGTGGATAGAACTTCAATGATGTTCATTTTGGTTAAGGAGTTTAATAAAAATACTTGCATAAGAGTTATAGAAGATTAAGTAGGTGCAAAGCATTTTAAATATTGTCTCGAACTTTAAACGAATAAATTAATATAATTAGTAAAATAAAAAAAGGGAAGTAGAGGGTGGAAAGTTAAATATATAATAAGAAGGTGGTGAGTGGCTATATTTTAAGCTAGGGTGAGTTGAGAGAGGTTAATAGTATTTTTTTTATATTTTTTTATTAAAAGGTTGTTGGTTTTGTGGTTTTTGGTTTTGCATTCCTCGAAAACTCGTTCTTCTAAATAGTATTTCATGCATTAACGTTCTCTTAAAATGTAATCTTCTGGAAATATTCAAGCAAGATTCTGGAATTATTACTAAAGTAACAGGTTGTTAAAAGATATGAATGAAGCACTGGCCCTAAGGCGCCAGAATTTGTGGGTCTGCATTCTCGCTCTGTCTGAAGATGAGATCTAAGTCATTGGAAAGCTGCTAATATTTTTAAAAAATAAAAATGTTTGGTGTTGGGCAGCGTATTCATTATTCACTGAACTCCAACACCCAAAAAACCCAAAGAGTAGATACAATATTCTAATTTAAAAGATATAGAAAGATTGCAATATTTGCTTCTTAACATTGTTGTATGTATTTCCCAAAAGGAAGTTTGTTTATCTCGAATGCTCACAAAATGAGGTTTCGTTTGGTAGCGTGGATTTTTTTAACACTATTTATAACAGATTATTTTGCTCGCTTTCATCTTAGCTTATTATTATAGGTTGAAATCTGAAAATAGACTCAAACACGAAATTTTGGTCGAATTGTATTCTTAGCGAGCAAAGTTTTGTAATCACCGTTATTCAAGGGATCATGTTGTTCTTGGATGTGTGTTGTGAAAATTTATTTTTATTCAACTGAATTATTTTTCATCGATCTCAGTGGGGGGGGGAAAACGGAAATAAATTGACTAATCACCAAATTGAGAGAAAACTATTGTGTTTTTGTAAATATAATTATTCATTCTACGAATAATGACTTGTAGTAGTAGTTAAAACGGATTCGTATGTAACCTACCACATTTGACAAAATGGATTGTTTATTCTCAGAATTATTATTTCAAGACCAAACAGGGTAAATACGTGAAATTTGAGACACCGTGCCGTTTCGTTTATTCGAATATGTTCATACGCAGTTTACTGCTTATGTAGTACACAATTTTTTAAGCCGTAGAGCAGGATTGAGTTTACCGAGGAATTAAGTAGGGTGGATATATTTTCGGTCAAGCTTTGGCGGCAGCCAGGTTGACTTGGAAGAAGGTATGAAGATAGTCAATATCAAGGTCACAAGAAATGCAGATTACCTGGACCAAAATCGACCAGGCAAACTCCTAACTCCCGCACTGTGCACTCTAGCGGGAGCTGATGATCTAGGGAGGGCAACGTCAACGGACAGTTTTTTTCTAAAAAATTTTAAAAACATGGTATGTCACTGATTTCTAATCATATAAGTGCACAAATTTGATTATATAGTTATATATAGTTTTTTTTTTAGGAAAATGTAAAAACCTGAGTTTCTTCAAGAATTTTGGAAAATTTCCTTTCGTGTTTGGAAGTCTATTTCAGATTTCAACTATAATAATAAGTAAGATTAACAGCAAAAATGAACTTTTTGCCCATTAAACATTTCTCTCCGCCTTTTCAAGAATGTTTAATGTGTACAAGCACAGAGAATTATCTAAGAATCTAAAACAGCTTCCTCATAAATGTGTCCTCTCAGATCTGACCAAGAGTTATGACCAAAGCAACACCCAGAACTTCATCGATTGCCACTCTTTTCAAAACAAGTCGTACGTTATGGGAGATAATCAGCGCATTTACGGATATGTGGTTAGCGGATAAAGTTTATGGCATGGATAAAAGAGTTACGGTTTAAAAAATGCGTAAAAATAACAAATGTATTTCTTGTGATAAGTTTTCAGGATATATGAGTTATTGTAATCGCAATTTTAGAGTATTAATCAGAGTTTCGAGTTAAAATTAAAACGACCGGCTGACGTGTCTCATGGTATTAATTGCTGACAAGGCAGTTCCTCTAACCGTGAGGTCCAAGGGTTCGAGTCCTGAAAGTGGCAGGATTTTAGAAACTACCTAAATAGCTAGATCGATTTCACCCGCTGTAAGGAGAAGAATTCTAGTAGCCGGTGTCTCTTGTCGGCTCATATTTTGTTTCGAATAACACCAGGGAAATTCCTAACAAGCCGACTACAGACCGCACGTCGTCATCTCTTACTTGTCCTATCCTCATCTCTTACTTACACACATACACCTACATACATTACACTGCGCAACAACAAATTTCGGGAGACCCGTCGGGGCGTAGAGTCTGTTCGGCTGGGTCTGTATCCTACTGGGGGTTGGGGACGTAATAAACGTAATAAATGTTGTCGCCAAAACTCTTCAGATCTAATACCAACCAACGAGTACAGAATTCTACCCAAATACCCAACACCTCCCTGAGCAATGCCGCGCTGTGCAAGCGTTTACAACGGCCGATAATCTGCGCGATGAATTATTCGGCGGTGCGGCCAGCGGCTTCAATCAACGCGGTTATCTTGATCTAATTCCGCGGGCACCGCCATTGGGTGGAATTTACGACAGCGCCCTGTTAAACCAGGGCGGTCTGCTCGCGGCCGCTGGCATACGGCCAGCGCCGAACGCCACCAGAGCCCCGCCCCCTCCGGACTATTCCGTGCAGGTTGCGAGTGTTGTTTACTATCAATAATGTATAAATATAAAAATATTTGGTTACTCTTAGAACGTACGGCCAAAAAAACAGAAATATATGAACACTAAATATAACACAATTATTAAGAAGTCAGAAATGAAGCATTTCATAATAAGTTATTTAATGTTATAAAATGAAATAACAATTATCATAAATTGAAAGTGTTGAAACGAGAAATGTTCGAGTTTTTTAATCTCATATTATAAACTTTTCGAACTAGCGTGTTTCTCCGATCGCGTTGTAGAGGTGGATGGCAGACAAACGAAATTTACAAATTCAGTTATCAGAGATTTATCTTTATCTAAGAAATGTTATATGATAATATAGTATACAAATAAATACACAAATTTCTAAATTCACATCCATATAAACATCTATAAACTAAGAAAAATGTAACGTGCGTGATTTTTAAACAAAGAAAAGATATGTATAAATGGAACATCTGTGGAATGCTCTATAAGCAATTTTCAAAGTTAGAAAGCATGTAAACCTACTCAAAGTTTGTTTTACAGTTCCCTGCGTACGTTTGTAAAGGAAAATGAAAGTTGGTAATACTCAACTGAAGAAGTGAGTAAGCATAAAATTACACATAAAACATTATACTGCGTTTGACAGTCTTTCTATTAAATAAATAAGAAACACTTTAGTAGTGATGCTAGTGAAGAGAGTCGAGCTGTATCTGTATTTTAATAGAGCCTGTCCCTTGACGTACAAATGCAGGAAAAAGAGAGTTCAAAAGAGCAATATATCTAATGTAAGCGTCCAATTTATTTTACAAAAGCGTTTTCACTGACTGCCATAGCGACGAGTACAATTTATAGAAATATTTGACTATTCTTTTGAAGTTGTTTTTCTGATTATCTGTCGAATTTCTGCATTATCCAATCAAGAATGACAAATGAAGAATGTGGGTACGAAACAATTAGAGGTTTTATACATCAATAGGTATGGTAGTATTAATGTGCCTTATACGTAGTATTGTAAGAAGACTTAATGTTTTACTCTACAAATCGTATTATGTCTAGAGGCCTTTATATTTAGCTATTTTCATTTGACTGCAGATAACAAAAACATTCACTTATGCTATCTGACAAAATTATACTTTAAAATGATGATATAAAGTAATTTTAAATAATCGTCTCCTGTATTATTTCAGTAGTATACATCCCTTTTGCGCACACGCATCAATTCTTTATAAAAGATCTCTAAAGATAATAAATCTAAATTTTAATGTCAAATGCAACCCAACGCATTCGATGAGCTAAATCATTAAATAACTCCAAAGCGAAGCGTTCTACGGCCTTTTTAACAAACAGTTTGAGGCCACAGGCCTTTTTGCTGCTTCGGTACTTATCGACTTCTACCAAAGCCATCTATATATAATCCCTTGATGATTGGCATCTTTGTGACGTCACGCTTAGAAGGATTAGATTCCTCTATCTCAAACTTTTTACGCTTTCTGTGTACACCATGGTTTGCGCAAGCTGACGAGGTTGATTTCCACTCTTAGTAATTCAAGATTCGCTCTCAAAGCAACTAGAAATTCTATTAATAGTTACTTGATACCGATGAAGATTGGTTTTTATGCGTTTAGTGCAACAATTCATTTAACTTTGTTGTGGTCTACAAATGCTTTGTACATAACTGTGGAGGAAACTACGATGGAAACGGACCACATGTTCTCACGTTTCAGTTTCACGATACTGTTAGAAAAAGAGTATATCTGGCTTCATCGGCAGGATTCACACGCAACAAACGAATATAAATATTGGCATTCTTTTTTCTGAGACAAGTTTGTGACATAACCTACATTATTTATGCACTTGGTATGAAGTATACTCAAGAAAACGCGCACCTTTTTTTGAGTCGCGAAATTTCTACCCTCACTCATTTTTTTCTACTCCATTGAAGAAGAATGAAGAATAAATGATAGAACAAAGCGTTGTAGACAAAATCTGATAACCAGAAATGTTTGCTCCTGTGTAATGAAACTATTTCGCATCGGAAAACGAACTAATATAACATAATACTATTTTTGTCAAAATAACCTATCTCCCTACTCCTCTCACAATGTGTGAAACGAGGTCTCAAGAAAATGTGCGCGGATCATGCATATCTAATAAATACTAAACGTTCATATTATTTTTATTCAAAACCTATTTATCTGTTCTTATAGATCATTCATCAAATTTCTACTCTGCTAATTTAAGTTAATGTTAACACTTTTATGGACAACACAGTTCAAGAAGGGAAAACATAAATTAAAAATGAAATTTATCAATTTGTTTTTTGAATTATGGTAACAAATGGTATTTATTACTCACAGGTAAATATAGTACTTTTATTATTTTTTGGCTCAGTATTGCTCTTCGTGAGGTACGTATGCGAGAGTTATCGCACGAGTTCACTAGCATAATAAATAAAATAATAAAATATTTTATTTATCATTATTAATACAATATTTACATAATATCATTCACATACTTTGTATACATCTACTTCTCATAAGTATACAAAATAGATTTGTCTTTGTTTATAACACCTTATTTTGTGCTAATCATTTATTATACTAAGGCAGTTAGTCATTTTTGAAATCCGTTTTTCAAACTTGTGTAACACTAAATTAAGATTTTAGCGGGCTAAATGAGCGCGTAAATTTTATTCTGCGCCAAGGGCACGTTGACAAAAACAAAGAAATAAGGAAAAATGAATTGTATCGCATTTTATGAAAACTATTGAGGCCAATTTCAAAGGTTTCGTTTATACCCGAACATTAGACAATTGTCGGAAATTACTAAACCCCAATTCTCTGAAACACGTTTCGAACACACAATTTTTACGTTGCTTGTTACTAACTGGTATACTCGTAGTTCTCACTCCAAGTGTACAATGAATTTTATGGAACGCCGTTCCAGCAATTTCGTGCGTTATAGTCAATAAACCGCCTGTGCAACGGCATTTAGAAAACAACACCAGCTCCCTTGTGAACTGGCAGCAGTATTGACACATGAGTTATTTACCCCAAACGTTGCAGGAAATTTCTTCAGAAAAGATATTTTTTCTTAAATGATAATGTACAATTTGTTTAGGCTAATTTCTTACTAATTTTGATGTGAACCGATACAAACGTTTCTAAACCTAAACCTGATCACATGAGAAAGTACATTTTATGCGAAATACTTTAGCTCTGAATCAATCATAATTTAGATTAACAAACCCGGTCGTTGGACTGGGTCGTTCTCTACACAGACTGTTGGGCACAAGTCGGCAACACTGCAAATCTTCCCAATCGTGCACACATTACTGCGCACAAGTCACTGAGACCACACCCATTCAGTTACAACTCCAAACAAATTTAGTGTTTTACATTATGAATCAGACTTTTCTCGCCTTCCTGATTCCCACAACCTTCCTCTACCAATAACTAATTCATGCACAAATCAACTCAAACAGTTCATGACACACGTAAAACTGTGCATCCTAGGTCACTTGGAAACGAAGACATTTCTCCTGAGGCTAATACTTATTCCAGCAGGTATCCAAATAAGTTCTTACTTTTGCAGACATCTATGGCAACCACATTTCCTCTATTAGCAGTACGAAGTTAGCCTCCAGCTGTTCAGTTTCATTGTTTTTAAACCTAACGGGAGGTTTGTAGTCGTGATCGAGAGTTCGGTACCCATAGGAAAACAATGATAAATTAGAACACATTCATTATCTTATAAGGTCAAAATAACCGTCACTTTACAACAGAGCAACACATGAACAAATTACAATGTGCCGTAAAATTCTGTCACCGCAGTCTCCACTCTGTCTTTCTGGTACTATAGAAGAACACTATAAGGTTATATTAACCATGCAAACCATCAATTAAAACGGCAACTGATTGAAACAAACGTTAAACTTTTTGAAATTAATTTCCTAACAGCAAAATTCAAAACCCGGTATGGTCTTCACATGAACCCAGCTGGAAAACATGCACTCTAATGTAAAAAATCATGAATTATACTCCCACACAGTATCGTGCTGTCCCTTCAACCTTTCTTACCTCCCTCCCCCTGCACCCTTCATCGAACCATCCTCTTCACTTTCGAACCACCTCTCCTCTTCTAAATCTACTGAAGATTGTCCCACGTTTCACTCTCACTTCTGCAGAATTTTATTTGGATTAAGAAACTATTTCTTTCACATTTTCGTTTTCCAGAAGAATATCTCACGATACATAGTTTTCATTGAAAGGTTTTAGTTATGTTTTCACACACTACGCTTATTATCGCCTGTATGAAGTACTTAATAACAATCGATCGTGAATTAAAAAACAAGAGTATACACTTTGTGCAACATATTTATTACAATGTTAAATTATGACTGAGTTTTGATTCCAAAAACTTTTCTTTCCTGACAATAATTCCCCAGTTTGGACGAAAAAAAAGCCCAATATGGCAACAGCGCTGGTGTGAGGACCGGGCGCCCTCTGGCGGTCGTTGCGATCGCAGCGAAACGTGCGGCCGTTGCGCGAACTACGCAACTACGCTTCCGCCGGGCGCACGCAAAACTCGTTATTTTCGGGGGCGCCGCGCGCGTTGCGGACGCGTTCGCTGTTTCCGGCGCGGCGATTGAAGCGCCGGGATAACGAGGTCGCCGCATTTGGCGCGGTCATTATCAGTCGATACTTTCTGCTGATTTGTTTTTTTGTGTGCGCAGCACTTATCCGCGACAGAGGAACACGTCGACCATTGGGACGGTGATGTTTTGGGCGGCGACTGTTCCATATCCAATCAGAAATGGATCTCGTGGAGTAGCAATATGGAAATTGCTTTGCATTGGGAATGCGGGAGTAATCTCTTTAAAGGGAACGGGTAAAGTTGCACGCATCACGGTCTAGTGACTGCTGTATGGTAACGTATTTCGTACCGGTGTGCAATTTTCGAATGCGGTTGAGAGATATGGGGTAAAATTATAGCGTTTTTTTTTCATTGGTATACCAAAATGCGAAAACCAACCTGCGATGTATTTCATGATACATGTGATTGCTTTTGTTTTTCACACAATGTCCAATTTTGAAATTAAATGCTTTTTATGCTAGTCATATTTTTGATGACATTAAGAGGAAAAATTCAAATACATAAAACTGAAAACCACCTTCCCATCGCTTTATTCATTCTCTAATTAATTTTCCTCTTTATTTTTTTGCCTACTACGTCAAAAGTGACACATACGCACAGCTAAAAATTCTAAAAGCAGAAAAAATAGATAATTTAAGGTCAATTCAGATTTAAACTAATCATCGCAGTATTACCCGTCCTCCCAGCCTTCGTTCAATAATTACAATGGTAACATGGAGAAACATGTTTTACAACAAAACTGTAGTGATTTCTTAATGTTGTACGTTCTGTTTTTTCTGTCTACATAGAGCTTTTATTCAGTGTTAAGGAATTCTTTTTTAGTTCTGTGAGAGATCTAGAGGAATATATTATCATTGATCATGATTTTGAAATTAATACATACAATAACATTGTTTTAACTACTACATAGACTAAATAGCTTAAATTTAAATTATACAGAGAGAAAACTTTAAAAGAAGAAATTTCCAAATGACGGGTGACTCCAAGTAAAACAAAAAAACACACTAAAAGGGATTTTATAAGAAGAAAAATTTAAAATGTAAAAGAAGGTTTTATTTTCTGATATATTATATGCGATACCCTAAACATACTTACATGGATGGTACCGGACACTAGATAACTAGTTCTAATACAAGCGGTCGGCTCCTATGATCGATAGTTTTACGTGATTTCGCCGATCAATACCGGCCGTAGCAGTATCCTAGCCCACTGCCCCCAACGCACACACACGCACGCACGCAAACACACACACACACACACACACACACTTTCATGTACCACCCCACCACAAATCTTAAGAGCTTCCGCGACGTGTAGTGTAGTGTATGAAAATGTAAGGTATGTAAGTAAGAGGAGGATAAGACAAGAAAGAAGAAGGAAAGATCGTGGGCTTTTTGCGCCCATTTGTTGGAAAACACGCTCGGCATTCTCCTGGTGCTGATCGGCGAAACTACTGAAAAGTATCCGAGCTGCTGGCCGCTAAGGTCGGCCGCATCTCTAGACAGCGGTTGAATTCGACCTACCTATGCAGCTGGTATCGAAAATCCTGCCATCGTCGGGGTTCGAACTGTAGGAACTCTAGAGCTGAGGCACAGGAATGACATCACCTAATGTCCTGAACTACCGAAACCAGTGATTTCACGATGAACACCAGTGTCCCTCGGGATATAACATGCTTTACATGTACAGGACTGATGAGAGGACAGGACAGTTTCTCACCTATCGGGCCTCAATATCAAAGAATCCATGAAACTATTAATGCATAAATAAAGTCATATATTATTAATTTACATCCAAATAAAAGTACGTATGCAAACTTTTCCAATTCCTACTTCCAATAATTCCATTCCACTATTCCATTCCAACAATTTCTACTTTTATGGATCGTGATTTCTTCAATGATGAATTTTTGTGCGCAATGCAAACTAGTACGCCTAGGTGCTGTCGTTGGGAAGGAGTGAGAGGGGATGGTCGGGCGAGAAGAGGAGGGGAGGGGCCGGGAGGGGAACGGCTGCGGTCGGGGGAGCAGTTTCGGGCGACTGCCTCGTTCCGCCGCGGGCACCTGCTCCGCCGCCGGCCGGCCGGCCGCCCTCCTTCCCCCGCCCCGCGGCCGGACGCCGCGCGGCGCTCCTCCGAGAAACAATCCATTGGTTCCTCCGTTCTCCCGCCGGCGGCGAGGTGCGGGACGGGCGCGGGACGGGCGCGGGGGCGGCCGGGGCGGGGCCGGGGACGGCGCGGGGCGGTGCGGGAGGAAGCCGGAAGCGCAGCAGAAGCTGCCGATGAGACCGCCACCGCCGTCGCCGCTCCAACACTCGCCGCCGCCGTCGCTACTGCCATGTCGCTCCCAACCACCGCCCTTCGCCCCTCCAGCCACCCCCTCTTATCCGTCGCCACGTCCGCTCCACCATCGCCCACCGCTGCCCACGCCGTCTCACCACCACCGCCCTTCCCCTCTCAGCCACCCCCTCTATCCGTCGCCACGTCCGCTCCACCATCGCCACCGCTGCCCACCCCGTCTCCACACCACCGACTATTCCCCTCTCCGCCCATCTCCCCTCTATCCGACGCAACGTCCACATCCGCCTCCGCCCCACCATCGCACCGCCGCCACTCCTCACTCCTTACCACTCCCCCGCTGCCAAACACACCCCACAGGCGCGTCTTCCCGCTTCCCATTGCATTGCATTGCAACCCCGCCACTACTCCATCCTCACCCCCACTTTCCTCAGCCTCCACGACAGTCTCGCTGCCCAACCCCTTCGTTCCTGTGGTACGTAGTGAAAATAGAAATAAATTTCAATAACCAAGAAAAAAATAATATATTCAAAGATTATGTACAAGTTACCAATAAATTGCTAATATTAAAACACTCCGCAACCTTTCCTTTCAGAACACTGCTTTACCGCAGGAAAAACACAACACGCTGTGATGCGCGGGTTCGACCTCCGTCTCCCGTGACAATACCGTTCACATGCCTGACGCCAAAAAATTTAACCGTCTGGCGACGTTGCCTAAGCACGCGAATTGTCTGGCCCTTACTTTCCGACATCTCGCCCACACTCTACACCCCTTGACACACTTCAGCTTCCCGCATGCAAACTGAAATGAGAGCGCGGCGCGCAGGATGGCGCCGCGTTAATAGCTGCAGGCTGACACCCCCACCACTATTTAGTAGCGGCCCACCATAGTTAGGCCCCGCTGGCGCGAGACTCGTAGGTTTGTTAACGCCCACACACAGTCTCAGGTTGCTGCCTGCTCTCCGTAAACGAGGCTCGCCGCCAAGCATCCTCGGGTCTTACAAGCCTCCGTTATTTTTGCTTTGCGGCCTACCTGAGTACAACCGCCCGAGGCAAACTCCCGGATGTTCAGGCTCAACCCCTTCCTCAGCCTCAACGACCGTCACTTCCCAGTCCTCGCTGCCTCAACCCCTTCGTTCCTTGACTCCCCTGCCTCACCGACAACAGCTTCGCGCAACGTCTGCCTCTCAGTCATTCGGGCATCTCCACTTCCCGACACCTACGCCCCCGCTGCGTCCTGCTTTATCCGCTTCTTGCTGCCGCGTCGCAACCCATTTCTCACCTCTCTTCTTTCCCCCACTCTCGCAACGCCATAATACTCCCCGCACGCCTCATTGCTACCAGTCCAATCACCCCCTTCGCTCTCACCCTCAGATCCATTCTTCGTCTAATGCACACAAAGAACTTCGAACACAATGAAGATTTTTATCTTCAAAGCAATAGATTCTAGAATTTCACCGTGAGCAGAAAATGTGAGGTGTACTTGTAAACATTTTGACGCTATGACATTTACTACCACTGATGCTTACTCATCATTTAAGTTGACTTTTCCAAAGGTAATTTCAAAATAAAAATAAAAATAGTTCTGAAATATAGTGATATTTGTGGTGCTTTTAGTAGCCATCAAAATAAAACAGTTTCTTTACAAATAAATAATACGTTTATATTCCATTTTTTCACACAAAAGTACCTCATAAAATGTCTGATATAATCTTGTACAACATGTAACGGTAATCTACCTCTTCTCACCGCCCAAAATTCAGACCTATAATTTTCTATTGAAATTGCGGGACATTTACGTTGTTACTACTACCTAGGGACCTATACAAGAATCAGTTATATGTACGAGATGTGCCACACCAAATGTTACAAACTTCTAGTTCATGTAGCCGGCACGAAGATCACTATTTGACAAAGAATGTTCCAATTGAGAGTGCCAATTCCCAACATGCCAAACAAAGTGCCATTTGACTTCAATTGGTAGACAACACGTGCACTCGTGCTTGACAGGTTATGTTATGACAATCAAAATGACTGTTCTCGTCAAATACCAATGGAGTTTGCTTTGCGTACCAATGAAGAGTAAACATGTAACTTCATTAAATGCGATTTACTATCAATAAGTTCATACTAAAAACAATTTATTTTGTAACTCTCCTTGGGTCATAGAAGTTTGTAACATTTATCCTGGCACATTTCGTGAGCTCATTACTTTTTTACAATTCACTTTTGGAATGTTTCAGTGAATGCGAAAACACTGCCATTCTCTTAGTAGTACAGTCGTCTAGTAGTACAAACCTCCGTTCGGACCGCTAGGTAGTTCTTCAATTTTTTTCTCACTATGCCTTACCGGAAGCAGTAACTACCCAGCTGCGGCTTTCTGCCACGCCGCTGTCACCGCCGCCGCCACCGATACAAATACAACCACAACCTCTCCACCGGCACCAACATCTGCGTCATTTTCGCCCGCTACCTCCGTCACTTGGAGCTCCCCCACCCTACCTCACGCCGCTCCCTCTCATTCGCCCCACCCCCGCCCCCGTGCGTTCGCCCGCCACATCGGCCCCAAGACCCGTCCTCGCCGGTCGTTTGTTACCCGCCAGCGCCGCGCGCCGGCCAAGTCCGGAACTTGTTGCGGAAATTATTCTCGGTGGTGCCAAACGTCTCGCGAGATTACGGGCTTCAAGCGCTGGCGGCAACTTGGACAAGTAATTAGTGTCCGGTGAATTAGTTGCTGTTCGAAGGATTAGAGAAGGGTTTAATTCAATACCTAAACAACGGCGTTTAGGGCAACTTGAGGTGCTTCGTGTCCAACTTCCGGTATTCGCAGGGGCTTCCGCCTGCGGTTCGGGCATTGGGGGAACGTTGGAAGTTGGGAGGTCGGCGCCCTGCGCTGAACTGTCAAGTCGCCTTGAGACACTTCGATTGGTTCAGGCGTCTGGGGGAGACCAAAGCAGTGACAGATTTTCACGTGGTATTGCTCTCGTGCTCATTAGCTGTAATCTGTTTATGTAATGTGACGAAACTTCCTAGTACCTGGTTACTCTGAAAATCAGAAGTCTATTGTTCTATTCATAGTATTCCAAATATATCCCACTTTCAAACATTCCCGGCAATTCTCGTTTTATTTTATGTCCAATTTAACCTTATTTTTCAGATCCGCCATGAACAATCTTTTTTTTTCGGCGTTTGTACTCCTTCCATTGTTCCGTCTTATTTAGTGTCTTAAGTTTCTAGCAATATGTTACTACGTATTCACAGACACATTGTTGTTTCGCGTTGCATTAATGTTTTTGACAGATTGGACATTTGATCAACGACAACTTTCGAATCATTTTGAGCTAGCGCATTTCTTCTCAGAATCCTGAAAAAACCTCACCGAATATTATTTTCAAACGCTATTTTATCCACTATATTAACTCAAAACTATATGTCAAAACTTTAGCTGGAAGCGTTATCAGTTGTACAAAATCGTACCTCTCAACTAAACAAAACTTGACAGCAAAACGTCAGTCTTATATAAAAACCCTTTTGCTCACATATATTAGTAACCATTAATATTTACAAATATTACATATGAAACACATTCACCAGAAGATATTTTACATTCTAACATTAACCCTTCGACTTCAAAGGTAGTTTGGATCCTTTAAAAAAGAAGAGTGTAACGAAGTTACACTTCAGAAAATTCAATATAGTGTTAATATTATTAGCACAAAAGTCGTTATGTTGTTTAGTTCAAATTACACATTTTTTACCGAACCTTTTTTTGCAATTTTAACAATAAAGGAATAATAGTAAAATACCGTAGTCGAATCCAATGCAGCACGCTCACAAACTCTGGCTATTCACATTACTTGAAATCGCATTACGAAAACATGATGCCAAGATGATAAATGAGGTACAAAAAAGCCCTAATAAAACTGGTGGCGGTTAAAACAAATTGCATTAATCGCCATCACAAACCAGTACTATTAACCGACCAGTCTCCCCAGCGTGTTTGATAGTGTAGTGCATGTTATTGTGTGTGGGGGGTGGGGGGTGTAAAGAGTGAGGATAGGACAAGGAAGAGGCAGTAAAGATGGCGCGGTCCGCAGCCTGTTTGTTTGGGTACTGCTCCGGCATTCGCCTGACGTTGACCGGAAAAACATGGAAAATTAGCGATCAGAGCAGCCGGCCGCTAGAACTCTCCTCCAGACGGCGTCTGTATCCGACTTAGCTGTCAAGCTAGTGTCGAAAATCCTGCCAACGTCGGGCCTCGAACCTAGAACATCCCGGTCAGAGGGACATCAGTTGATGCACTGAGCCACCTCTCCCAGTGCGACGCAAGGTGACTCACGGTGAGTTTCTGCGAATCAATATGCTTATTGGACCCGCGCACGTTAGAAGGCAGAATGACGTGTCGCCATTCCTGCGCGAGGTGACTGTGTGGAACGCAGTACTGTCTCGCTCGCAGTTTCCTGCGAAGGTTCGTCGTCACTCTGCTGAACCTTGATGAGAAGTTTAATAACGATAATGAATTCTTTTATGAACCATGGTAACAATAATTCATCAGTTTCACGAAGCTGTACCTAAGACGTTTTTAATTAGCTAATAATTCATTAATATTTACATGAACTACCAAGTTGACATTATTATTTGAAAAAATTTACTGAAAGCGCAGAAATGTGCAGTAACTTATGCAAAAATATGTAAAAATTTCATTTCTAATCAGATCATGCATTTCTCTGAGCTCATCACGGTTCAATCTAAAATAGTTTTGAAGTTGTCATCATCAAATTCGTTAGAACAAATTTTTCATGTGTTTTTCTTTTCTTCATGTAATCGCTTCTTTCTCCTTTTTGATCCAACAGAACGGCGTAATGTAACGTATCTAAGCCGAACTCTCTTTAGGAATCCGATTCACAACTTAAATCCACTAACATCACGTAAATTACACGACATCTTCGCCAGCGCTCGCACCGTAGTGAAGTTCGTAGAGAAAGAGAAAACTACGATCCATCTTGTGAGACTCACTCTGCATTGAGGAATTCGGAGTGAGTGACGCTGCGTTCGACCACGGACCTGTATCTCATTTTGCGACTACCTTTCTGGGCTGCCGTAGGAATGGGTAAGTGCAAACCACACGTACCCCTTAACCCATGGCCGCAAGGCCGGGGCGCTGCTGGTAGACTTAGCTCGTAAAGAGCTGCTGTGCCAAAGTACATACATACTTAGGGGCTGCCACTTCACCCCTGCGGTGGAGACGGAGGGGGGGTGGAGCAGGAGCCACCGATAAGCGGTGAGCACCGCCGGCGCGGGATCCTTACCGCGAGAGCCCTCGAGTGTTAACTACCTTCTACTGATGGGGTGTATAGCGACCCGGCGAGATCATCGGACTTCAACTTTTGGTAACTGCGACTTGCCATTTTCTTTTTGAAATTTCTCCTGGAGGTCTGGTTACGCAGTAACAGTGAACAAATGCATTAATCTGCTTTTATATTTTACATCCCTGATCCACAATAAAATGTCATATCAAAGAACTGTTATTAGAATAGTGTTAATAGAATTTTAAAATTAATAGCTAAGAATCAACTTCTCAAAGATACCGAAATGGTAAACGAAGCATATAGAACACATAATACATTATGAAACGATGATGTAATGACGGATATTTATACACAAGTGTGATATTATGATAAGAGCGAGTATCGTAAACTTCACACGAGTGTATTAATACCCATTACATCGAGTTTCATACAGTACTTTTTAAATGACTTATGGTAATTTTTATAAATTAAACTTTTACATTGAATGGTTTCATGGCAGTTGACATGCAGGATTCAGCCAAGGCCATCTAGCGGACAGTTCCCTAACCCCACCCTACTTTGCCGCCGGTGGCTATGGCTATCAGTCCGCCTGCGAGAGAGTACTGTGCTAGTCAAATAGGATCAAAGTGAAATTACAATCCAATATATTTTACATAATATTTTGCAAAAATTACTAATAATAAAATGAATTCAAACTGCTAAGCATAATACAATATTAAATGAAATTTTAATGTACACAATCGATCAAAACATTAACTAGATAGATTCTTAATGATAAATTAGTGTCAATACTTGGTTTGTACACTTCTCTGTGATTGGTCAGGACTCGTATCATAATGATTATCATTACGCAACTGGTTGCAGCCATCGAATTACAGAATTACACGATAGGAGTAGAAAAAAGACTAAAAAGAAAGATGAAATGTACTTCGGATTTGCAAATGCATATTTCGCACCCTTACGCGTTAGCCAGGTTTCCAACGGAACAAGCATCTCATTCGGGTAAAATCGGTTGTAATCGGCTAAAACTCTGCGCGCATGTGCGAGGATTATTTCCTTGCGGCTTTCGCGAATTGAAAGCTCCGCGTCGGTAGTCAGTGGGAGCCGGCCAACCGATTACCGCCTGCGTCGCCGAGTTCACTAACCGCGGACGATGTGTTCGCCCATTCGCACTTGAAAATCAGTGCATCACTCAGTGAAGTCGGCTCGATGAATAACTTTGCACTTTGAAGTGAAGTAAATTACCATGTAGGAAGTAAAATTCAAATCGAAAATAAAATAGATATGGAAAAATTTGAAATAGACTACAAGTGGTACATCATCACGTTCTTTCCTTGTCTAAGTTGTAAGTACACGTAATTGAATAATATTGCAAATTTTATTCTTCTAATTGTCCAACCAGAATAATTCACAGGTTTTGTTAAGAACTAGTGGCCTAATAGTAGTAAATGCAATTAGTTTATAATGTTAAGCTTTATCGCATGAGTACATGTTTTGAAAACGAACGGCTTTAGGAGATTAGGAATTTTCAAATTTGTATGAATGTCATAAAGCAACATTATAAACGAGTTGCATACTATATTTTTTGTATAACAGCATTTTACATTTATAAGAGAATCAAACTTAATTTTGCGAAACAACTTCCTTGTGGTGACTCGGGTATAGTGCGAGTAAACGGCGGTCGGCTGTAACGTTTAGCGCTCCCTACCCCCGATCCCCTCGCAACGATTGGCTGAATGTGTGATGACGCAATCATTTATGTCATAAAATCTAATACGTCATCATTTGTGCCGTAAAATGCTCGATTATGAACGATTTCTTGCAGAAACAGAAAGGGTAATTTTATAATGCTAAAATACAGAAAAAGTTAATTTATAATGCTAAAATACAAAAAAATCTTTATAACAAATTTCATAAATAGTAAAGACAATTCAACTTTGCCAGGTTTTAGTTCACCAGTAAGTTCTTTTTGTGAGCTACTCCACCAGAGAAAGGGAGGTTTTTGCTAGGAATGTTATAGTTTTAATAATAATTCTACAGCCATTTCCTGAAACTCGTCCTAAAAGAAGCGCGAAGAATTCGAATTTCAATTTTCGAACATTTTCAAAGGTTTGAATAAAAATCGGAATGATTAAAGGCACACTTTGGTCTACACGAAAAAATAAATTAACCTATTTTCATCTGAGTAATCCTCGCCTTTGAGATTGGTAAAGCACATGAACTCCCATTCTTGTAAATGACGTTTCAATTTACGTTAAATACGTGCGTGCTAGTATGTTAAAATGTAATGTTTAAGGTTCTTCCGAAAAGACTCACAATTTCACATAAGATGAATCCAAAACTACTGTTTCGATATAATTGTACACGAAATTATCTACTATTGAGTAATGAATTGAATTTAAAAAAATATATAGCTTCAATAGTAACTTCACATCCACCATAACTGTCCAATACCCATCGCCCATGCAGCACTCACTTCATCGTCATCGGGGAGATATGACGTAGAGAAAATCTCTGACTAGTAACACCCAATGTTATTTGACGTTTATTATTATTTATCTTGAATTTTTAAGCTACGGCTTCTACTTTTGCTTTGCCTCTTGATTTACGAATCAGCGGTGTTTCTCAAAAATTACTTACTAACTGGTGGTAACATATATTCAGCCAAAACAAATATCTATATTTATACCTCTTGACGTAGTAATCATATTCATAAGGTGTCAATATCAACAACTAACAATGAAAAAATCGCATATAATGCATGTTAAATATTTTACAACACGCGATCAGACGACATTAAATAATATAAATTTATGATCTAGTTTAACTTCGAAGTAAATCGCTTTGTGCTGGAATACCGTTTCTTCTGTAAAACAGAGACTTTACTGAGAATTGTAAAGCTGAGAAAAGTAATTTACTTATTAAAAGAGGACCTTTTGATGCATGAGCCATCATAATCAGTTACCTGATACAAATCATACATTTTTTAAAATTAGTTATGTACTAATAAACAAGTAATTAAAAGCTTTAATAAAAAATATAATTTTAAAATAGGAGAAAGGAGCTTAACATATAACAAATGAAAAAATAAAAAGACATGGAGGTGGAGTGATAAATCATTTTAATTCTAATGAAATTATGTGAATCTAAGCAAGTATTAAATGAAAAATTAAAAATGTAAAACAGTGTTGAAATAAGTACATGAAATCCAAGTTGAGCCATTGCATTTCATGTTATGATTTCAATAGGGTCTAATACGGTCTATAGCTAACTAAAATCTATAGCTCATATATTTTTGCAAATAATATTTGTTGGAAGGGAGAAATTTTTTTTCTCAACACTGCTTTACAAAATGCTCGTGTACCCACATGAATAATTTTATAATATTGATAACTCAACGTAAAGTGAATTTCATGCATATAAGCCTGACACTGTCATACAAAATATTTTTCTAAGTCGGAGATTGTAAATAGGGACAGAATCCGGGGCAAAAGTATAACGCTCCTTAAACAATTCTGCACAGAATACTAAGCCTAAGACACACAATATGCTCAATTAGAATAAAAATAATAGTTGTTAATTTTCTATACATTTGTTTTTACATTAAACATGTCTCATCTCTTTAAATATTCAAAACCGGTTGTATGTTACACAATGAAAGAGCACACGAGCACAAAAAATGCCATGCGTATACTTCCTTTGTTCATTGCTAGTAATAACTCTCCGATTGTCGAACGCAGCGCCGGGAGAATTAGGGAGTCGTCCGACGAAGCCCTGCGCGTGTCATCGTTATTTGGGCGTCTCTGCGCGCTGGTAATGAGCGCGGCTTCTCCCCGGAGATTGTTCTCGTCGGCTGCGACACGAACACAGAGGGCGCGGCGCTCGTCAACTCCCGCGCGAGCAGTGGGGCAAACGATCACCTCTCCCAGAGCGAGGCGAGCATGTTCCGGTTCGAGTGATCACCAATCTTGCGATAGAAAAGGTTTCCTAAAACGGCAAACACACTGACTAAACGTTAAATAAAAGTTTTTCCACAAAACCTGGCATTTGTGTCCTACCGACTTTTCAAACATCTTACTATCTTTAATACCTTCTTCCATTTACATGTCGTTATTGTCACACGCGTAATTTTTTGTACATTCCCAAGACTTCAATCATTGTTGAAGACGTAGGAAGACAGTTGCGTCACTTGCAACAGCGAGTGCATTGCAATTTACAAGGTCGGTGGGCGAGGTCAAGGCAGCGTACGGTTCAAGACACACCCTAATTCAGTCATTTCACAAAATTGCAATCTTTGGCATTTGTACCAGAAAAAGATAAATTTCTTCGCCAATACTTAGAAATATCACTTCACTTCTCTTTAATAAAAAAAAATATTCTGGATGATAACCATCGGACACGGGGACGCAGAATAAATTTCCGTATTATTGAAGAAAAAATTGTATATATGTCAACTAAAAGCACATGTACTTAACAACAAGTGTAATACAATAATTTTCGGCGAGTTTGTTTTAAATATTTTCATTTTTACTTTTTCGCTACCACTCACGTAGTAGAGAGAAAGTTACGTAATGCTACACAAAAAACGGCGAGAAAGTGGATACATCTTATTGCTAAATTTAGAAAAAAAATCTTCTAACACATGGTGTAGCCACAATCTATGTTTTGTTTGTTCTTGATACCGAAAATTCGAATGAGAGCAAAACGTTTGTCGATTTTCTCCAAAATTAATATTCCCCAATCGATCTGACTGATGTCGCGGTCCCGTTAATTTGAAACCGATATTTTAATTTTTGGGAGTACTTTACATGAAGTCTTTGGAAGATTTTCAAAATTTTAAATAAATACCGCGATTGGTTTAGATTAAATTGTGTTGTCGGATAGTATGAAAGAGATTTAAGAGAATGATGCATGTCGTATGTTCATTTAAAACCCCGATTTTTCGAAAAATACAAAAATTCAATCTTTTCTCGGCGTCTCTCTTCAACTTCAATTAAGAAGATGGAGATTTTTTATCTTAAAAAACTCTGTTCTTTCCGTATCGGCAAACGACTACACTGGTATCGTCGTGAACAACCCCAGTGATAGATGACTCTTAAAAAGTGAAATCTACAAAAAAGTGCTCTGCAGAAACGAATGGATTCTCACCAAAATTTTAAGGAAACATTTTCTTCATGTAAATGAAGAAAGGACGTTTTGTTTTGCACCTAAAATGACTCACTTACTAAAGGTTTATTTAATAATTTACTTAGTGTTTTTTTCATGTTCAATAATTTATTAATTGTTTAATCAATATTTATTAAACATTAATTTGTGGGATGAGTGGCAGTCGTCCGTAACTGCACACCAGCGCATCTGTCCACGCCCTTCAACTCGCGAACCGCTTCTTGTGCTGCCTGCCCTATACACTGCCCCACGGAGTAAATACTTACGGAAGTTGAGGATAGAGGTCGCGGAACGAGTAACTAAGTCGGTAGTCATAGAACTGGAAACCAAACTACGCTAAAAACTGTTAACCCCTCTCTCCCTAGGTTCTACGAGGGTCCCCTTAAGATAAATAAGCTCAAAGTATCACTGCGCCCGACCATGAGCGCAATCGATTCTCCTACGCAACCACTAAAAGCGTTGGTCCCGTAAGTGTAGTGCGTGATCTTTTCTTCGGGCGGGAG
Source organism: Gryllus bimaculatus (assembly GCA_017312745.1). Classification (NCBI taxonomy): domain Eukaryota; kingdom Metazoa; phylum Arthropoda; class Insecta; order Orthoptera; family Gryllidae; genus Gryllus; species Gryllus bimaculatus. Next base: position 15,295,164 of record BOPP01000006.1, on the reverse strand, counting down.
CGGTGATCTTCCCCCACTGGATGGTAAGATCCACGACCTACCATCGGCTAGCGGTATTTTCCTCAACCAGGTATCTCCCGTCAGCGGGGCACCTCCCCTGCCGGGACAAGCTCTAAGCTTCCCACATCTTGCCCTGCTATGTGGCCAGAAACTGCAGCCTTTGGCGGACGACATCAGGTTGGCGGTCAGGAATTCGGACCGTCTTCATATACTTAATTCTTAGCACGGGGTCTGTAAGCGTCCCCAGGCGGCCTGTGATAACAGCCAAATAAAATACTTTTGTCCTATGGATCGGGGATTTACAGAAACTTTCAACCAATTGTTTACCGCCCCTCCAACAAAAGAAAATGTGTTGAACGTGTTAATGTGCTTGAAATTGAATGCGCTCTTTGTGATGTAGAACTGCTGTATTTCCCACGCGCGTCTAAATTCGTGCGAGATATTATATACAATTGAATTATTTGTGACGCTTGTGAACAATAAGAGGTAAGTGACAAATTTGCTCTGAAACTCGACTTTCGATAAAAAGCACACACTTACACAAGTGTTGATGCTTTTTTAATCTGCCAAAAAGACGTTCCGCGAGACAAGAATTATTTTTCAGAGCAGGTGACTTTGTGTGGTGAATAAAAAAAATATCTTCAGTCAAGTTACCTCAGAGCGGTATTATACTAGAGGAGTCCTACAGCCAAAAGTGGTCAAACTTAGTGTTTCATACGTTGCTTCGTCATTGATGATGAATTCTGCCAACAGACTGTGGATGAAATAATATATATTAACTTGCAAATGTTTGGAACAATGTGCATCCCATTTCAGGGTGTTGAAATATAGAAGCATTCCAGTGAGTCTCGCTATAATTAAACAAAACAAGTTTTTCGACCTAAATAAGTTTAAGTTATCTGAAGGAATACAGCATGCTAGCTACATGTCTTCCTTACCCAAGGCGTGGATAATAAATAGCATCACGTTCCAGGCCTGAGAACAGCTATAGCTGGCAAAAATAGGATTAATCCGACCCTGAACTGCCGAACTGCAGCATCAGTGGTATAACGTGACGCCCGGGATGTCATACCCAAGTTCGCGCGTTCAAACCCGATACAAGCCAAGGATTTTTATGGGCCAAAAATCCTTTGTACTCTTTCCTTTTCATGATGTAGATATACTATATGTAAACGATCTTCAAGCCCAAAGGCGCCTCTGAGATAAATTCAAATGAAATATCTAGTGATACCTTCTTTCGCCGCTAGATGGTGAAAGGAACGTAGCAAAATTTATGGAACAGCAGACCTGATGGCATGGGCTTGAGTCTCACCACGTAAAATAAGGTATCATTGGATTGAATGAAAATGCACGCAAATACACAATTATACTAAATCATAGGTAACCTTTCGCATTCTACAATATTCTAGAAGAAAGAATACATAAAAAACAAATATAAACATATCCTGGCTCAATAATCCCCGCTTCAATTAGTTTTCATTCATTTTCCCTTGATCTATTGAGAAAATAGAATGGTTATAGCATTGCTTCTGGGTAATATATATAGCTTTCTCCCCCGTCCAAAATTAATATTAAGTTTGTACTATTTTTAACGATCAATATAAATCAAAATAAACAAATAAGTAACAAAATATACAGGTACACAAGTAAATGAATCAAAATCAATTTCGAACTAAATACACTAGTAAATTAAGCTTTCAATACTAACGATTCGTTTTAGATTAATGTCTAAACACAATTACGTATTTGTATTAAATACTTTATTGAACTCTCTGACCGCCCTCGTTTTCTCTTGCATGAACTACACAAAGACGCTCCGTGGCAGGTGGCAGTCTTTTGAGAAATTCCGCTACGTGAGAAGCCAGCCCGAACAGAGCCTGCAAAGGTCGTCAAAGGTGTCAAAGGGATTGGAAGCGTCACAAAAGAGGTCGCATTGAAAGGCAGTGTGGAAAATGACGTGTAGATGTTCTGTATCAGGGAAATACTCCTACGTGGGGAATATGTAAAAGTTTCGGAGAGAATTCTTCTTAACTTCTAGACTCTGAATAAAATATTATGTTCGTGCTTTTAATTGTCTTCTCTTCATATTTTATGACAATGCTACACGGAAATGGAATTATCCATAAGATAATTGAAGGCTTACAAAACGTTGGTCACGCTTTCGGGTAAAAAAATTGTGATTTGTTCCGTCAGTGGCCGGTGGATCAACAACTATCTGATTGAAAAGTAAACCAAAGGAAGAGAAAACAAACTTCGAAATATACACAAACCAAAAGTCAAGAAAAAACAAAAATCCATGATCAAACAAAATTACGAACGAACAAAGAAACAAACAAAAACCCCGAACGAGCCATCTCGGCCCAACGATAATGGATGGAATTTGATTTATTATGAACTTTCAAACCACAAATACACTTTTTCAACTCTAACAAGCCCGTGGAAACGCTATGCTAAGATAGTAGCTATTGAAAGGTCTTACCTCAGAATGAAATAGACTTTGTTGTAAACTCTGCTTGGAAGACATTACGAAGTCGAAGGGATTCATCATAAATCTGGACAATAAACCTGAAAAATATGTAAACGTACATAAATAAATAAAATAAATATATAAACAAATAAATAAGTAAAAAGTGGTTTCAATAACCAGCATAACCAAGTTAATTATTCATTTCAATATATTAAAAATAATTAAAAATGTAGGTTGCCGATTTAAATGTGTTTGCAATAGAACATATTTGCTGACAAGCGTTGGAGCACCCAGACTCTGTCATTTAGCCTAATGAAATTTTGTCACCTGGTGATCTCTTTAGTCACTCGGGACGTACAAAACTCAAAATCGCGAAATCAAATAATTCGTGTTACATGTAAAATCAAGATAACAGATTTTAACTCAGCTAGAATTAAATATTATCAAACAATGCGCCTCCCTTTTTTCACGAAACAAGAGACCATCATGATGTTCATTCTAACGCTGCGAATATGTGGAGACTGTGAAGGTAATCTCCGCCAAAGGCAACATTCCCCGACAAAGAGGTCAACACGAGCGGCCGTTCCTTCGCACATCCACCCCTCGCGAGGGAATACTGCAAAACCCGGGTTTTGGAGTGGAAACGGAGATGGGAGAAGAAAGACGAGGAAGGGTGACGGAGGCGGTGCAGTCACAAAGGAAAATTGAACAATAAATTGCGTGCAAAGAGGCGTCTGGAATATCTCTAACGCGGAGGCACAAATACTACAAGTATGTCCAAAGCAATTAAGAGTCGCAGAACCAGGATGTTACAAATCTCAATTGAAAATAAAAGCATCAGGTTTCGGATATTTTTTATTATTTATCTTAGAAAACTTCGTTTGTAGTGGAAGAAATGGTGATTCAGAATCCATAAAATTCAAGATTTCAAAAAATATGTGATATCGTGGATTTCGAAAAGGCAGGTAATTGCTGATATTAGTGCTAAAGATTCAAATATCTTCTGAAATACATTAGAAACTTGATTTTACTTAACATCACGCTGGTGAATATGTGGAAACGAAAATAATTAACATAATCAGGCCGATAACATGCGATTGAAGGTTCGTAAGAAGAAATGACAGCCGAACAAACCGAGTCTGTCATTTATGTTGTCGGCCGACTTTCGTTCAGTACTTTTCGTAATACCATTTTACAAAAATTAATCATATAAACAAGAAATACAATCTCTGGGAATCAGTGTGTATACACGTCATTTTTAATCACAATTCATTATTTTCGATTGTTCTTAACGGACGGAGGACTTAAATTCCTAACGGATGCAGTCCTCGAAGAGTGGCTTTTCGTTCGTCAATTTGGTTGCGTTAAGTCGGTAGGAGATTTGATTTACACGCTTCATTTCTTCAATCGATCGCGTTTTAACAAACGCTTGAAGCTCGGATTTTCTAACTCTAAATTAAAAGCCATATTGGGCTTTCGCGCGCGTTCGCTAAAACTCCCAAATCCTTCGTGAAAACGAAGGACGTGAAACGGGGCCAACAGTAGAGCATTACGAAAATATAATACGAGCATACGCGAAAGCAGACGTTCCTTGCCGATGAGCGTGACCCGGGGGGCCATGTTAGCGCCCCGCACTTCCGCACCTGGCGCGGCGAGGGGGAGTGCGAAGGAAGGGGCGAAAGTCGACGAGGCGGCGCGGCTTCACAAAGGAAAATTGCGGAACAAATTGCGCGTAAAAGAGGCGTCGGGAATCTCTTTCCGGACCGGAGGTGGAAATAAGGGCGAGGGCGCAGGGCGTAGGGCAAAGGGAGGCGACCTCTTTCGCGTCACCGCCCGGGCAGCCCCCTCCCCCCAGCCCTTCCAAGGCTCGTGAATGCGCGAGGACGACGCAATGGAACCGTCTTCGTTCCGGCTGTTCGTTATTTCGCGGCGAAGAATGTTCGCACCTCTTCACCACGCCCTTTGCTATTCATGGGGAATCGGCTTGCATGCGGGTTTTACGCTGTAACGAATTTACTCTTTCAGACATCATGGAGAAAGGAACGTAATATTTCAATGTGTAACGGTCAAGTTTTTGTAAGAATCTTGATGATGTATGGAGTACCTCTATGAAGGAAACTTCTAGAATATTTAAATTGCATAAAAAGTTTAACTACATATAAAATAACCTTTCAACTGTGGATCTTGATTTGTCCAACGGCGTATTTGATTTGTCAATATCCTAATGAACGTACACGCCACAAAAAATTGGAATAATAGTGATAATTGGTATCATTAATCAGAAAGTTAGACTCCGACATAACATTAGGATCAGTTAAGTAATTAAGCACATTGTCATTATTATTATTATTATTATTATTATTATTATTATTATTCAATGATCTACAATATTTAATAAAATTTACAGTATTTATAAGCCAGAGTCTTAATGAATTTACTTATAAGCCAGATGTACTACGAATGGACTGCAGGTTACCTAAAAACTGGTTGAGTGACCATGGTTAAGAAGTATACATTCAGCAGCTTGCTAGTCTTGAATGCAAGCAAGGATTCAATAAACACTTTCATTACTACTAACACTTGCTGGTTGTGAATGAACCAACCACATATTGCCTCAAAAAGTGATTTAATGAAACACGAAAGGCATTTGAAGCCATGTAATAGGTGGGAGTGTGCATGAGAAGTATTTAAATATCTTTCAGCACTTGCGACAAACACGCCTTCGAGGAACGCGCACCAGCTCTCACTGAGGAGTTTGCCACGTGCACGGGCAGAGTTCTCTCACCGGTGCAAGGCGGTAGAAGCGAACTGAAGAAATTACGGCCCGCTGAAATCCCCAAATATTTGGACTCAAAAAAATATTTGTAAATTTGTCATCGTCATAATTTTTGTAATATGTTAAACTTATTTACAAGAAAACCAAGGACTGTGTTCCTCCATAATGTACCTGGTGATGCAGTCACATCAGACTGCGACACGCCATGAAAAATAAAATAGTAGTTTACGTAACAAGGGCGCGAAACAAGTGATTCCCAAAGAGGCGAGTGCGGGAATTCCCTCGGGTCCGTGTTGTGTATTCTACGAATTTTTTAACACGCCGTGAGCGAAACGCAATGCTTCAAGTAAAGGAATATAAATTAAATATCAAATAACTAGAAATATCTTACTTGTACAAAAGTAAATAGATTCCAGTCAGTGTCATAAGAATATTGGTAAATAATAAGCAAAGATGTCAAGACGAAAGACAATTGCGAATCGTTACAGATGATTCGCACACGCTTCGCAATGTTTCGCACACTGTGAAAAAATTAGCTGTTTCGCACACGGAAAACTAGCACGAAAATCGCGTTTTACGCACAACGTGTTAAAAATAAAATGTTCATATGATAATGTGATTGTTTTCAATAAACTTCGAAACCTCATTTATAAAATTAATTGAATTAATACAATTATATATATACCAATATTAGAAATTCTTAGTTACCATACCGAAATTTAGTGACACTAGTAATAATTTAGAGTCGTGAAACGTAATTGAACCTCTCTGATAGCAGGGAGCAGGGGTAGGCATAACTTATAATACTTGAAGAACATGAGCAATCAAGATTACAAATATAATATAGATACATTCGAAATAAGTGATGATACACATTTTAGAGTAATAACAAACTTAATTATTTTAATAATTATGTTTTCAAATAAAACCCTTATAATGATCATTTCTCATTCTTAACTTGCATGTTTTCACACCTATTTCAACCAGAAAAAATGCCAGTGTGCAACCTATTTTAGCATAAATAAGTACCTAAACTTCCAGGTTCTACTCATTAGGAATACTGATTTTTATTTGAAACTATCAAAAAAATCTCAAAAATATTTACGGCTGGAAAGATGAACTCCACTGAAATAGTTTCTAAATCCACCCCTAACATCATACGCCGACCCTTGATAATTCTTCCAAGATCGTTCGCCTAGTACCCGTCCGCCCATCACCTCGCCTCGCCCTTTTCACCCTGCGCCCGCCATGTGCCCTGCAGCGCGGGGAGGGCGCGATTATCGCCGCCGGTCGTCCGAGGGAGGCGCCATTGTGCGGCTGTCAGCGCGAAATGGCGGCTGACCTTTCGGCGAAATGGCGCTTTGAGCGCGCCCCCCCCCACCTCGCTCCCGCCGCGCCCCTTCGGGAGTGACCTCGCCGGCGCAGCGCGCGACCGCCCGAACAGCCCTCGCCCGCTGCAGGGCAGAATTCGGCTCATTTGTAGGGTACGGTACGACTCCCGTTCACTCGCGCAGAACGCGTGAACGATTCACACGAGAAGAGGATCTTTGCGGATTTCTTTATATGGAACCGGTTCTAATCGTTCAGAGGATCAGTTGATGTCACTGCTGTGCTTCTTACCGAAAGGTTTTGGGGTTCGACTCTGCACAGTGGGAAGAAATTTGACACTAGTTAGATACCTAGATCAAGTTCAGCCGTTCTCTGGAGGAGAATTCTAGCGGCCGGCTGCTCTGACCGGGACTTTTCCGAGGTCTCTCCGATCAACACAAGGAGAATGCAGGAGCAGTGCTCTAACAAACAGGACCACGGACTGCAATCTCCTAACCTCTCAGGGGGGGTATCGCTGCTGGACGCGATTTCTAGTGGAGAGTTGTAGACGACCATCCGGACCCTGAGTTTCACTGCGACACTCACGTCGATAGATTCAAGGTGAAGGCAGTGAGAAGGCGATACTAAGCTGCTGGGCAGCAGTCTGGCTCTGCGCGTTGACCTTTGGGCAGGATCGGGTGATGGAGATTAGGGTCACTTTGCGCGGGAAAAGTACATTGTACATTTGGGAACGCACTTTGTATGTACACAAAAGTACATACAAAGTGCGTTCCCTTCCCTAGGGCAGATGAATGTAGAGAAACTGACAGAAGAGGTGACCGTAGCTCAGGTGACCGTAACAATAGGGACCTTGGGGAAGGTGAGCGAAGAGAAGGGTACCGTAGCGCTGGAGACCGTAGAAAATAGTAATAAAGCAAAACCTCGCTAATCACGCATTCCTCGACAACACACGTACTTCAAAGACAAGGGACAAACAACCATGCCCATGTCGTCACTCGAACCCGCGACCCTTCCGAACGAGCAACTGAATCTCCACACGCTCTAGCCACCTCAATCATCCAGGCCGCCTCTATAATTGTTACCACATATTGCTCAGAATTTGAATACTGTAACAATTTAATTAATTCTTGAAATAAAATGAATCAGTATATTTACTGCCACATCATTGAACAAATATTAGGTTTCTTTCCTCTTTGAATTGATGCAATACTTTTTTTTAAATAAATCAATTTAATTCTAAAATTTGAACACAAAACGTTCAACCATATACCTCTGCCGAACACAATCTTAGCAATATCGGTATAATATAATGCTACAATCAGCTTGCTACAAAATGCTACAAAAACACTCCCCTATAATCTAATGTGAGGAAATAAATATTTAATGCAAGTAAATCGAATTGGTCACCCGTTTGCACTTCTACAGCTCCTTCCAGACAACTACAATTATCCATTCACTATAATCAAATGCATCACATAGGCACCCTGATACATATCACACCTAACGTTCGTCGCCATTCACACGCGATAAACTCGAAATGCGACTTCTAAGGAGCTCTTTAAAAGTTCGTTTACATTTCTCGTAGCTTTCTAGATATCTCGAGACCTCGACTCACGGAGACGGTACTAAAACCTCGTGCCGAAGGTCTTATCACAGCGGCTTATCTTCGCGGGAGATAACCTCCACGCGAAGTCTTCCTCTATTTTTCAGTCGCTCGCGAGTCGTCTGTAGTTCCATACGTACAGACCGCTGTCAGACAGTTGTAAGATTCGTGTGAATTTTTTCGTAATCTATTCGTTTTAACGGCAACGTTTAAATGTGGATTGACGTTGAGTGTAAAATGTTTTAACCATACTTGCAGCTAGCTCTGGTCCGGAAAATGATCTTGCATACATTCTCGGGCGGAGGAATTGAAACATATTTGCCATCTACTGCCAATGGAGTGTAGTTAATTGTAATTATATTTTTCCGAAGAGACAAAAATTTGTCTATTTGTCTGCCCTATCAGAAGCTGTAAGGCACGGTTAGTACCTGATCTATTAAAAAAACCTCCGAAAATATTTATTTACGTACATCTCCATATGTTTCAAAGTGAAAATGGAATATGTGTTTTAAACATGTAGTAATGTGCGTCATTTATCGAAATTAAAAAATTGTTAACAAGAAAATATTTTGCGTTGCACGTTACAGTGCTGCAAAAGTAACGCAAGTACAAGACTGTTGTAGAAACTCATGTTGATGTTCTTGGTTTTACTTTAATTTTTCATTTCATTTTTTTTATTTTATTAGACAACTTTTTTGTACAAAATTGTTCATTTTTACAATAATTGACTCTTAAAAAGTTGAACACAATTGTGATAAACGACCTTTTGCTGTAAACATGTTTTTCTTAATTGACGGAAATCACATCTATTCACTCATGATACCAAATGGATCTCAATAAGCATGTCATCTTTAGCGGTATGTGATGTGTACGGACTGGAATGGAATGGTGAGAAGAGCTGTTGAAAATGATGCGGTAGGTAAAAGAAAGTACTTACTGCATCTTCATATATTTTTAACGTTTTCTAATTGACGTATTGCAGGGACAACCTGCTTAGGTTTGTAGGATGTTAGGGCTCCAATATTTAGGTTAGGACTCCTGTTTTTAACGGCGTGGTTCCCAACTTCCAGAGACCACTGTGAAATGTGATGGGCAAGATCGGAAGTGGGGCTGAAGATGGCGAACGCTCAGCTTCATCCGCATATCTGAGGGTGACAGCGCAATAGTGGCCTATCCCACATTTTTAGGAATTTGCGTTCTCTGTATTAATCACATCTTAATCTCCCTAACTTCAACGTGTAACAGTTTCAGCATGTTCGCGTCGATCGTTTTTCAAGTTTATAATTACAAAAAGAACTATTGCATCCAGCTTACGATTACATTTTTTGTGCAATAGTGGCCTAAGCATAGGCGATCGCTGTTTTACACAAGATGAATCCACCACAAATGTTTAGCAGTGGTCATTCTTACATAATATCATTGAATATGAAAACACAAATTAGGCGTTTAATTTTGCCAATAACTTCATCAGCCATTTTTCTCCAAACACAGGATCTGAGGCATAGGCTCACTATTACGCTGGACACCCTCATATTTATTCTCAACGAGCTAGAACTGCACTACATAGAGTGACTGAAGCGGACCCACTTTTGTAGCAAATTGAAGCCGTGTGTCTGCAGACAAACCAACGCCCCCTGGAGATACAAAGTATTCTGTTTGACGCTTGATAAGGCCGGAGTTGGCAAGGGCCGTGATATAAATCCCCGTATTCTGTGTTTCACGAACAAAAAAATCATTTAAAAACAACATTACAAAATGTCAGGAGATTTGAATGATTTGAGAAAAATGATTTGAGATTTAAAAAAACGTTGCTTGCTGCATCGGTTAGTCATGAGAATAGGAGGAGTTAAAATGTTATAGTAGTTAGTATAGCAGCTGAAAGTGAATGTTATTGCCATAAGAAGCAAACAAACAGATCACAAATAAGGCGGCAAACTTGATAAATGATATGTGTGGTTTGATGACTTCTATTTTTACAGTTATGTCGAACATACTGAAGGCATTGTGAATATTCTTATTCTAACCACTAGTATAATTTAAATTCGTGTAAATAAACAGACGATATAGTTCAGCGAACGGCCACCAAGAGCATTGAAACCATAGGGTCAGCCACTCTATGTAGTATATTCTAACTCGTGGATTTGTTCCAATATTGACCGTTAATAAAGCTAATATACATTAGAAACCATTTGGAAGTGAGTCTGAGTAGATCTCAGAAATGCTGTAAATAGAATACGTACGGATAAAATCTTAACCTACGCTGTAGTTTGAACCCGGATCCCGCAGGTAGCAAACGCGTCTTCTAAGAACTACTTAATTCCAGTTAACTCCAATTTAAACTTATGTGATAAGAAATGGGTTGTCGTCACTAAAATGATCTATCAAGTATCTTTTTGTGAAAGAAAACACTCGCTAGTTGCCATCTCGGCAAGTAAGAAACAATGCTTGAAAATACAATATATTTAAATATACTAATTTTATATTTAAATGCAATAATAACAATTTAAATACATTTCCCAAACTGCAACAGCAAATGCTGCATGTGTCTACGCATGCATATGCCATTGGTAAGGATGCTAGATAATAAAGATTCATATTGGCTGCAATTGTTCAACTGGAATATGCGTGGTTCACTGCAACCTATGGTGGTTTCATAAAGAAAGATGAAGTTTTCCATTGCGTTTGCCGTGTTCCATGAGTCTTCAGCCATTTATTTTCCACATTTCCTATATGCTCCTGAAGAGTTGAGCGATCTCCTTACTGTAACACCTAGATAATTCACATTTTTTATCCTCCTACCGTGGACTTCACAGAACGCGAGAGGCTACGGCTTTGTAAATATTAGTCGTCGCTTGAAGAGTTGCACTGCGATCTTACATTGACTTTGACCCACTACATCTCCAGCTACTCCTACTTCTGAAACTAATGATAATCCAAATTTTTGTAAAGTAGCTTGTTTGCATGCAGAGGGAGTTGAGCTAGCGATGCGGCGGTATGTCACGTACGTATAACTCTCCTATCCCTATTAAGGTTTTGCCTTGTTTGCATTGCAAAGAATGTTCAAATTTACCCATACCAAATTGAACCTATGAGTTGTGATGTCTGTAAATAACGATGTCACAAAATATTTCAAAATTAGATAAGTTAGATAAGAACACCTTTCTAATTGTTCATACACGACCTTTCTAATTACTCATGTGTAAGGCTTTCATGCAAACCCGCGTAAATGCATTTCGCAGAGACACATTTGCCACTCGTTACGTTTTCCGCGCTTGATAACGGCCGTAAAGTAGACGCTGTTACTCCGGGTACATTGTGAGGAAAGTTCGTCTTATCTCTTATTCCCGACTGTATCACCTGTCGCGTCCTGATAGTCATTACCATAGCGATAAGGCTTTGCCCCCTGCAAGGTCTCGAAAAGAAAGCGCGGACTGGGGCAACCACCCCACAAAAGCGTAGATAATACCCGCGGTCAGGTCAGATCACTGACGCATCAAAGCAGTAATTAACGTGAATTTCACGCCGAATCTTACTTGCCCTCAAACATGATTCAGGACTAGGTAATGGATAGATACACTACTTCTTGGTAGAAATTAGTGTTTGCTGAGTTATGATTCAGTTTTTGAACAAATATTTTATATATTCTTGTCCGTTCAGAGAAAGCAATTGGTGCGGTCTTTTTGTTGGTTGGTTGATTGATTGATTAATTGTTAGTGATTTCAGGCACGTCAATTACTAGGGTCATTAGTCCGTATGTGTAATGCGTATTTTGTTCGAGAGGTGGCGGAAGTCTTACCCTGCAGTATGGCGATTTCCGGCGCCAACCTACCCTCGACTAGCGGGGTTGTTGCCAACCAGGTATTTCCAAACAGCAGGGCACCACTCCAGCCGGGAAAAGCTCTAAGCTTCTGCCGTGTCTCCCAGCATATGTGGTAGTATAGTGCATGTTGGTGTATGTGTGTATGTGTGTGTATGTGTGTGTGTGTGTGTGTGTGTGTGTGTGTGTGTAAGGGGAGACGTGAAGACAAGAAAGAAAGGAAATATAGGGTGCGGTCCGTGTTCGTTTGTTAGGGTACTGCTCCAACATTCGCCTGGTGTTGATCAAAGAAACCCCGGAAAACTACCGATCAGAGCAGCTGGCCACTAGAATTCTCCTGTAGACAGCGACTGAATTCGACCAAACTGACAAGCTAGTGTCGAAAATCTTGCCACTGTCGAGACTCGAATCTAGGATCTCTCGGTCAGAGGGACTGCAGTAACATCAGTTGATGTTCTGAGCCATCTCTCCCGGTCTTTCTTTTGGTGTGGATGAGTCTAGAAATGACGTACTTCCTGAAGTGCCCTTCGCTTTGACACCAATAATTTCACATTTCAGCTCAGACAGAGTCACCCTCTTCTGTCACCGACACGGCCTACATTGTTTCACCGACCGGTTTGCCCCTTTTATCACCATGGCTGCGAGCTCTACCACCTAGACGATCGCTGCACTCTCCACAAAAAGCTACAGCGAAACTTCCTAAAGCCTATGTAAATATTTGCCCCGAAACTTGAGCACATTCTGTATATTTTTCAACGTGCGATTTCTCTGCCTAGAAGCAAACATTTATGAAGCATTTTTTTCTTGTTGCAGATGCATGGAGATCTTCAATGTGTCATCGGGTCGCAACCTTACATGCCTAGTGACGTCGAGTAACTAGTCACTACGAGAAGGTGAACCCGCCTACTCACTTAAGTCGCAGGTGAGTACACACAATGTAATGTCTGGGAACTGACTGAACGCAGACAATACACATTTTATTTCTTGTTATTATCGACGTAGGTTAAAGCCCAGGGTCTGGAAAACCATATATTGTCTCACTCTCCACAAGAATGTTCTGGGAATTTTATATTTTGTGATCATATTTTAATTTTGAATGATATATTCTGTGACTCCGGAATTCTACGATAGTGATCGATGCAATAACAGTCTCAGCCATCACTTTGCCGTTCATCATCTGTCCAGGAATGGAATATGATTTGATTGGGAAATGTCCTAGAATTTTATGTTGGCGGTTCATTTAGCTTTTATCCCGAAAATCTATATTAGTTTTAATGTAATTCTACGGTGTGGCAAAATCACATTTTTTAACAAATTCCTTCTCGACCATAATAGCAAACTTATATCAGACCTTTATATTTTTAGATAAATGGATTGTCGACGTTAAATACGAAAGTCAATTTCCGTTTAATATTGTTTCAAATGCCTTAAATTAAAATAAATCAATCCGTTAACAATCAAAGAAAATGAGAACCCCTGTTAAATGTTGCATACATTTGAAATTCGTATTAAGTGATTATTTATTAATGTTTATTCAGATATATTTCAAGATATGCTAACATCAAGAAAAAATTTCAAGGTTTTTAATAATGAGTTTAAATCATGAGGATATAAAAGTTATTACTGGCCAGAGAAATGTTCATTTGTGTGCTGATTATTTTAAGCCAGGTTATTCAAATAATAATATATTGTTTACTAAAGTAAATAATCCATATACCTCTTCACTTTGTATTGGTACATTTTAAGTAATCAATATGAAGTAACTATTAAACCTTAACTACTAAAGTAAATATTTTAAAACAGTATTACTAATAAATTAATATTTTTACGTATAATCGTCCTAATCAATGTGAAATATGACTTTTTAGAAATCTTTCCATGGTTACTAATCTACTTAATTTCTTATTATTCATAACTTTTAATGAACAAATTGAATTAACACCTCAAATTGATGTAATTTTTACTGATTTTCCTAAGGTCTTCAATAACCTAAATCACAGAATTCGTATCCTAAAATTAGTGTTTGAATATTTATGTTCACTCCAATGGATGGGAATGTACCTTTCAGATAGAACTCAGAAGATTAGATATAAGTCCTTCATTTCAAAATATAACGAGATAACCTCTAGTGTTTCACTGAAGTTATGCCTTGGGCCTTATTGTTTTTATTATAATTATTTAAAATAAAAGAGCAATTGAAAAATTGTAGGTTTTATTATTATCTGATGATTTAAAAATATTCCTTGAAATAACATGAATAGAAGACACTGAAGTATTTCATAACTGTCTAGATTTCAAGCCATTGTGAAGTTTCCAGAACATTATTCTTCAATTCTAATAAATGAAAAGTTATGAGACATTCTAGGTTGAGAACTGTGATTTATTTTCCAAATGCACTTCAGGATAAGATTCTACACTGGCATAAAATATAAAAATGTTGGCCTAATACTTGAGCAACCCCTAAAATTTAATAGGCATATATGATTTAATTTGCAAAGTAAATAGACTAATATAATCCTTGGCTTTATTTGAAGATCATGTGATGAATTTAAAAACTATTCTTCTTTGAGAAACTATATATACCTTCAGTTACACCTATTCTTCTATATGCTACAATAATTTCATCACCATGTGCGTTTTATTTTTACTTGCTGGTTACTTAATTTACCTTTGCCTGTATTTTCTCATGATTTTATTGACATAGCAAGTATTTTAAATATTATCCCCTGTAAGTAGTATAGAATATATTATGACTATTTTTGCATTAAAAAATAAATAATAAAATTGATTGTGTAAACATAGTTTCTGGAGTTATATGGAAAATTCCATTGCTTTATAGGTACTAAATTATCTGATGAAGATATACGAGACAGTATTGCAATGGTGCAGGAAATGTGATGATTTCTTTAATAAAAGAGTATAAGATTTTGCACATTTTTTGCTGAAAAACACATTGCAGGTTCCCAATATAAAAAGAGGCTCTTTTACTCATGTACGTAGAGTAATACTTTCAGTAATAGAAGATAAAATTGTTAAGTTAATACATAGTGAAAATTCACGATATTGGGGACACTAGTAAGTGATACATTCACCTAATCACTATTAACTGTAATTCTTTTAACACGCAACATTCATATTAGTGTTCTGCTACAGAAACAAAATAGTGTTCTATCTACTTCTCTATTACAATAGTATTAGCTACTTATTAATTTTGTATCTACGTTGTATATTATTCTACTAGAACATTATCAACATAAATTTGTGAATTGTATTTTTGAGTCGTTTTTGACTCGTCTTCTAGATCGTCTGTATCTAACAGCATATAATAATTGCATATGCACATCATGCATTCTTTTTGTCATCCAACTCAGGATGAGTATAATGAGAGATAATCCGGTAATCATAAATCCGAGATAAATTATGAATATCGAATATAAACAAAGTGGAATATGAATTTCGCCTATAACGCAAGTATATAATATGAAATTGTAAAACACACTTACCGTTCATGTTTAAGTATTCATGTGGACTTGTGAATAAAAACTTGCATTGTAGCGTACCACACTCACAATATATTATACCTAAAACATCAGATTCTGAAGAATGTTTTGTGTTGCTTGCTCTTGCCGATAGGAGACCAAGACAAAGGAGTGTCGAGCGGCAAGGTGTGATGGGGGAGGTTTGTTTTGACCACAGCACGTAACCAGACCAAGTCAAAGAGCGTCCTGTGAGCAGGTATCTTAAGCTGGGAAAGGTGAGGGGAGGGGTGGATGAGACATGAAGTTAATATAACCTACTAAAATAATAGTTTGTGGCTTCTGTGATGGCTCATGGGCAGCGTACTAGCTTCCCGTGGCATGGTCCTGGGATCGATTCCCGGTCGATGCAAAAATATAATTTTGGTGGCAAACACAGAGTTGTAGCTTTCCCCTAAAATCATCCCAGTTGCTCTTGCTGTGCGGCGAAGAAGTTGGCCGATCGGATCTTGTTAGTCACAGTGAAGGGAAAACGTCATATTCGCCACATGTTGCTCTTAACTACAAGAATGGGAATTCAACTACAGCCAAGCACCATTAGCTGGCCGGCAAAGACGAACTATCGACCCAGAATGCCAAATACACACGTACAAATTAGCAGTTTATATTTGGATGCATGTGACCGTATAATTTAAGTATTATTAATTCTATGGATGTGAATAATTTTGACCTCGTTCAACTACGCATACAAGAAAATCATAAAGGCAGACAATGATTAAGACTTCATTATTTATAGATTTTAATTTATTTTATTCATCATTATTCAGTGAGAAATAGCTGATATTAAAGATTGCAATTTTTATGGCTAATCGAAAGTAGTATAATAAAAAATGCTTATATGCAATGTAAGATGAGTTGAGGAATACCTCTGAAAACATTCGGTTATATGTAACAAATGATTGGAATCATTGGCTGTTTTAAATCTTTTTAAAAATTTAATAAAAAGTTTTGGAATTCCTTCATTCCGAAAAAAAGTTTATTTTTCGAACATTCGTCCATCTGCCGATTGTCAACCCGTCCCACCGCGTCTATCCATCCGTCCCACTAAGAGTCTATCCATCCGACCGACCGATTAGTCATTCCACTGATCAACCGTCCGTTCGACCATCCAATCGGCCGGCCGGCCGTTCGTCTCACCGTCCACCCCACCGACCGGCCGATCGGCCGGCCAACCGACCGTCCGTTCGACTGACCGTCCACCGTCCATTAGACCTTCTGTCCGTCCGGCCTCCGTCCGTCCGATCGATCGGTCCATGTCAGTATTTCCGATCGTCCGTCTGTGAAAAAAAAACACTAGTTTATTCGTAGGAATTTCAGCAAAAATGAATAATCTATGATCGTTCTGCACTGACCCTCCAAGTCCAGCGATTTAAAAAAAACTTTAATTTTAGGGATACTTCAAGTGAAATCTTTTTTTTTTTTTGTATAAATGTCATTTCCTGCCACTGGCAGTGTTCAAAGACGACAGCGGTGATTAAAATATTTCGCCTTTCCGACCTAAACCTGTCCGATCGAAGGGCGCCATGTGCGTGCGGGCGTGCGGAAACAAGTGTTTGCTGATCACTGGACGAGGGCCCCCGTTCGCTCCGAGCACAGGGCAAGCGGGTGGGGAGTGGGGGGGGAGGGGGGAGCGGCTGATTGGAAAGGCGAGAAGCGGCATCGGGTGCGCGGCCGAAGCCTCTGGTGAGCTCATCACGGCCTGCGGGTGGCTCTGGGTGGGGGATGGGAGATGGAGGAGGGGGTGCAGTGCAAAGGGAAGAGGGTGGGAGGAGGATGGACGCGCAAGGGAATAGAGAAGGACGGTTGATGGCTCAGAGGAGGTGAGAGACGTATGTGGTAAATAGGCGACGTGAATGAAATAAGCAGGAAGAGTGTGGAAAATGAGCATC
>BOPP01000006.1:15236101-15276406 GCA_017312745.1 Gryllus bimaculatus | reverse complement strand
TGCGCGGCCGAAGCCTCTGGTGAGCTCATCACGGCCTGCGGGTGGCTCTGGGTGGGGGATGGGAGATGTAGGAGGGGGTGCCGTGCAAGGGGAAGAGAGTGGGAGGAGGGTGGACGCGCAAGGGAATAGAGAAGGACGGCTGATGGCTGAGAGGAGGTGAGAGACGCATGTGGTGAGTAGGCGACGTGAATGAAATAGGCATGAAGAGTGTGGAAAATGAGCATCAGGGAGATGAAAGGAAGGAAGCAGAAAGGATGGAAATATAACATGAAAAGGAAAGATACATAAATCGGGAATGGAGAGAAATAGGAAGACACAAAAAGAAGGAAACAATAAAGAGAAGAAGGGAGCCTGCGTAGTAGCTGGGGAGAAAAAAAGGGCCAAGAGAAATAGTGGCTCGCAGGAAAGGGGTGATTGGGTTAGTGCGAGGGGACAAAATAATGAGACTGATGGATTTATTGATATTTCTGGGCACTGTTATGATTTATAGGCCCACAAGTGAAGTGAATGTATTCATCCGGGAGGCTTTTCCGTTGGAATATGAGATCCGGCGCCGACCTACACGTTATCTTGTAGGTTTTTCCCTCCTCAGGGTGAAAACGCCCCACCTGGGACAAGACCTAAGCTCCTGACATGTGTTGTTATATAGTGATTATAAGTGTACGGGAGAGGGAGGGAACAAACGGAGAAGTGGCGGGAAAGGTTAGGGTCAAGAGCGAGAGTGGCGGAGAGGGCGGGGGAGGGACCATGGAAGATGATGGTGTTGGAGAGGGGATGAACGAGGTGCGGAACTGTGCTCCGCTTAAAGTGCATACAGGGCGTAGTATTGGATGATCGGAGGACAACACTGTGCCGTCCACAAATGAGGCTGCTCTTAATGAGAGACCGATATGCAGGATTGGAAAGGAAAAGTAGTGGTACTTCAACAGCGCTTCTCGCTTTATTTGTATTTTTTCAATTCCCAAAAATTAATAGCGGTCAACGAGAATACGATCTACGCCATTTTTATTAGAGTCCTTTACTCTCTGCAAGGAAAAAGTTTTTAAAAAAATTAAGCCCGCTTGGAGGAGAAAAATATATAAATTGCCTTTACTTCCAGCAACAAGTACCAAAACTTACTCGTTTAAAAAAAGTTATACACGATATATGTTCAATTTTTTAAGAGATTTCATTAAGAAAAAAACAAAGGACAAATAGACGGACGGACAGACGTTTTGTCGAAATCAATGTTTTGGTTTCAAGGATCCACAAATAAATTCTGAGTATACAACGTGTTAGAAGGAATAATTTACATGTAGGAACAAGACTTATCTACATTATGGATACGAACCAAAATATAAGCTCATCTACCAAAAATTCGCCTATTTCCGCTGCTGTATCACAATACTTATTTTTGTTCAACGAAATTGTAGATCTTCATTAAAATCTCTTAATTCTCATATGCAAATGCGTTGTATGGGGAGAAAGTAAAATAGGGTAGCTAACCCTACTCTCACAGCACTGAAAATTGGGGGTGTATGCAGTTACTGGAGCTACAACAACTCGTTTGTTACTTTCTCGCATTATTTGCAACGATTATTTAATATTATAATACTACTTGATCCTGTAAAATGATGAATTATTTTAAATAATGGTAACACAATTATCACACCACAGGTAATGTACTACAATTATTGACGTTCCTTCTTTCTCACAACGCATGTATAAAGGTTCGAGAGTAAAGCCATGGCATTTAAAGCTCTTAGATAATATTCTCTTCTTCAGTATTGCGTTTGACGTCGTGTAAAAGCGATTTTAATGATGGTTAACAAGCGTTCGATCAATATTCTAAAATAATGAAAAATAATAAGGTACAAAATTGAAGAGGGTCTTAACGTAAAAATCAGAAGAGTAACATTTTAGTGACACCTCTGAGAAAGCTGTTTTTCAAACTGAAATACACAATCTAGTCAAAAGATTCCCTCATTTAAAAATCGCTTTTTGTATTTAGAAAATAAGAAATCATTATCACCAGCATTAAAATTGCAAAACTGTATAAAGGCCACGCCCTCACCGGGGAAGTGACAGTTCTTCCTTGCGGCTCTGTTTGCAAAGGCGCCTCCTCGAGATGGCGGTCGCTTCCATTGAACTTCTACTCATTAAACCCTCTGCGCATTCAACAAATTGCATCCTCTTTGTGTAACTCGAAAGTCTCATTCACAACTCCCCCAACAAACACGGCGACCGACGAGCGTCGTAACGAAGACGAAGATCTCTTCGAATCGCCGGAGGAGGAGGAGGAGGAGGGGGTGGGAGAAGGAGGAGAAAAAGAGGAGGAGGAGCTTGATGGATGACTTCGCCCAATCCGCTTTTCAAATAAAACGCCTTCGCGGTTGTTTGCGAAGGCAGAATTGGAAAAGGGGAAAGCGAATAACGGCCTGTAACCTCGCCGCTGCGCTGGTGCAGCCGTTTCCAGCGAGGCTTCCTTCTTTTTTTTTGACACCACACGCGGCCTCCCTTCACCCTCAATTATTTATCATCGCCCGTTGGGGTGAATACCAGAATTCGAAAGATTAGAACGCGAAAGGATGTAGGTATTGTAATGGCTTAAAGGCCTTCGGCCTAGCCACAGGGATCAAGTAAGCTAATTTGTCTGTAATAATTACCTTATTTTACCTTAATTTGCCTTATTTTACGTGGCGCGACTCGGGCCCGCTCTTCCATCTGACCACGCAAATTTCGCTACGCTCCTTTCACCAACTAGGAGAGAAAGGAGGTATTTCTTGGGCGAGAAACAGGCGATTTTGAATTTAGCTCAGAGGCGTCATTTAGGCTTGAGGATCTTTTACATGCAAGTAAATCTACGAACATGGGACAGCCAGCTTTATTTCCCCTCCGAAGGAAGGCGTACGAAGGATTTTTTCGCCCTTAAAAATCCACGGCTTCGATCGGGTTTGAACCCGCCAACTTGGGTACAACAGTCCAGTACACTAACCGTTACACCATCGCCGCCGCGTAATAATCGCCCGTTCCTTCTCCTACACATGCCCTCTGTAACATGTCAGTTTGTCGTAGTAACATGTCGTAGTCAGTTAGTTGTGCTCTAACTCTTAGACACTGTAGGTTTGCGACTATTTCTCTTTCTTCAACGATCTTACTATATCTCTTATATTTGTCTTATGCTTATCCCTCTCCCAGACTGACCCTAAGGCTCTCAAGGTGTGGCCGCAGGCTTAGCTCGAATTAAGGGTAAAGATAATTAACCGCACCAGCAGGCATCGCCAATGTGGTTCTTCAGCTCGTATGATCTGAATGACCTAGTAGTCTAGTCTCTTTTTAGTTACCTGGTACCTTTATCTAACATGTCTTCTTTCTCGCTCATTCCGTCTTAAACAGGTTCATCAGCCGTATGTCTGTCCGCGACTTTTTTTCATATTTCTTCTCTCACTTATTTCGCAACATTTATTAATGACTAATGGGATTATTAAAATTCTTTGGCTCACATTTTTTACATTACCTAGTTAACAAATTATGTTCCCCTTTCTCTTCTTCCACACCATTTGTTCCACTTTCTGTTTGTGTCCCGTTTCAACATCCCTTTAGTGGCTCTTTGTGCTAGGGACCACTTTATCACATCGACGTAGAATTCCATTTAACGTAATATCAATAGCATTTTTCCTGGTAAACGCTCTAATCCGGCCTCCCACATATGACCGAGATCCAAAACCAGAATCATTTACACCCAATCACTCATTTTCATGCGAACGCTGACCAAAACATTTTCTATCAAGGCGTTTCCCTAATCGCAGTGCCACAACTACCACCTCGATTCTGTCTTCATTTTCCATTTCCACGAATACCTTTTATCGCTGTTATTGTCTGTGTGTGCTTGCTACAACCATCCAAAATTCCACCGCCCTCACTATACCGCCTTCCTCAAAAGGAGCAGGCTCAAGCAGCGCGTCATTTGTACTACGAATGTCTTCAAGACTTGCGCACTTCTAAATAACAAAACAATTCATTTAAGAGTTACAGATACAACTCCTTATCCTGTGAGGTTGCATTCATCGTCTGTCACCTTTCCAGTCCCCATGCATGAAAGCTTTATGACTACGCTCATGTGGAAGCTCAAGGACACATCTCACACAACAACTTACCATTCCTTATATTTACAAGATATTTTAAAATCATTCTCTACTTCAAATACACCTCCACTCACTGAAGCATTAAAGTGTTCCACTGTATGATGACTCACTGAGTGATCTACTAAGCTCATTCAATTCAATGATGCCTTATTTTACATGGCGAGCGTCAGGTTATCAGGCCTGCTCTTCTGTCACACCGCAAAATTTCGGTACGCTTCTTTCACCATCTACCTGGGAAAGAAGGTATCACTCGGGCGACGAAACGGATTTTTAAATTTATCTCAGTGGTTTCTTTTGGACTAGAGAATCGTTTACATGTAGTAAATCTACAACATGGAACAGCCGGCTTTATTTACCCTCCCCCAAAAAAGAAAGAAGAATAATTTATTCCTTAAAAATCCATGGTTTTGGTTGTGTTTAAACCCAGTTATATCACCAAAACCGTGCCGGGAAAGGTGGCTAGAAAGTCAACCGATGTCACTGCAGTGTCTCTGCCCAGGACGTCGTAGTTTTAAGTCCCGAGTAGTGGCAAGATCTTCGACACTAGCTTGTCAGCTAGGTCGAATTTAGTCGGTCTGGAGGATAATTCTAGCGGCCAGCTTCTCTGATCGGTAGTTTTCAATGTTTTTTTTTTCATCAACACCAAAAGAATGCCGGATGAGTACACTAGCAAACGTGCCACGGGCCACGTGTGATTTTTCCTTCCTCTCCCTTCTTCTATCCTCACCCCTTACACTAACACACACCACACTACTACACATGCCAAGGGATAGCGCGGGAGCTTAAAGCGTGTTCTGGCTGGGGCGGTGCCGTGCTGGTGGCAGATACCTGCTAGAGGATAATCTCACTTGCC
Source organism: Gryllus bimaculatus (assembly GCA_017312745.1). Lineage (NCBI taxonomy): Eukaryota > Metazoa > Arthropoda > Insecta > Orthoptera > Gryllidae > Gryllus > Gryllus bimaculatus. Next base: position 15,271,429 of record BOPP01000006.1, on the reverse strand, counting down.
GGCGGTAGGTCGGCGCCGGATCTCGCCATTCAGAAGAAGAAGATCATCTCCCCCTTCCGAGGAAGGACATACACTAAACTTACGGGACAACTGACCTCAGTAGTTGGCGCACCCGGATTCACCAACCAACCAAAACCGCGACCTGTTTTGCTATGTATTTACCGCGCTGTTTACCATCAATTCCGCTCTGACCGTATGGTGTATCTTCCGCAGCGCAAGCCGTGCTTGCATTGTCCCTCTCCTTTCGCTCTCCCCCTGAGACTGCGGCCCACGTCCGCCTTTCGTGCCGTGCGCTCGCAAGCGGTGGCCGCAAACGCAGCGCCGTTTGCGGAGGGAATGTTTGCGGGGCCGCGTGGACAAATCGCGGATAACATTTGCGCAGCGCTCCAATTGAAGCGGCGAGAACGACACAAGGTGCTTCGCAAATTTGCGAACCACCTGCGTCACAGAAATCTCTTATCACAGGGCGGCAGGAACGAAAAGAATTAGATAATATTGTTTTGTAATTATGTAGCTTACGTATGGGAACGTTTTGTTAAGACTGTTTTGCTACTTGTGGTGTGAGCGGAGTCGGGAGTGTTGCTACTTTGGTAGCAATATGGAATATTATTTTCTTTTTTAGGGCTTTTATCTGGCCCATAACCGGTTACCCTGTAAGTTTCAATGGGACGCATATTTGACCACACACTAGACACCAACCATCATGAAGGCTGCTCTGATCTGGGGTCAACAGAACTCGAGGCCCTCCGTGACAACATACACCTGAGAGACAATGAAGAAACAATCATGCCAAAGGCGGGACTCGGACCCGCAATCCTTCGGACCGAACCGCTAAATCGGAACACGCTCTTAGCCACCTCGGCCATGCAGGTCGGCACTCGAGAAATGTTGCTAACCTTGCTTTACTGATACTTTTTATTACTCAGCTATAAAAAAGAAAACGGTGAAGTCGGAATTCTGGGAGCTTAAAAAAAACGTATGCAGATTATACTTTTCCTCCACACGTCGCATACCCTTTTTAGGGTTTTTGACTGAAAATAAATCAAAATATATCACATTAAAATAAAATCCGAATCCTAGAACTTTTTAGACAAATAGCTAAAGCATTAAGCACGTTTAGAATTTTGTGAGTTGGCAGCAGTGATTCAAAAAGGTTTAAAGCACAATTGCTACTAAACTTAAACATTTAAGTCAAGTACTTAACTCAGTAAAATGACAGTTAAATGTTTGTGATGCGTAGTTCAAATTTCACCACGTAGCTCACCTTTGATGTGAGCATACAAATAATAACGCAACGGATGAATAAATGCGAGTGTCCATTTTATTAAATGAAGTACAAATACGTTCAGCTAGTGAAGCAAGACTGGTAAGTCAATATTTTGCCGTAGAAAACGTTGAAAATTTTGCGTTTGATTGCCTCATTGATGTCTTCTATTATACGCGGAGACTACGGTCACAAACTTCGCTCTTGGCTTGGAATGCACGAGCAAGGTGAGTCATTTAATTACATTCCGTGGGCAATTTACTGAACAACCAGCGAACCTCCAAATCTTGCATTAATTTTTAAATTTCTGTTTATGTTATTTTATCAAAGAGTATATCTGTACAATCATTGCATATACTTTTTTTTTAGAAATTTTGTTCTACTACGTCATCTTCTAAGCGTTTACAGATACGTAATTAGCATTTGCCTTAATTCCTTGCAATACCTATGATATTTGAAAACCTCTAAAATATACCTTAACAAAGAGATCATTGGGCTTCTCACCCCTCCCACATTGCTGAGAAACTCAACGGACATTAGTTTTCTGACCTCAACAGCCAACAGAGCAAACTCCCTCGGAACTCAACTATACTGTCTTCAGTACCCTTCGTTTATTAATAATGTTAAGTGAAGAACGAACTTTTGTAAATCCTAATGTCGTTCACCTGTGAAATTATTTTTCTCCTTAATGCTAAACTTGAAATAACGGAGTTTACGTTATGTGGGTAATATTTCCTCAGGCCGGAGATGAGGGGCGTTAAAGCTACACGAAGAGTCTTTTCGAGCTGTAACTACCCGTTCACAGTCTGAGGGGTGGATATTAACTTGTATTGCTCGAAATAAATTAGTCCCATTTTGCGGCGTATGACATAGAAAACCAAACTTCTGTTTCTTAATGTTCAAAATCCATATTCAATCATCAATAATGTGTAATTTCGTCTCATATAAAAATTGATATTGTCTTCCAATAGTTTTTTTTGGAAGGACAGTATGGTTTGCTATAAGATTTATTATCACATTAGTTTTCACAATGTATCAGCTCTCTGTATCCTAAAATATACAGATTTTTTAAGGTCATGCGTCAATAAATTTTAATAGCACGAAAGCAGAGAGAAATATGCTCAATTTCCGTTGGCCGGCGCTTGGCAGTGTCGCTGTCGAGCAACCACCGCCCCCGGAGACAGGCAAGGAGCAAAGAGCCATTAGCAGCCGGGGGCGGGGTGTTCCATACCCAGCGGGCACGGGCGGCGGGGCACATCGTGCTGGGCCCATTAGCGCAGTGGACACGGAGCGCGAAGCCCATCAAGCGAGGGCAGCGAGAGTCCACGAGGCGGAGACGGAGCGCAGCGTTAATTTGATGATCACAAGTGTCGAAGGAAGAAGCGGTTAATTAGCAGTCGGGACGCGCCGCGCCCTCTGCGACAGGCCCCTTCGCGAGTGGCAGAACAGAGAGTCACTTTATTTCCTTAATTCGCGCCCTTAAAACACCGCCCGGTCGCGCGAACTGCCGCGTAAAATATCTTTTATTTTGGAGCCCGCTCGTCGGCCGAGAGGCCCGGGCGACGGGGGTTGCATTTCCTCAACGCAAAGGCTGCAGATGAGGGGAGTTGAAGCGAGAGGAAGGGTCTTTCTCAACTGTAATTGCCCGTTCAGTCTGTGAATATATACGTGTATAAGGCTGGAACGCTAAGAACGAAAAGGAGAAGAGAACTGGAAAAATGATACGACAGAAAATAAACAAATTGGAAGGGAAAAGGGGAGGATTTAAACATTTCAGAAACTTTTTTCTGACAATCAGGACACAGGCGGAAGGTTCACCCGTTCAAGACCGACTACTGGTTTTTGATAAGGGGTGGAAATAATACTACAGAATCTACTTGGCTCTCTCAGAGACGTTGTTTCCAGGTACAAACGCCAAGACTGTGTTTATAACGCTGCGTCTCCCAGATTGCCAAGTGTATTCACATTCCTGTCATGGAAGCGTTACTCTTTCATTCGAGAGTTGGGATAGTGACACTTCTGATAAAGATTAAGTGTAATGATTTCCAGTTGCGATAAAATAAATGAAGATTAATCAGCCCATTCTCCCTAACAAAAGATAAGACAAACATGATGAAATATCAGAGAAAAATGACGTGAGTAAAACGTCGAGTATGACGTGATAAAAGTGTAAAATGTTAATGTTTTCATTTGCTATTCTCACTGAGAAGACTGTTTTTACAGATTATGCAATCATAGCTGAAACACAATGAATATATAACCAAAAGTTAACTAAATTGTTACTTTATCATTTCCTCTCTCTTAATGATTCCTTAACTCACGTCCTTAAACAAGCTCTGCCACAGCCAATTGTGACGGAAAATGTCTTCTCTTTTGGCGCCTGAAACAATCCTTTGTGTAAGGCTCATGGCGCGGACGCGGTGAGCCGGTCTCTGCTCATTGCGAAGGCTGCAGAAGAGAACGACTCAAGCGAGAGGAAGGTTGTAATTGCCGCTTGGAAAGACTGCAATATTTACGTGTCTTCGTTCTGGACGCTCAGAATAAGAGAGGATAAGTATATGGATATTAAGGAGTACAAAGTGCTTCGAATCTGGAGTTTTGTGCTACATACAATAAGTGAACTACACACTAAAGAAAGTACTGTAGCCCGATTGCAAGCAGGTCATGTAAATGTCTGGCCTCTTATAACTAAAAACGTATATTATCAATCAAATAAGAATAGCAAATATAGTGCGGAAGTACACAGAATTCAAAACTCCTCATAATATTAAAAACTACATACGGATCATATCATGTACGTAGATTTATCAAATTTTGCTTTGAGTAAACGTGATTACAATTAAAAGTTTATAAGTTAGTTCTAATTAATTTCTATTTCTAAATTGATATTTACCCTGTTTTCCATTTTATCTGAAGTTAAAAGGAAAATTTAAAGGAAATATAAAAATTTAAACCATAAATAAGAAGAATAAATTTTTGACAATAGTCAACACAAATTAATATAGTTGTTAAAAATTATTTTTGGTAGTTCAACTAAAGTACGTATTCTCAGAAATTTGTAGCGGGAAGTTGGGAGCCGCCTACTCTCGAGAAGTGTCCACCTAGCTTTGTAGACCCCCCAAGTGATTTAGGTGCAACCCGTCACGACCGAAATCGCCGCCCTTCAACCACGAATTTGGATCCACAAAATATACATTTCTCGTCTGAGTCGTATATCCTATTGACTACATCGGCACGTCCAGAGCTGTTTTAGCTCTCGCAGCCCTTGGATTTAAAGGAGAGCAGCTTCCAATTTTTTTGCGAGTTGACAAACTCTATATTCTTTGCACTTGCTGCAAAACCACTTGTCGTGAAACATGATCCTCCTTTTTTCCACAACTCACATGGTACCACACATTCCACGATTCGCACCGTTTGTTCGATTTTAAATTATTATTTTAACCACTATCCAAGATGTGAATTGCGCTCACTTCCTCCACTACAGGTCCTGGATTAGGTTCCACATCGCCTATCAATAGCAGCACCGCTATCGTGGTTGCACACAACGATGCTGCTGCAGCAGCTTCCTCGGCCCCGCGAAACGAAACCGAGGAAAAGTGCATGGTCCATGGCCCGAAGCGAGTCCTATGCGCTCCTGGAGGTAGTAACCCATTGATCTGCGAGGGGCTCACTCCACGTTTGACTACTGCGATGTCCGCCGTCAGATGACGACCGGCGATAGAATCGGAAACTTCCAACCAAATTGAAAGAATACATGAACCTGAATAAAATTTCGCGGAGAATTTCGCATCTTATTTGGGCGTTCTTGAAATGAAATTTATTGACATTTCATAAATTGAACATTTTTACTATGGACTTTTATTTCAACCAAATTGTTTGAATTTTGGACATTTTGGATTTGATATAACTACCTCCAACCGATTGTTCGATAATTATTCAAGGATCAGATTACTACTAATGAAAAACATGTTCTAAAACATGATTAAACAATTTGGTTGAAATATGATTTCGCGGTCTATATTTATGTGACCTAACAAATGCAATGCGTCGCTGGAGAGAATGGCCGCTTAAAGTATCTTTAATTTTGGCAGCCACTCACAGAGAGCAGCGCACAGACTCACTGTGGAGGCTCGAAAACGAGATACCTCGAGCAGAAGATACCTCGAATACGAGGGTGCAGAAGACATTAACTGAAGCGAAAGGAATGCTGCCTATGAACAGAAATAGCCTCTCAGAGACCGGGAGCCGTTTAAGAAATGAGCACTAGAAGCCAGAGCCACCTCAAAGGTAGTAAATAGAGCACGGAAGGATGGTGTGGCCATGTGTGGGAACGTTTGACGAAGATAGTCTTATACCCGTAAATGACATTTTATGTGAATGTTCTGAATAGGTAGGTCTCACTTTTTAAATTTGTCAGCTCTTCGTGAGTACGTTTGCACAAGAAACTTACAGCATTGGTGATCTAAACTTGCAATTTTATATTTCTAGACTTCTTTTTCGACTGAACTAATTCTATATCCTTAATAGCATTCCATTTTTTAGCCAGAAATTATTTTAGTATGATTAACAAAGTTTTATATTCGGGAAATCTATTCATATTCCTTTCATTTTTATATTTTTCTACGACCACTATTATGACACTCTAAATTGACATATTTAAATTCTTAATGAAGTCAAAGTAATTTGATTGCGATCAAGAAATATTTGCGCCCTCGACCTGTGGTAAGCCGTGCCACTGCGCGACGACGCAAGACGAGTCTCCGAGCGGTGGCTTTGCAGCGACGACACGGGTCCCCAATGGACGCGGCCATTACGGTCAAACGACCCACTGTATGCAAATGGCCCCCAGAATAGATACGCGCTCCACGGGCGGCGCAGTTCGCGAGATACCCGCAAGGCGGCGGTGGCGGCGGCAGCAGCGCAGCATGCAAACCGCAAGCGAGCTCCCGTCGGCGCGCCAGAGGGAATTAAATCTACTTCTCACGCTGCGGCGCGCGATGCGCGATGTCGCAGAGATTTCCTTCGTTCCCTCTCCTTTCTCCTGGCTTCGTCGTGTAGTGTTTCGCTCACCTCATGAATGTTCATCTATTCCGTAGACCACCAGCACTATCTCTTCCCCCACACCCGACTCGCGGGGGTTCGCGATATGTGATCATATCGAAAGAAGTACTCAACCAATTTCATCAATGCTCCTTTTTTTTGTGAAAACTACAAAGCTTTTCGTAGCAAAGTTGGCAAAACCACGTATATCACAAACATATTTTCAGGAAACATTACATACTTTCTGTGTTGCAACTTAATTGCAATAAATTTCATAATATACTAGTGTCTAGTTATTCACTTTAATGGCGTTCTAGGCCAGATTTTGAGATAAAATTTTTACTTTCTCGTATATTTAGGGATAAAGGTAATAATAAACTACGTATAGAGAAAGTTAGGTAATGCTCAAGAAAATCGATTCCAAAATTTCATAGGAAATACAACTTTTGGAATCCCCTGATTCTGAAAGAGTGTTTTCTGTATACCAACGTAATAAATGGCCTTTTCTGTTGCAATAAATCGTTCATAATTGGGCATTTTACGGCCAAAATAATGTATTAGCATTTACGGCACGTATAATTGCGTTCAGGCAATAGCAGCGAGAGAATCGTGGTGAGGTAGCGGGAAATGGACCAGCCGATCACCATTTGCTCGCTTCTAATGTCAATCGCTTTCAAAACATGTACTTCTTCAGTAAGGCTTAACATTACAAACAAATTGCATAAAGTATTATTATACTTTCTCGCCATATTTCGTAAGAAGAGAAAGTTTGGTAAACATACTGAGGGAATTGACGATTCAGCAGAAAAATTCCTGTTATTAGTTACTGCTTATTAGCGGACCTGATAACGAAAAAATGAATATATCGTGTTCCTACGTGTAGTAAGGTCCTTTACTTAGAAGGCTATGTATAACTGGCGGCTCGTGCTTAGTTTGCACGGTTGCACAACCCCCATATATTCGGAAATTATCTCATAATATCTTAAGAATATACATTTTCCTTTTAATGACATTTATTATTCAAGATACTGCAGGAATATCAATGTATATTACATCATTTTGAAATCAAAGAACGTCCATCTGTCCCTGTTTCCGGTATCTGGTGCCTTGCTAGGTATTGTACCACGCTGCATTTATGGGTTAACGCATTTACTCTCAAGCCCTTCGATTTAACACGGCCGACATAGGCCGGTTTTGTTGCCCAATTAGAAGGTGCCGATTCCGTTCTTACCAAACTCGTCTCCATGCACCCAATATCTCCAAGCAACTCACTCCAAATTTCCACCCAACCCTTCACAGATCGGTTCCCGTTTCGCTATAATTTTTTATTACTTTTTTTTCTTCGTCAGCTTTTTTTTTTTTGTTATTTAAGGTCGCATCAACTACTAGGTCATTAGCGACCGCTATTGCGTGTAACTGTATGGTAACTATGAGAATGACACGATATGATGATGAATAGGGGTGTGAAAGGACGAACACAATACAACCATGCCCGAGGCGGGACTCTATCTCACGATCCTTCGGTCCGAGATCGCTACGGCACTACTGCCTTAGAGATCTCGGCCATCGGGACCAGCTCGTCAGCATTTGCTCACCCATTTTGATTTGTTTCTGCTTAGCATTTCTTCTCAACACACCCTCATACTCAGCCAGCCCTTCACCAAGCCAATCACCGCCCACTGCCCATCTCACACTCCGCTCCTTCCCCCGACCTTCCGCCCCGCCCACGCATCACTCATCGCCGGCGTCGACGCGCGCGCTAAACTTGTGCGCGATCCGCGGAGAGCAAGTTATCCGCCTTAAAACTTTCTGTTAATCGATAGCCCCAAGCATTTCCTCCTCAGCCACCGCCGCCGCCGCCGTCGCCGCCCACGGCCATCTGCGAACCCAGCGATTCCAAGGCTCCCATCTCCCCAGGCGCATCTCTCCGCGATGGATCACAGCCGGCCTTGTTACGAACTTGGGCCGGGATAAAAAGACAAGGCGGGTCTCGGCAGCGGAAAGTGTCGATAAGTAACAGATGAAAGAACACGCCCGGTTGCTTTGAATCCTCTTAACACTGCCCGAGGTGTGCTGTGCATTTTTCACTCGCACGAAAATCTCATTACGCTTTAGGGGATCTAACTTCTGATCTCACTGCCAGCTCTCTTAAGGCTCAGATAGTTATATTCTCCCCATAGTTTGTAGTAATGCTCAAGCTTGAGAAAGCTTCCCGGGATTTGTATTCCTTTAACAACTGTGACGATTCAATTTTCATTTTTCTTCAGAATTCAAAACGTTCAATGTCAGGAAAAATACTATAACTAGTGACTGCAGTAATAAATGTGTACAAACATTCTACAAATAAACTTGCTAGAGCAAAGCAGGGTTTCTCTAAATTATTATCATTGTGTCCGGAGTACGAGGTTTTACTACCGTATAAGCGTTTGCATTGGCACCCCCTCACCTCAATATTTTCCCAATTACACCGCAAACAACAAGTAAATGTTCAACGACACTCCTAGTTTCTTTCGAATTCCGATGTTGGCAGGAGTTTCGACACTGGCTTGTTAGCAAGGTAGAATTCAGTTGCGGTAGTATTTCGTGGTTCCACCTATCAATACCTGACAGATGGTGGAGTAGTACCAGGACAACGGGCCACGCGCCATCAATCTGTCTGAGATATGCTTTACCATTTCCAACCTTAGGAATTTATTTTTCTCGTAAAATTACATTAAACAAAGTAAACTACAGTTCAGAAGGATACGACGTAAATTTCTGATAATTATTGCAAGGGCAATAAGATTATGTGGACAACCACATAAGGATAGACAAATGGAGGTGTTCTAGTGCGTGTAACTAACACCGAATAAATATCCTTACTTTCAGCTTTGTGGATATATCTGGATATTTCGATTTTTTTCTTTAACCTTACCTTTGGATTAAACGTTTAGCTTCACATTATGACTGCAAAAAATTAATTTTCATGGATATTACTTGGAAAGTAACTAGTGGTACTACTACAGAACATATTTGCTGTGTTTGACGAGTATTCAACGAAAATGAGACCAGCGCCATTCTTTAAAGCGTTTCTTCTTTTATCGCAACAAAATTTAAAGAAAAAATTAGAGCGGTTTTTGAGACATTTGTACATTATATTCTAAAACAAATTACGCAAAAACGACTCGGCTTTTCACAAAATTGTACATTATCTTTGGAAAGAGATGCATTTTTGGAACAGATTTTGTTTAAGACAAAAAATCTCTTCCTTCCATTTTGTAGTTCTGAAATGTTAACATTTGAAATTTCCGAAATACAGTGTGTTCGCCGGAAATAAGATTAGCATAAACTTTTGCCGTATTCTAAGATAAGAGGAATTTTTTTTAAAACAAATTCGAAACGTTTTTTGAGAAAATACCTAGTTTTAAAAAAATTAAAAATATGCTTTATTTCACGGTTATTTGGGGCAAGCTACTCATATTATTAAAAAAAATTGTACGTAGCAGAAGGCGTAATCTGCATATTACGAGAGTGTGAAGCACGTAGGAATATTTTTTTTCTTTTTCTTCCTACAAATTTTGTGGTTTCTATTTGTGGTAGAAACTATTTTCTTTCGTAACAATCTTATCATATGTTTTGTACTGTCTGGGAAATGATAGTGGGCAATATTTGCATATAAACGTGTTTCAGCAGAATTAAACACTGGTTTGATAAAAGAAACAGGTTATAATAGCATACCATTTGCTACGACCTTCTAATGTTCTTATAGTAAACGTCTGATATTAAATGTAGTTCACAGGAAGAATATAAAGGTTTTGAGTAAAACGTCTGGTTACTTACGGTAGAATATGAAACATATTTGCTTTAATTTGCGTTGGATTTGTGCCGACAATCGATGACGTTTTCATTTTACTAACCATTGAAAAAAATGAAATTTAATTCTTATAAAAGTTATGTGCACACGTTCTCGAAACATCACATGTTCCATCAATTGTCTGAGAGTGTATATTAAAGTAATCTCAGTGTGTTAAATTTTAATGTTTCAGTTTTGTTTGAATAATTAATAAAACAGTCTTAGATTATTCATATAACATCAAATGGTCATGGAAATACGTTTCTTATTTATAATTTTAAACGGCCTATTTCGTATTTCGAAATGTAATAATATCAAGGACAGTGGACACCAAAATATGAACACTGGTGCTACAAAAGCACATACCTTCTCGCACTAGCAGAGGTTATGTAATACTACAATATTGCAATTCCTGTCTATACTAACATATCTTTGCTACCACTTGTATTACTGATCGTAGTAATTGAGATGCAAATCCGTAATTACAAAAGCAGTCAAAACCCGTTGTTTTTTCTTATCCATCAACGAAACAAACAGCTGAATAAATCACAATTGGAACAACATTTGCAGATCAATGTACGAGAAACAAGTGAAAATAGTTTTCACAACTTTGTCTAAACTATTTGAAATATATCTCTCAATTATAGAATAATTACTAATCTGCATCATCCGCACGAACTTGTTTATAGAAAAAGAAATTGCAAAAATATCGTCTTAAAACATATAAATATTATTTATAACAATACTAGAAATGTTGGTGCAAAACTGATTGAATTAATTCTAATTTGTCTTCACAAATTTAAGAAAATGCTGAGTTCCAGTCATCAAAAAATATGGCTGGATAAATTATACTAAAAAAGAATTGACTACACAAATGCCGTGTCGCGACTTTGTCAATCTCATAAAGAGGCTGGAATGAAATCATACGCGATCACAATTACAAGCAACTACTAATGAAACTTCATTAAACTTCATTAAATGAATCTTCATTAAAGCTTCAATAGCACATACATTCTCTCTTTATCTGAAACAGATACATTATTATTACAATTACATTCATATTGTAATTTGGCAAATCATATCCGACTAACTATTCAACTATTTCGTGAAACTCTCTCTTCAACAAAAGAAGTACAGAGAATTTTAATTTGCAATTATCAACGACAAGCAATTTTCGAAAGTAAATACGGCGTTCTTGCTCATCAGGGCTTCCTGCCTAAAAAATGCCACTTCGCGCTGTATTATTACAATACTTTCTCTTTACTACGTAAAGTTGTAGGTGACACAGTAAGAAGGCAGCTAGGACTCCTAAGCTAAAACTCGATTTGAAAATGAATATTATATAATATTTTACATATTCGAAACATGCTTTACATATTTTACATATACAAACATATTTGAAAATGAATATTGTTTAATAATAACATAAAACCCTGATATTCTCCGTAAGTTAATTTTCGTCATCAATAAACTGTTTTTAATAAAATTACTTGGGTGCAATAGGTGGGGAAGTACATATATTCATCACTATTCTTGTGTGTTTCATCACATAATCACCAGCAGGGTTGAAAACCCTTCACTCTATTTACGCGTATAATGTATTATTATACGAGCGAATGGCGCCCACACTCTCCATTATAGCGTGAGCGTCACTGCGAGCGGAGTGAATGGCACGGGGCGTTTTGTGTCGCAGCGATGAGGGGCGGCTGCGGAGAGCGGGCGTTGTGGGGTGAGGAGGGTCGGGCGGGGGAGGAGGCGGATAGGGTCGAAGCGGGACGGGCCACTCGGCGCTGTGGGATGACCGCCGTCGACAAGGGTCTGCGGAAAAGCCCGCTGTGCGCCGCCGGGCCTAATGGTTGGCGTGGGGCGGGGCGGCGGCGCGGAGCGGAGAGGGCGGGCAGGGCGGGTGGGGGGGGCGGGGTGGTTGCGGCGGCGGGCGTGGGAGCAACGCGTCGCGACACGGGGTAACATCGGCGGCAGATGGAACGAGGGGGCGTGCAGGAGGCTGCGTCGGTGAGGTCCTTCAGGGGCTTGGCGGACATGGCTCGTCGTCAATGGAATGGTGAACACCGTGGGGGAGGGATGCGAGCGTACAGAAGATGGGAATGGTGAGATTAACATCAACTGGGTGCGGAGTCAGGCTGAAGGTCAGGAGCGGGACGTGCGGGTCAGACGGCGTGGAGAAGTGATCATGCGGGAACGAGTGCATTCTTAGGAGACGGAAGCTGGTGTCGTGTGCAGCAGGGATTGCGGGAAGCGATAACGGGAGCGGGGCGGAGAGGCCGGGCCGATGGGCAGGACCGGCTGGAGTGCATCAATTTATGTCACTTCAGTGCCTACGACAGGGAGGACCTAGAGTTTACGTCCACACGGTGGCAGGATTTAGGACACTAGCTAGAGAGCTAGGTCGAATTCAGCCAATGTCTGGAGCAGAATTCAAGCGGAAGGCTGTTGTGCGATCCATTGCTCTGGTCGGTAGTTTCCCGTGATTTCTCCGATTATCATCAGGCTAATGCCGGAGCAGTACCCTAACAAAAGGGCCACGGACCGCGCGCGATCTTTCCTTCCTCTTCCTATCATATCGTTACTACCACACACTTACATTTACATGCACTACACTACCACACATGCCGGAAGACCGGTCGGGATCTTAGAGCTTGACCTGGCTGGAACGGTGTCCCGCTGGTAGGAGATACCTGGTTGATGAAAACCTCACTATTAGGCGAGTAGATAGGTGCCGGATGTCGCCAATGGGCGTGGGATTCAGATCACCGCCATCTCCCGCGACAAAAGAAGCACTACGCTTATGGACCAATCGACGGGCAGGCGGGGGCGGGCTCGAGGGTTTGGCCTACAGGGAAGGCGGGTCGGGGGCGAGAGAAGCAGGCTGGACGCGGGGCCGTGCTGGCGGGCAGGCCCAGAGTGCGACCTGCGGGAAATGGAGCCGAGGCGAGACATAGAGAGAGGGCCAGTGGCTGGTCGGAGTCCAGTAAGCGGGGGCGGGTCGGAGACCAGGGGAGAGCGAGGGCGGGGCCCGAGATGGCGCCATGGCGTGGGCAGGGGCGGGGACGAGTTGGCGTGGAACATGCACCGTATGATTTATCCGGACGCCGAGTGCGAGCGATAGCGCGGGCTGTACGCCGGGCAGTGGAGGTGCGTCCTGCGACCCTGCAATTAACGCCAGAGGGCGCCAGTTGGATCGATCTTAGGAAGCAATGGAACACCATACGAAAAGGCGTTTCCCCATGCTCTGGAACCAGAAAGATCTTCATTTCCATCACTTTTTACCTTTTATTATGGAAAGCGGGTGACGGTTGGCAGACTTTCTTATTCAGTGGAAAAGCGGAATTGAATACTGTGAATAATCTGAAGAGAATATATTCACTTTCAAAAATATCAAAAATATGGAAAATGCGTTATTTGCAATGCTGAACGTTGGAGTTACTCTCCTTGCATTTAGGAAAAAATATAACACAAAAATAATGGGTGAAAGTAATTAAAAATTAACTTCCGTTGACAGCGCTTAGATTAATGGGACAGCAGTACAAGCAAGCGCACTAACAGTTTGGAGATCAAAACAAAGACCCAAACGTTCATTTAATAAGTTATAATCTTTTAGCTGTCACTATGATTACTAAGGGCTGACTGGAGAATAACAGTTGTTAAAGTCACCATGCCGATAAAAAGCAAATAACAAACAAAATCTGTTATATGTGTTGTCCAGCGTATGTCGTGCAATATGTTTGATAACGCCATCTTATAAAAAATCATATATAAAATAAATTCCTTATCCAGAAAAAAGTGTATCGATTTCGTTGCTTCATTATTTCCAAGTTTTGTCGGGCTCTCCTTTTGCTAGTTGTGGTAGCAAACTGCCAGAGAAGCTAGTTGTGGTAGCAACATCTTAAAATCAAATCTGTAATTCTTTTACAGAGGCAAGAAGGATATTATAATATTGATTTTTCAGTGATTTTTTTCATCACTCAACTATAGCGTATAATAAAGGGTGGGGATGAGATCCTGGAGCTTTAGAAAACGGACGCTAATTTAAACTCTTTCCTGGTAAGTCACATACAGTTTTTATTGGTTTTTGAAGCTCGTGCAGCTATAAACAGCACATACCTCCTTGCATTATTTCTAAATTTGCAATTTTCTTATATCCATGGGGTTCCACAAAAATTAGATTCATACCATTATTTTAAGCGTCGCTTCTTTTACTTGTAGAAACGAATGAAAGAAAAAAACCGACTGGCTTTTGGGAAAATATTATCATACAAGGGTATGCAACATCTCTTACATAGATTGGAGAATATCAATTTTGGGGCAAATCGGCAGAACTGTTTAGGCGCTAGCTTCGATCACAGACGGACGTACACACGATTGGTCAAATTGATATCTCCATACTGAGGGCCAATATAACATGGATTCCGGCTATATCACGTTTTAGAAAAAAATATTCTTGAATTAGCAACTCAATTTATTCAATTTTGCTTTACCACGGCTCGGCAATAAGAGTTTTTTTCTGCTGGTAATTCATCGTTTTTTTCCCGCAGCATTGTAAAACTTCGTCAATTCTGTGTAAGAAGTAAAGACAAGATAAAAATGAATCAAATCAAAATACATTATATTTGACAACACATTTCTTCAAATTAATGTTAACAGACGGCGGACTTTTAAATTCTTAACAGACACCGAACATAAAGAGACCCTATTTGCATGCGTTAAGTTGATATTATTCCCGTCAGGGTGAAATAAAATTGGTACTTTCCCTTACAAGCGTATGTTTATGAAGCTGTTTGACAAAAGAATCTCACGCAGGAGGAATTTGCTTTTTTCGGTGAGGGAATACGTCATGTCCATCACAAGTCTCTGTTACCCCACGCGTGGGAGTTAAACTAGGCCCAGGCAGGGGGGACACCATTAGCTAGTCGGCAAAGTGAGATAATCGACCCAAAATACCAAATACATTCACATAAGGTGATATTTTAAATGTATCGAATTACAAAAAGTTAGTTATTAAACTGAGTTTGTCTTTTTTCTGTTTTCTAAGTAAATAAAATGTACATTCAATAGATTCGTTTGCCCAACGTGAAGCACCTTATCCTAAATCACTTCTGAACCTCTGCGCATGAGCAGTCTCTAGTGACTTTCGATTCTTCCCAATGTTTAGTGATTAAGAGATTTTTTATTATCTCGTTCTTCTTAACAGCCCGTCAAATCTCAGGAGGGATTTATTTCAATAATCTCGTACATTAACATTCTGGGTGAAGACAAATTTAAAAAAATATGAACACTTGAATATAAATGAATGTAATACGATTTATCTGAATAGCAAAACTTCTTCATAGGTATTTTCATTTAAATGCACTTACAATTATGAATAACAGTGAGCTAATGTGTTCAATCGAAATAAAACTACATATATTTTATATACGAATTCGTTAAATGTTAAAAAATTTAAATCCCAATTATGCCGACGTGGATAGCTGTGATCTCTAAGGTTGTTGCTGCCTCGTGCCTGAAGAGCCGCGGCTTTGAATCCCGCCTGAGGATATATGCTTGGGTGTGTCCATGTACTTTCCCGTTGCCCCCCATGTTACTTACAGTGGTCGCTATATTACCTTAGTAGTTGAAAATTGACTATCAATAACTAAAATAATCCAATCATATATAAAAAAAGACATTTTCCTCCTGCTTCTGTGGAAAAATTAACTACTACTTTAAGATGCAATATGTAGTCAGGAGAGTTTCTAATAATAAAATTCGTAAAATAATGGTGATATTTGTGAGACGTAGTAAATAAATTGACTGAAAAGAGCCTCGTACACTCATATCTCAAGACAGAAGCAGTTCTCAACGATGGGACTGTGCGCTTCGAGCGTCTTCTTCAGGGCTGTTTCTTTGAGTTTAGCTGCTATTTATTTCTCATATTTCCCCTTCGTCTTTAATTCCCTTTTATTCTTCCTAAGACTTCACTTTCAACTTTTCTTCTACGAATTACGAAACGCCTTCCCATTACGGTATAAGATTCTCTACAAAGCCCTCGCTGCTTATCCTTGATAAATCCTTTCCTTTCCACGTTTTGAGTCCTTACAGTTAAGTAAGCAGAAAATGAGATTCTGTGGTAAAACAAGAATTACGTTTTCAAAGTCACTGAAGCAGCATATTTTAAAAGAATACCTTAAAAACAAAAATGTGTCTTCTTCATTCATATTTTCCTCTTTGTTAAACTGATGAAGTCCGTTTGAAAATTACTCAATAGAAAATAATATCTAAATACCATGGATTTACTCTTTTTGCGCTTGAGAATAAAAAACGTCGCAAAAATCGTAGATTGTGTATAAATGTAAAGAAAATAATCAATACAACTAATAAAATGAATTGAAATTGAATTTGAATTTGCTTTAATTTAAATTAATTTAATAGGAAGTAAATGTTATATGCTATGTTTCTGTTGAATTCATAATACTTCAAAGAATCTATGAATAAGTGGTGGAGGAGATGTTCACGTTTATACTTGAGTTTTTATTTCTTGGTGCGCGAGGACTTGTCTTCACGATGGAATATCTCACGGTATTTCGCGTCTTTCTTGGTCACACTGCTAGATGCTGCATGATCGCGACTGTATGGAGCAGTGCTGACGATCATGCGACATCTAGCGGCACGACCGAGAAACCAAGGACAAACCAAAGACAAGAAATGAGAACCCAAGTATACAACATATCAAAGAATAATAATTATTATTTTTTGGATCATGTTTACGGGGAAATTACTTAATAGGCACTTTCCGGACTCAACAGAAAATGAGGAACTTTATTTTTTAATATTTTCTCACATTTAGTGTCTTATGCATTTCTTCTCCTAAAGCTTAAAAGTATTAAATATAACTAGTAACATTAAGGAGTAAAATCGTTGCTAAACAAATACTAACTAATTTTCCACAATGTAGCACGCACATTGCTCACGAACAACACAAAATACTCTCACATAACATTACAATATAATTGAAATTTTAGTAAAATGTATTCCCAAATACTGCAATATATTAGTATATACGGAGTACAACAGATCTTTTGATACCATGAAGTACCATGACTATGCCATACCTTATCATGAAATACCATGTCCGTTCGTAAATATCAAATATTTAATGGCGGGCGGCAACTTTTTGAAGCCCTGCTGTTGCATGACGTCAGCGCTGTTGTAAGTAGCAGCCCAGCAAGTAAGATAATTTAGTCGATATGCGCTGTATGCGATTAAGCGGAATAACACAATAAAATATTTGCATTATTCAGTGAATGTCGAAACTGTTTCTTGCGTTTGTATTTTCCCCGAGTTCGTGTGTACCTAACGAAATCATATATACCTCTCATATGGCCGAAGAGCCTGTAGTTGTTGCTTTTTTCAATTTCTGTGCGCATTGGAAATAAGGAATATGGATGTTAACACTAGATTGAATAGGCAGCCTTCACCAAACTTTATTACAAGGGTGTATTCTGACATACTACTTCGGGTAAAAATAAAGAAAAACTCACATTTATAATGAAACACTAAATTAATGGATTGAAGATTATTATATGGAGCTACAAAAAACATTTTAAGGGTTTTGTTAGATCTAAATGACCAACTCCCACAGCAGGCACTTGCAAAGTGCTGTACACACATGGCTTTTGAGAAGCGTCCGCAGAAGTACCTTGTGATGCGATCTTATTTATTATCGCCAACGTCCCATTATTATTTATAATGTTCAGAACGAAACTTAAATACTACTAAACTAGGAGTTTAAAGTTATTACTTACAATATTAGCCATAGAGAACCAAAAATATTACAGACGTAACTACAAAGGCGTAGTCTACTGAACGACGCATGTTAAAATGGTGTACACCGGAAATGGGCACGCAAAGATACGTGAATTTCACTGACTAATCACACAATAAGGGTAAAAGAGTTTAAGAATCGGGGAGTGAGGGTAAAGGAGTGGGGAAGCTTTCGGCACATCTGACATATGACGCCCTTGTAATCTAGGGTTAATGACAATGACATCGGCTTTCCAATTTAAGACATATTATATTATCTTGTAAATCACGATAAACGAGTCATAAATACGCTAAATCCAATTCTGTGGAACTCCAAGTTATAAAAAAAGCAAAGAAAAATATGTACAGTACCATAATAGAAAGTATTGTCACATATGGCTCGGAAGAACGGGAACCAACCCCCCAAAACCAAAAAGATATTATTGACGATTCAAATAGACTTTTTGAAACGAAGTTGCAGAATATCTCGTTTACACCACATACGAAATGAAGAAATAAAAGTTAAAATGGAAATTCAAAAGGATATAATAGATACTGTAGAACCAAAACCGCTTTAGTGGTACGGACATCTACTGAGAATGCCAGAAGAGAGGAGGCCCAAACAAGTATATAAATGGATACCACCGTATAGAAGACGGCGGGGTAGACCATCAACCCCATGAAAACAAAAATACTAACTGCGATGGAATCAAGAGATTTGAGAGAGTAAGATGTAGTAGATGCAGAGGCTGGAAAAGAGGAACAGAGAGACATCGCCAGATGTAAACCACTCGGAGATTATATATAATGTCATCTACTTTAAACGAAGCATCGAGCGCTCTTTCTTCCGAGGGCTTCGTGGCTTTTATGAGTGGCGAAATCCAGTATAGAGGGGCTTCGTTCGGAGCCTAAAGCCGAAATTTAAAAAGTCTTGAAGTCTAACGATCAAACTTCAAGCAGCTTTCGCGTCCTCGGATCACAGCCGATGCAACGGGCAGAGGGGGGGAGGGAAGCCGAGAGAACGGGCAACTCTGTGCAGAAGAGATAGCGGAGGAGGCATTAGACGGGAAGGCAGCGATAGGGCAGCGTTAGTGAACGTGCCGTCGGCTTTACAGGACGGGCGTCTGTTAACGTCGGGACATTACGGAGAAATATGGGAAAAGTAAGTTGGAGAGTGTTAGAGATGGGATTCTAGCGATGAGGACGTTGTCAGTACAAGAGATCACGGAGAGTGGAGCGATCGCGGTTCACATAAACAGAAAGGAGAAGGGAGGGTGAGAGAGATAGAGAGAGAGAGAGAGACAGAGAGAGAGGGAGAGAGGAAACTTGTAACAGCGACGGCACAGCATAATCCAAGCCGAGGTTGAGGAAGTGCAGACGACGAGAGGGTCGGAAGAGGACGCCAGCTCCCCACAGCGCCCGGAGGGAGAACCATGTGGAACTCCCTTTCGTGAACAAAGTTGCGCGCCGCCCTTCATCCCTCCAACCCTTCACCCCTGTAGCCCTTCATCCTTCCCAACTTTTCCAACCCCAGCCTCCCACCGCTAACCCTCACCAACCCGGCCGGTGCTTGCCTATTTCGACCTCCCCGCTCGGAGAAGTGCATTAACACCAAGTTTAGAAGACGTTCATCAAGGCGGGACGCGGGCGCTTGGCCCCAATTGCTGTTTAAACCCAACTGATAAGTGAAAGACCCGCGAAAACGCATGCGCTGCCTCAAAGCGAGCCACTTTACTTTCGGGGACGGGCGAGAGCGAAGCGAGGGCGGAGACACGGGCGGCGGTGGGGGTAAGGCAGTGGCGAGGGCGAGGACTAGCTCATGGTTGGTCCAGGGGAAGGGTGAGGGGAGGCTGACGGGAGAATGAAGAGAGATTGGGTGGATGGACGGAGGTCGATGGGGGGGGAGGAAAGCCACAAGGCGACTACGTGAGGGGAACGGGAGACGAGGCAATTAACATAGTGTCCGAATTATGAGAGAAATGTGGCCAAAACTTCAAATGTCTTCGAATTCAATAAGCGAAAACACGCGATGTAGGTATTTTGTGATAAACAGAGACAGGGGGGAAATGACCAGAATGAATGGGTGTTGAGTGCGTGAGTGGAGATAAGGAGAAGAAGTGGAGAGATCCGGGGCGAGGGAAATGGGTAAGAGTATAGATGGGGATAAGGCGGTGTGCGAAAGGGAGTTAGCGCAAAAAGCGAAGAAAAACTTTCAGCTCAAGAGCAGGAGGGAAAGGGTACTACGCAATAACCCGGGCGAAGATAAGGGGTGGTGACGGGACACCGCGGGGGAAAGAAGGGACGACGACGAAACCGAGTGCGAAAACAAAGACGCTGGTAGGGCCGAAGGCGACGTCGAGGACGAAATGATGGTCGAGGACAGAAAGAGAGGGCGAAGCTGAAGGCGACGGCGATGGCAATGGCAAAATTGGGGGCAAAGATGAGGCAAGAGTGAGAACAAGAACAACAATGACGGTAGTGATGGCAATTGTGTCTGCAACGACTATGGCGACGGCAGTGACGATGGTGACGGTGACGACGATGAAGATGACGAGGGCTAACATGAGACGAGCGCGACGACCTATGGGAGAGCAAGTGTGAGGCCAAGCCGAAGGCGAAAACCAGGGTGAAGGCAACAGAGACATCGACGAGATCGAAGGGATGGCGAGGACAAGAACGATGACGAAAGCGTGGGCGAGGCTTGTGGGTGGATTGTGATGAGTGCGAAGGTGAAGGCTAAGGCAAGAGCGAGGACAAGGGGCGGGGCGAGGGTGAGAGCGAGCGCGAAACGATGGTGAGGCGCGGGGTGCGGGCAAAGACAGCGCGAGCGAGGACGGAACTATTTTTAATGCGGAACGCGGGCTGGGCTGAGGCATGGGTGAGACGGGAAGGCCCGATGGATGGGAATGAGGGAGGCGGGGTAATACGCGAGAGAAGGCGGCAAGTCTACGAGGACAGAGATTGAGATGGTGATGGTGATGGCGAGCGCAAGGACAAGGACAAGGACGAGTACAAGACGAGGGCGATGGCAAAGTGAGGGTGAGGGTAAGGGCAAAGGCAAGGATGAAGACGAGGGTAGGCTAGGGCGAAGGCGAGCGCGAGGACGAAGGCATTGGCGAGGGCGAGAGGGAGGGGAGGGCGAGGACGAGGGTGGGGGCGAAGGCGAAGGCGAAGGCGAAGACAAGAGCGGAGGCGATAAAGAGAGAGAGGAAGTGATTGCGAGAGCGAGGGCGAAGTTAAGGCAATGGTGTGGTGCGGCGGGACGCTTTTGATAGCGGCACGTAGTGAGGGCTGAGGCATGAGCGTGGCGAGAGTAGAGGTTTGGGCTAAGTATCTGCGGGAGGTGGAAGGTAGAGGTAGAGTAAAACGCGAGTAAGAGCGGCGGCGATGAGGCGCGCGACGAAAGCTGCTCCCGTTAATTTCCGACGCTTTCTGCATTTAGAGGCTGTTTATGTATATAAGTGCAAATTGTAAGTTTATAATAGCATTAACTAGTTTTTGATAAACGTAATTACTAATCTGCAGCTCGCTCGCGCCGGTTGATGCTTGGCTTTATGGTGGTGCGAACATTTCGGCGTCTCGGAGAGAGAGAAAGAGAGAGTGAGGGTGAGAGTGAGAGAGAGCGGGGGGGGGAGAAAGCGGCGTGTTAGAAGTGCAGCCATTCGGTGGAGAAATTATCATAATGTTGTGTAATTGGATTACATTCAATGGATCGCATTCCATCTACAATCACAATGAAGGAACACCCATTCCTTACACAGGACTCGAACCCGTAACCTTTGCAAAATTGGGCGTGTCTCCAAGCCTTTATTTCACAGAGAGTGGCTTTTGTTGTCCCTGCACGTGCATTATATATCGACTGTTATCCGTTAAGGATAATAAAGGCGTATTCTACAAGGATATTAAATCAATATGTGTTAACTGAGAAATGAATAGATATATTTATTTTGAAAAACTGTTTGTTGTAGTTACAATTCGTTTTTGCACATGTTTTAATATAACATGTTTGGTAAATTAAGGTAATTCTTCCAAAAATGACAATTTCCCAATTTAAATGTAACAATATCTTCACCTTTCTAACATATTATTACATCGTAATTATACAATCGTAATTATTGGATAAATCCTGAACCCAGTTAATACAAATTATATTTCGTACAACTCAGACCTCTTTAGATCTTTAATCGCAATGCAACTATTCATTAATCTCCATGTAACTTAGTAGGACAAGCAATATATTTCGGAAGTATTTTATATCAAATCTGGATGCGCACCTCGTTACATAATTACAGGTTTTGTACAATTTCTTTGTAATTCTCGTCCAAAGCTTTCCAACCATTTGCAGCTGCGAGCGGTGGTCACGCAAATATCGCGTCGTTCCAGGAATCATTCAGTAACTCCCGTCACGGGCGGCGCAATTTAAATTCTAGGAACTAATTACGCCACTGAATAATTTAATATAGTAACTATACAATGCGTATCATTATTTCTAATATTTAATTCTTGCACAGACGTATAGTACATTTTTTAATTACAAATCAAAACTACATTATACAGTGAAAAGGAATTTTCAAATTACAACATTTCTCTTAAAAAACATAAATAAATAATAATTTCTTATTCCATTAGACTTTCTGTATCATGTGAACTGTTTCAAGCTGAAGCAAAGAGAAAAGAACTGCATATCACATCCTGTGAAATAGAAGGAGAATAGAAGAAGAAAAAAAACTGGTCAAAACTTGCCTCCTCACCATTTCAAGTTATAAATATAGAATGTACTAGTATTGTTAAATTTGATGTAGTTGCAAACATAATTGATATGTATTATTAATGTAATTATTATTAATGTAATTAGTATAAGTAGAAGCATCAAAATATCATATTGAAATGTTAATTATTAGCAGATAATTTATATACTGTATAATATCTTAATCTAAATGTAACAAGTATTGTATTTCTAGGCCAATGACCCCATCTCGATCAGGTTTTGTTCAGTTTCCCTGGTCCTTTGAGCAAATGCTGAGATGGCCCCTTGTTTGCTCCTGAACAGTAATATAACTTCGCTCTCTCCACCCAAGGCATCATATTGACTCGTCATACACGATTGTAATTGTATGTGACTCAATAAATATTATTATTATTATTATTATTATTATTATTATTATTATTATTATTATTCCAAACACAGCAGAATTGCATCGCCTTTTATTGGTGCAAAGATACGCGCGGCGGCAACAGCCGATCACGTGAGCTCTGAACAATCGCCGTTTCTGCGAAGAAATCAGTTGCCTCTTCGGTACTCGCCACGAGCAGACGTGTTCGCGATGTACTCTGCAAATCTTTCGACTAATTCCTAGACAGTGTTCATTGTGTAACGCGAGTGCAATGTTGATGCCGATTCGTTCAATGTCATTCACAGAAACTTTCACTAAATAAACTGCTTTCCAGCATACAAATAAAATAGCAGACAATATGTTCTGTACTTTCGTTCTTAATTTGCCAGTGCTATCGGCTAGTGAAATATTCTATTAAATTACTTGATGTTGAATACTCTACATTCTATTACTGTGAACATGGCCATCCAACCGTTGAAAAAAATGTGTTTAATTCACCAGGACATGGAGTGTCACTGTTTTACATATTCCCTACTCGATAGTAATGATAAATACAAAGCATTTCACAGTTTTTTGTTGGCTTTAATGCAACGTTTTTACAATTCCTCTTATTCATTGTTATTTTTTCTTCTACCATAATGAGTTTCCGCACATTGGGTCATTTTTCGTATTTCAAAAACCAAGCTGTACAATACGTCATACAAGTATGTCAAATATCTACGACTCCTGCGTTGCCTATACCAAACTCAATATTTCTCGTCTTTCAAGGGCAATGTTTACCACACATCCTGTTTATACTTATTGTAATTTAACCCGCAACAGGCCGGCAGTGAACGCCGCTAGTGATTTACATGGGCGATCAATATCTTCTGACTCACCTCCTGGGTGTTGAAACTGCCCGTGTGCTCGGAAATTATGGGAGGTGCTTGTGGATGGAAAGCATACTATGCGGCACGAAGACAAGATCCACTCCTTTTACACGGATTTCATTTCACATGATGCAGGAATGAGTATACAACATATAATCATTCTAGCGTGATTAAAAGCTAACTTACATCTAATTGTTAGTATTTTCTTGAAAGCTGTGCCCCCTCTACATTCTTCTCAGCAGTGAGAGAGAGATTTCCGGCACTCGGGAAGTTTTTGGGGCGAGGGTCGTGATTGGTCGCAGGTTTACCACGCGAATGGCTGACTGGCAAATGTGGCTCAGGACAATTGATGTCACAGCAGTGCCTCTGACCGGGAGGTGCAAGAGTTCGACCCCGGACGGTGGCAGGGTTTTCGACACTAATTGCACTTCTGTGAACTAATTGCACCAGGCGAACGCCAGAGCTGTATTCCAACAAACGGACCCTACACCGCGCGACATCTTTCTTTGCTCTTCCTTGTCCTATTCTCGCCCCTTCCTTACATACACTTAATTGCATATGCACTTCACTGCCACAGTTGCCAGGAATCCAATTGGCAGCTAAGCTCTTGTATCGGCTAGGGTGGTGCCTCGCTGGTTGGAGAAAACCCTACAAGACAAGGTGTAGATAGGCACCGGAACTCGCCAGCCAGTTAGGGAATATCGCAACCTCCTGCGATAAAGCAGCCACTTGTGGGACTAATGACCTTAGTAGTTAACGCGCCCAGAATCATCAACCAATTAAGCCAGCGAGCGTATGTGGGGGCGCGGTCGCCGATGGGGCGGTGGCTGTCAGCGGCCAGAGGCACGGGTAACTTAATCGGCGACACCCCAGGTCACGCTCATTGTACAGGTCAACCCCGCACAATGATCGCAGGGAGTGTGGTCCAAGTGGAATTGGCGACGACGAATCCGCAAACGATACGCCAACTTGGCGCGCGAACGCTTTCTTCCGCTTTCTATTGCGTGTCGGAACGCACCCCAAGTTGCACGCGCTGGTGGTTCCAGATCTACACTAGATTCCCAGCTAATCGACTTACTGTCTCACCGGCTGGTAAGAGACCGCCGGAGGTAGCGGCAGTGATTCACCGAACATGGCGTATGTCCGAAGATTTGTAGGCAGAGCGGGCAAGGTTTGCTCGCGTCAGAAGAGCAGCTGGACGAGATGCTCTGAGGGACATCAGATCACGTAAGGCGTAAATTTGGTTCATCCTGATAGGTCGTGGGTTACGGGAAGAGTTGGCAGGCTAGTAATCACGATTCATTATGCAAAAATTCAAGTTTTGCTGTCTGCGGCTGGTCGATGATGGTGCTGCGTCTTTCGGACCGCACTGTGGGGCGCCTTCTACGCGCGCATGGCGACCAAAGCTTGCGTCCGGTATTAAGAAGGCGCCTCTCACATGTTTTTAAATCATAAACCGCCTCTCTGGTTTCAGAATTCATTATGTCCTTAAGCAACGCGTTTCCTCATGTTAAATACAATATTTTCGAAATCGTCTTGCGTGGGTGGTTTCATTATATTTCATAGAAGTTTTTTCTTCTCATTCCAGACAAAAACATCAATAACTACCTCATTTTTTATTAACAATGTCAAAATATATCTCAAATATTTCTTAAGGATTTGCGGGTCGTAACCGGAGACATCGTAAACAGCTATTAAGAATGTTGAAAATGTTTACGCAAAGAGCCTGAGATACATGTCCACCATTTAAAACTTCAATCTTCAGATAATGTCTCACGAGAGAATATACCGAAGTGATTCTGCAAGTCGAATTTGGAGGAAATGATTAAAACTTATAATTGATTAAAACATAATAGATTGATCAAAACGGGCCTGAACGTTTTTTACTCATCCAGATATTTAAAACAGACGTTAAACACATTTCTGTATTTTATATAACAAAGTGGAATATTTGTAAGCTTTTACAAGTTCTATATTATAAATTTCTACTCTACACACCTGTGACAGACACCCCAAAGAGTGTTAGGGCTTAAATATATTTGAGCAGCAACACAGCTTGTAATATCAAATTAAAATGCCTCTCTATCTCGTTTCACCGATATCATTCGCGCTCCAGTGGCTATACCTTCCACCATCATTCAGAATAACGACTTTCGCATTCCGGGACTCATCTGTCGAAACGTTTCCTTTACTGCTCCATTTTACCAATTCCATCGGGCGGTAGAACACGGATGCAACACTGCACAAAGCGTAGTTAAGCTGCTTCCAAACACGGGTGGGCGTAAAATACTACTATAAATAGTTCTGCTTACAGCCCGGATCCCGCTTAAAACCGGGGGCATTAGATATTTGCATTCGCAGCCGAACGAGTGTTGTGTGCCTGGGCGAGGGAAGCGATTCGGCAGCGATACGAAAAGTTGGGCCGGCTCTCTCGCAACGGCCGCGCCGCTAAAATCAACACGTGGCAACTTCCGATACTCGCGCCGCAACGGGGTTGTCGGTCAGGGGAAGGGGGGAGATGTGCGGAGAGGCGAGGATAATGTTAGGAGGGGGTAGGATGGTGGCAAGAAAGGGGAGGTACATGAGTGAGAGGGGTTGAGAGGAGGGGAAAGGTGATGTTGTGGAGGGCAAAGGTGGATGGTTAAGGGGGGGGATAGGTGGGAGAGGAAAGGTGATGGTGGAAGAGAGGAGGGATAGCGGAGAGGGTGATGATGGGGAGAGGAGGGGGTGATGAGTGGGGAGGATTGACAGGGTGCAAGGGAGGGTGTGTGGAGAGGGGAAAGGTGATGTGGGACGAGGAGGAGATGGGAGAGGTGATGGTGGGAGGGTGATGGAGGATGATGGGGTGATGAGGAATGAGGGGAAGGTGATGTGTGTAGGGGTAGGGATTGTGTGAGGGGGGAGTGATGGAGAAGCAAAGTGGAAGAGAAGATAATATTGTTTGAAAGAAAATTTTAAATTATTCAGGATAAGACTGCCTTTCTTGATGTTTTATGAATTGTTTTGAAGGTCCTTTTTTTAGAGACATTTTTCACAAATACATTTTTATTAATCATACAATATTTAGACCTAATTCGAAGTCTTGCTTCAACCTTCAGGTTTTTTTTTTCATTTTGCTCTCTTTATGTAATTGAGATAATTAATAAGTAAATAATAATAATAAAAAGAATAAAATAATATAATAAATAATAAATAATATAATAATAAATAATAAATATAAATAAATAAATATAAATAAAATAATACAATAATAAATAAATAAATAAATATAATTAAATAATAAATATAATAATAAATAAATATAATAAATAATAAATATAATAATAATAAATAAATAAGAGATAGTAAACGAAAGAAGAAGACGGAAAGGAAGAAAGTAAATAATAGAATATAAAGAGAGAGAGAGAAAGGAGAAAAGAAAAAAGAAAGATGAAATGAGGAAAGAAGGAAGAAGAAAGTATAGAAGATAGAAGAGAGAAATATCGAGAGCTTTGGCAGTGGAGTGAGGTCTACGGAGCAGCGCAGCAACGCATGCCTCGCCGGTGGCATGCGGCCCGCATTGCGGGCGGTGGAGCGGCGGCGCTTAACTAGCCCAACAGCGGGCGCGCGCCTCCTCCCCTCCCCTCCCTTTCCATATGCGCGCATTCGCCTCTCCGCCCGCGGATATCGCCACCATCGTCGCCGCGCCGCGCACTCGCCAACACATTGCTCCAACATTCTTGGCTTATTTTAGTACGTCCCAGGCGGCACTTACACGCTTTGTCCTCCTCACCACCCCGCGGGGTTATTGTAAGCACTTTGGCTGGGCACAGGGGCCGGAACGACCAGCCACACCATGGCACCTCATCAATAAACTCGGATTCGCCTCTTTGTCGGCCCAGAGCTACTGGCTATCCACACTAGCACCGGAGTTGATAAAGTGTCGCTCACAATACGCTGGGACGAGTCCTCCTCATGCATGTAGTATCGTGTACTGCCGACGAATCCACGCACATTGCGACCAACCGGACAGAGGATGAAGCATCAACCGGATCCTCATGAATTCCCATTTCACTATAGACGTGAGTACGCCGAAATCGACGTGAGACGTTCGAGATACGTATGACGTGACAGTATGACGTACTAGGTATCGACGTGCTAGTATCGACTGTAGGTATCGACGTGACTAAGGTTCGACGTGATTAGACGGCTAGTATCGACTTGGAGGTATCGAGCTGACTAGTATCGACGTGACTAGTATCGACGGATACTATCAGCTGAGACGTTCTGAGTACGTATCGACGTACGTCGACCGTGACTACGTATCGACGACTAGGTATCGACGTACTATGTATCGACTTGACTAGGTATCGACGTGCTAGTTCGACGTGACTACGGTATCATGCCGTGACGACGTATCGACGTGACTAGTATCGACGTGACTAGTATCGACGTGACTATGGTATCGACGTGACTAGTATCGCGTGACTACGTATCGACGTGACTACGTATCGACGTCCGTGACTAGACGATAATAGCTAGTATCGAGGACTACGTATCGACGTGACTACGTATCGACGTGACTACGTATCGACGTGACTAGGTATCGACGTGCAAGTACGTATGACCGTGACGTACCGATACATCGACTGTACGTATCGATGCGTGATAGTATCGACGTGATAGGTATCGACTGCTACGTAGCGACGACTATGATCAGCTAGGTATCGACTGATAGTATCGACGACGTTCGGTACTAGTATCGACTGACATGTACTTGGTATCGACTGACTAGGTATCGACGATACGTTGGACTATGTAACGTGGTACGTATCGACTGACTAGTATCGACGGTGACTAGGTATCGACGTACGTAGGTCGCTAGCGTGACTACGATCGACGTGACTAGGTACCGTGACTGGTACGACTCGTGGACTACGTATCGACGTGACTTATGGTATCGAGCGTCGACGTAAGTATCGGCACCGTGACTAGTATCGACGTGACTACGGTATCGCGATGACTAGGTTATCGACGCTGACTAGTATCGACGTGATGCAGATACGACTAGATCGACGTGACAGTATCAGACTAGTGACTACGTTCGACTGCTACTATTGCTGACTATGTTCGACGTGCTACGTATCGACTGATATTGACGGATCGATCGACTGACTATCGTATACGGACTACGTTGACTCGAGAGATCGATCGTGAGTGTACGAGTGGTATCAACGTGCATAGGTTCGACGTGACTACGTATCGACGTCTGACTAGGTTATGCGACTCGGATCGAGGACAGTTGAGTGTAGGTATCGCGGACGGTATCGACTGTAGTATCACTTGGACACGTCGCTTGACTATATCCAGGACTAGTCGACGTGACTAGGTATCGCGGCTAGTTCCTAAGGTATCGACTCGTTGAGCTAACGTAGTATCGACGTGATAGTTCACGTCTGGTTACAGTGACTACGGTATCGACGTGGTAATTAGACGTATCGACTGCATGTATACTAGTCGTGCATGACGACGTTGTACACTACGTATGCGGTACTAGGCGTCGGGAGTCATGCTGGTATCGACGTGACTAGGGTATCGACGCTAGTCGATGTAGTATCACGTGTACGTATCGACGTGAGATTGACTGACTGTATTCGACGTGGTATCTATCGACGTGACTAGGTATCGACGTGACAGTACGTTCGACCGTACTACGTATCGACCGTGATACGTTCGGACGTGATACGTATCGACCGTGACTAACGTCATTGACGTGACTAGATATCGACCTGTGATAGGTATCACGTGATAAGGTATGACGTGACTAGGTATTCGCCTTGACTACGTATCGTGTGACTACGTATCGAACGGGTAGTATCGACGTGGTACGTATCGAACGTGACTAGGTATTGACTGACTAGGTAATCGACTGTAGATACGTGACTAGTATCGACGTATATGTATCGACGTGAGTAGTACTCGACGTGATTACGTATCACTAGTACGTATCGACTTAGACTACGTATCGGACGTGCAGTACGGATCACGTGCAGTACGTATCGAACCGTGAGACGATAATCGACGTG
The DNA here is from genome assembly GCA_017312745.1 of Gryllus bimaculatus. Lineage (NCBI taxonomy): Eukaryota > Metazoa > Arthropoda > Insecta > Orthoptera > Gryllidae > Gryllus > Gryllus bimaculatus. The sequence continues at coordinate 15,241,448 of BOPP01000006.1, read as the reverse complement.
GTACGTATCGACCGTTGACTACGGTATCGCACGTGATAGAATCGACGTGACTAGGAGTCGACTGACTACGTCGACGATACGGTTCGACGTGATACGTTATTCGAGTGAGTACGTTCGACGTGAACTAAGTATTGACGGTACTAGTATCACGTGACTACGTATCGACGTGACTATTATCGACGTGGTACGTATTTCACTGACTACGTATCGACGTGAGTACGTATCGAGTGGGTAGTATCGGACGTGATAAGTATCGACAGTGAGTAGTATCGACTGAAAGTACGTATCGACGTGCAGTACGTATCGGACGTGGTACCTTCGCTTGACTAGTTATCGACTGACTATGTATCGACGTGACTCTAGGTTCGACGTGGATACGTATCGACGTGCTAGTATCACCGGAGTACGTATATCGTGAGCAGTACGTATCGACGTGATTACGTTATCGACGTGGACTAGTTATCGACGTGAATAGGTATTCCACGTGACTTACTTATCGACGTGCACGTATGGTATCGACGTGACTAGGTATCGACGTGACTATGTATCGACGATGGACTACGTATCGACGTGATGTACGAGTAGTCGACGGACGTACTGCTATCGACGTGAGTAGTACGTATCGCTGACTACGTATCGACTGGTACTATCGACGTGACTAGTATCGACGCGCTAATGTATCGACGTAGACGTATCGACGTGATACGTATACTGACACGAGCGACTACTAACGTATCGACGTAGATAGGATACGTATCGCTAGTACGTAGCGTGACTATCGACGTGATAGTACGACGTGACAGGTATGAGTCGTACTACGTATTCGAGTGATAGTATCGACGTGAGTACGTATCGACCTACGTATCGACGTGATGTACGTTCGAACGTGACTACGTTATCGACGTGACTAATTACTGTAGTATCGACGTGCTACTTCGAGTGATATCGAGTGACTATTCTGACTTCGACGCTGACTACGTATCGACGTGAGTACGTATCACGTGAGTACGTATCGACTGAGTAGTGATCGACGTGAACTCGTTCGACTGTGACTACCTATCGACGTGTAGTTCGACGGGGAACTAAGTATCGACTGATATGTTCGACTGAGTACGTTCGAGCGTATACGTATCGACGTGACTATGTATCGACCGTGATAGGTATCGACTGACTAGGTATCGACGACTATGTATCTAGTGACTACGATCGCGTAATACGTATCGACGTGAAGTACGTATCGACGTGAGTACTTTTCGACGTGAGTACCGTTATTACTGGTGAAACTATGTTGGACATTTCCAGTCCATGAAGCTGCCGAAGGGGCACGCGCGTGTTTTCTTGCTGGGTTGACGGTGGGGATGGGATAAGCACAAGGCAGCATTGAACTTTTACTGCTAAATATAGTACGTAAAATAAATTAATAAAAATAATGTAACATACACTTCACTAATGGGAATAATAACAATAAATAGTTACACGCCCAGACGCACAATAATTACCCAACCAAAGAAACTATAAAAGCAGTTACAAGATAAAAATCTTCGTATCTACGGGGTGTCACGAGGAGGTGGACTCAAACTGTGAATACTTCTTCACTTATACTCTACAGATATGATTAATTCCTTTCTAGTACTAATAGATTATTATGATTATTCTTCTCATAAAATTAAGACCAATTATGTTTAAGATTACACACAGTATTAACATATCAGAGCAGTGATTTTCACCAAAAAGATATCAGTTTTCTTATCCGATTTTAATGAATACGTCCCCCTTAGTGCCCAATCGTAGGCTCTGATTCACGTATCTTAGAAGGCGGTATGTATCTATTTCTGTGTCCAACATACAATAAAGCGCCCTTTTCTTTGTCTCTTTTAAATGATTATAAACTAAAGGAAAGAGCGAAAAAATTTGGTGATGCTGGGAAGAAATATATATTAAGTTTTAAATTGGTTGCCATATGAAATTCTATTTTAATGCTTTTCAGTCCCTTTTTAAAATTTTAGACAAGCGCAATAAATATTTCCAAAATATTTTACATCATATATCATTATAATCATCAAGTTTATGTACCAAGTACATTATTTTCTGTTGCATAACTATTTCTATACAAGTATAAACTATACTGACCATCATATTTATTTTAACAATTATATTCAACAATTAGTTAACATTTGCAGTGTATAATTTTAAAAGACTCAATATGCCTGCCACAAGCGATTTAGTAATTTACCTACTGCTCCAATGACTCCATGTCGATTAGGTGTTTTGTCCTCATCCTATAGGCATTGACTGACACAAGCCCGTGTTTTGCTTCTGAACATAAAAGTAGCTTCATTATGCGCAAGTTTTGTTCAGCTCTCTTTTTCCTAGTCGTAGCAGTAGAGCCGGGGTAGTTGGTTTCTATTTGCTTTGTAATACTTTGTGATAAATGAAAACCTGAGGAACGGCGAATCATGCCAAGTAGTAACATATTTTTACTCCATACAAATTAAATTTGAACCTAATAAACTGGTGAGAAATTTAATTTTTGTAAAGAAAGACATTGAAGAAAAGCTATTTTGCTCGTTAGCAAATTTGAATACCACGTGCGTTGTAATCAGTGCCAGCTTACTGGGGGAGCAGAAAAGGTGAATTCAGTACAGGTTAGAGCAATGAGAGGGCAAGATTTAATTGCATTTTCCTCAACTCCAGCTCACGACTCAGGTGCATCATAAATTACATGAACTCACACGTAAGTTACATTTCCTTTATTTTCCTCTCCCCCCACCAATCCACCTTACCAATTTCTGCTCTCTCCACTCTCTTCCCTCCCTTATTCTCAACACCCTCCAATTTCCCACCCCTTTTCATTTACAGTCCTTCTTTTTCTCCCCTCTCTCTCTCCCCCTTTCTTTTCCGTCCCCACTTTTTCCCGTATTCCCACCCTCCCTACACTCTATTTCCATCCATACCCTCCCGTTTTCTCTATCGTCCTTTCCTCGTCGCTCACAGAGATACATACCTCTTCCACGCTCGCGTGCATTTGCATATTTCAAAATATTTTGACGCGTGCGTTTTTTAGCCGTTCACTTTTCGCTTCGTCCATCCATAATTTGAGCAAGCGATATAAATGATTGCCCATCCCATTCGTTCGCATAATTAAGGCGATATGGTTCGTGTCAAACAGGCGTCACTCGGAAACACCAGTAATTTATCACGAAAACGTCATTTCATTTTGGGGCTTAGGAAGGATTAAATGACGATGCTATGGGTAAAAAAACAGGCGTTCTATTGAGTTATGATGAAGATATTATTCTGAAAGTTTTTAATAAGAAAAATAGTCATTTCCAGGAGACATTATGCCGCTATCTGACAAAGATCACCAGTTACTGAATCCATACATATTCTAACGTTTTATATGGGGCAGCGGAAAATCTATCACTAAAGGAGGCTGTTAAATACATTCTTGAAAGTATGTGTATCTTAAAGGCGAAATCGGTTTGTGATAATATACTTATTTTTGCGGTAATCTTTTTCACTTGTCAAAATAGTCATTTTGGGGTAATTCATTCAAACGTCACAAAAAATGCATTTCTATCAAAAAATGTGTGGATAAATAGGGAACATGTGTATAAAACCTAAGGATGGGAGAATCATTATTCAACAAAGTTCATGTATGTTTTGCCTAAATATGGCTAAACACGAATATTCGAAGTTTGTCGGACCCAAATCCAACAAGGAAAGGAATTTGAATCTCTCACGTGATTCGTGAACTGTGAACCTTAGATATTATCAGTTCTCGCTGTTATATTTAACTGAATGAAAACTTTCCAACATGCCACCATAATATGGTATACTTTTATATTTATTGGGGTTATTGATAACGTCATAAAAAATTTCATTTAAATATTTTCATTTTGTATTGTGAGTGAACAATGAAACGCAGACAGTTCATTATGCAAGAACAGTGAAACACTTATCTGAAGTAAACTGTTGAATTCGTTAAATAATTTCATTAGGAATGAGTTTTCAGTTACCCTTCCTGAGAGAGCCGTCATACCAGCATACTCACTGCCATGGGAATGAAAATGCAAGGTTATGAAAATGGCCTAGTGAGCAAATACCTTAAATGTAAAACTTGTCCGCTTTTGTGAACAATTGTAAGTTAATAAATCTCTGTAATTCATGCATTTACTTATTTGCTCTTCTATTTCATTCAGTACAAAGCAAACTGGAAACTAATTAGTAATTACAATAAAATTATTGGAACAGCAGGCAGTGAGAGCTGATGAGGCGGAAAAATACAGTGGGACTGATCCGGGGCGGGGAAAGGGGCAGGCGGGGCGGGGCGGGCGGCTGCGGGGCGCGGCCGCGGCGGGGGGGCGGACGGACAGGGACAGGGACAGGAGGGACAGCGGTCAGGGTCGAGGGTCAGGACAGGGGACAGGGACAGGTTAAGTAAAAATCACATCCATTTTACTCTGTGACAAAGTCATCCTGTCTGTTGCTTGATAGTATATGTAAAGAAATAGAAAGGCAACGCCACCCCCCCCCCCCCCCCCCCCCCCCCCCCCCCCCCCCCCCCCCCCCCCCCCCCCCCCCCCCCCCCCCCCCCCCCCCCCCCCCCCCCCCCCCCCCCCCCTGGCTACTTTCACATAGAGATTAATAATCATAAGGAGTACTCGTACTTTTCATCATACAGAAACAGTAAAAATCGAATCTCCCATGCGTTAAAATCTGACGAATTTAGTTTTCGAAAAATTTACTTCACAAAAATTAAGTATCAGTAATTCAAAGTAAGAAACGTAAGTCATCGTCTTTTTAAAAAAAATCGAAGAAATTAAGCAATCCTCTCGCCCAATTATTTTCGTTAAAATTGACTCTACCAACATAATCGAGCAGCCCACACGTTTTATTGGAGGTTAACACATCGATTTGATTTAATTTGTTTTACAGCCATGATTATCTTCTGGTATTTTATTGAGCTTTCAAAGTAGTCGACCGACATGATGCAGCGCCATTGAAGCGTTAACATAACGCGAATCCAACGCAGCGCTGACACAGATCAGCGATTCCATCGTACGTTTGTGGCATAGGAGGCCGTGGCGAACCCCCGCAACTAGTATCGCGGAATCCGCGTCGTCCCCTCATCAACCCATCCTTTCCCGGGGGGCAGTGGCTCGATAACAACAACGCGCGCCCACTGCAGCGAGCGCGTATCTCACGCGCGTTCGCCCGCGGCAGGCGACAGCGCGTGTGCGCTCCATTGCTCCGCAGCGCCCGCACGTGCCGCCGCCCGCCAGCACGTGCACGCGCCCTGCACCCCCCCACACACACACACACCCGCCAGTGCAAGCGGGCGCTA
>BOPP01000006.1:15210598-15226571 GCA_017312745.1 Gryllus bimaculatus | reverse complement strand
CCTCTTCCCTCTCATCACCCTCCCACCCCTCCCCCAAGACCTCGCCATCCTCGAGGCCACGCTACGCGGGTTTCATGTTCCCCCTGGACGGTGCACAGCGTGTAACAGCAAGGAACACGTCGCTCAACATTTACACAATATAAAGTACCCGCCTGATTCGTTGGTACGAGCACAGGCATAAGCTTCGGGCGATGTCCAAGGACCACAACCCGAACGCAGGGTTGTTCTCCAGCACCCGGCTCCTCTGTGCATATCTGCTCTATTCGCATCTGCTTTGTGTGTGTATGCACCGTTCACGTCTGGTCCGATCGTGCTTGTTCCTTTCGTGTATGGTCCTTTCGTGTATGCTCCGTTCGCGTCTGCGTATGTGTTTGCTCCGTACTTGTATGCTCCGTACGTCTATTCTCCGTACATGTATGCTCTGTATGTTTATGCTCCGTATGTGTATGCTCCGTGCTCTGTATGTTTATGCTCCGTACGTGCATGCTCCTTTCGTGTATGCTCCTTTCGTGTATGCTCCTTTCGTGTATGCTCCTTTCGTGTATGCTCCGTTCGCGTCTGCTCTGTGTGTATAGGCTCCGTACGTATATACTCCGTACGTCTATTCACCGTACGTGTATGCTCTGTATGTTTATGCTCCGAATGTTTATGCCCCGTACATGAATGCTCTGCAGAGTAAGTGTATCAGTTACGTTCGTGTCAGCTCTTCCCAATTTGCTTCGTACCAGTCCGCTCTGTATGAGTCTACTCCCCTGTATAAGACTGAGCTTAGTGATGATGGCCGTTGATTTCCACAGTATGAACGATGGTAAGGGGTAAATGATTTGAGGGAGTCAATCGTGATACATGGTGAAATCCCCCATACCGTCACGTGACTCAGGAGACAAGTATCTGTGCCTACTTTTAGTTATAACCACGCGTAAGTAAAGAGTTATTAACGACACTAGTTCCATATAATGCAAACAACGACCGGGTTAGAATTTTGTTATCTGATGCAAATCTCGCGTTGTAGGTCCAATCTCCTCCGTTATTTGTGAAATGGGCCTTGTGTTGCGCAATTGTTTAGCATAGAACCATTTCCTCGTAAGAGACATTGATATCAATGATTCCCTTGTCTTTGAAAATGAACATTCCTACGCCGTCATTACGAACAAGTCATATGTTTCCATTATTCTTTTAGGATAACAGTCTATTCAAACCCTTACCGGAGTTAGGAAGTAATAGCGGCTTTTCGTTCCTCTGCTTGATTGCTTGTGTCGTTATAACAGTAAAAAATTACGGAAAGTATAAGAGCCTCGTTTACGTTCCCCTCATATTCCATTTCACACCCTCTCTTCGTATCTCTCGACTGCAGGCACTTGCAAATCCGCTCTCTCCCCCTATCTCTCCTCCACGATCATCGCGGAGTCTTCTTTGCTCCCCCAACGCCGACTCCGCCCCTTCCTGTGCCCCCACCCCCGCTCGCGCAAGTTGAGCCCAAATCAATTTTTGCGGCGCGTGCGTATCGGATCGCAGGGCAATTTTCGGGGGGCGTTTGCGTTTTGGGAAGTTTTGCGCTGACGACGCTTTGCCCTGAGCGAATGGAGGCTGGGCGCTCGCAACGCCCTCAGCCGCTGAAACTTTGATACACTGGTTTACACTGAACGCCCAAGGGTGTCAATTTGGTGCCGACAGCTTTTAGTTTTACGATTACTTAAAGACCTCTAGCGGAAAAATATGCTCCTATATCGGGCGCCACATTAAAGCTACTTACATAAATATTTACACTCGAGACTGTCTGAAAAGTAACTCATTCATGTACTGCTTTACGGCAAGAAAATTGTTCATTACATGATTCTGATAAAAGCGTCCTGTAATGATTTTTTCCTGATTCCATTGCCACCATATTTTCGCCCTATAACTGCTGTTCAAGAGGAACGAAGAAGCCTTGCATTATATTAAAGTTTCATTACCTAGTGTTGGATAACCTGTTATAGATTTCGTTTGTTAACGCATACAGTGCGGCGATTTTATGCTTCGTACTTATGTCACAAGTGACGTCTTCATCTAGCTAAGATACAAACTATAATAATTAAAACACGTAGCAAAGGTTCTATGTCAAAATATATTGAGTTAGCTTGCAATATATTCAATACATACACTTATCAATTGGTATTGTATTTGGAACAATTTGTATAAATCGTAATTGAACAATCTATTAACGAGTTACTTGACGGGACTTTCCACTCATTTCGGAAAAGAAGCACGTTTTCTGACACTTCTTACACATCTCGCATCTCACCACTTACAAAATTCGATATATTCTTTCACAAATCAAACTTTTTATTTTATTGAAAACATCTCGAATCTAGCTGCTCTTGCCTCCAATAATATATAGTGCGGAGTTCCCATTATTTTCCATATTATCTTACATTTCAAGATCCATTACATTGATAGGATCTGACATTCTCGTCACCATTAGAGAAGAAATCACCAAGAGAACACAAGAACAACGAGCAAGAAGTATGTGGCCATGGTAATAGAACAACTGACCGAGTAATAACAAGACTACATTTATGTCAGTGATATTTATTTACAGGAAACATTAATAAAAAGGGTTTAGTAGAAATTATTGAACATCACACGGCAAAAGAATCTTTTCATGACTCGACAGGATTCCCCGACTCGCCCACCCGGGGTCGGCACTCTCTAATATCGAAATGAAAAAGGACGACTTTTTGCCATATGGTGTAAAATGCTATTCTCAGCACTCATGTAATTTTATTATGTTACGTTAACCGTTCATTAATTCAAATATTTTATAAAATTACAGAGTAAATTATTATATCATTATTATTATCATTAATATTATCATTAATATTATCATTATTATTATCATTATTATTATATATGAAACGAACTGTGTCAGCGTTTTTCAAATCATTAGTTGCTCTACTAAGCAGAAATAACGAGATCACCCGCGGGTACATGCAATTTCAAAGGATTCTTTCGCAGAAGACACTCCACTCCCCTTTCTAGTTCAGAATGGCCAAGAGCTAGAACGTCTGCGCAAATAGAGTCAACGGTGCATTCATGCTTAACAACTAGTTGAAATGTGCGCGCTCTCGAGTGTGAAATCACATTTCTAGGAACATCTCGCTGCACGTTACGAGAAATCGCACGCTTCCAAACTCGTCAAAGTTTTAACATGGGAATTACAAATTCAGATGAAAATATTGGAACAATAGTGAATATAAAATCATTCCTTATGTGAGTTTAGAAATGTGCAATTTGAAATCTACAAATGTTTTTTTAATGATTTCTCAATATCCAGTAGTAAAACGATCTTGCCGATTTCCATTGTATTATATCACAAGTTAATAATACATATATATTTCTTTTCATTTCAGGTGAGTTGCTGTTAATACAATATATCCTCCTGCTATGCGTATTCCGGAAAATAGGTAAGTAGAAAATGAATCCTACAAAAAAGGAGTTAGTATGTAACGGCAAGGACGTAACTAGGGTGGTGCCACTTGTGCGGAGCGGAACCGAGGCCCCTGAAGTTACAGGCCCCGATTCAGGATCCCCATCGGCCCACAATTGAAAACCAAATAAACACCTTTGCTCTTATCAGAATTGTATTTTGGAATATATCCTCATATTTCTCGGCCGACATCTTACATTGTGCCAGGACAATGCGTCGCAGATTGAAAATCTTGTTCTTGTTCAGTTTTTGTGATGCGATAAATATTTTTCATTTCGCATAATAGAAGGATACCTTTTTATATCTAAAATGTCATTCTACCCAAAAAAGTCATTGATATTTACAATGCAATTGGTAATAGCGATACAATGTACAATTTGACTCATTCAAGAAGAATATATGCTTTGATATTTTTAAATTATAATTTTATCCTGTTACGTTAACAATTCATTAATTATTCTCTCATTCAGTTAATTAAATCTCCTCGTCCCTAACATTACAATTGAAACATGTAGTACAACGACTCTTTGACATCATATCGCTAATGTGAAGATCATCGGCAGCGACACTCGCCGGAGTGAAAGTGATAATCCGGTTTTTTGGGCTTCCTCTCTCGAAAGGGGAATCAAGAAATACGCTTTTCAACATCTTTCCTGGTCATCTTGCGAGGAATTGAAAAAGTCGGAGATAGCAAGTTAATATCTTTTTACTGTAGATACTGCGGTTCGAGGTTTGCATCGTCCTGATTGTCAGCAATTTATTTAAAGTTTGCGCAATTGTTAAAGAATGAGTGTAGTTTTAGTAGAGTTGCTAGTACAGTTTAAGTGGAAAGACGGTACTACCAAATATGTAATGCATTGTTTATGACAGCAGTGCATTAATGTCTCTAGCTGTAACAATAATTGCGTGACTAACAATTAAAAAAAACTAATTCTGACCATTAATATGAATGGGTGATATTGAGTAATATTTTATAAATTTTGAGAAATACGAGTTTTTTATGCTATATTTCAGTGGCAATGTATTTTCGTCGGTTTAATGAACAAATGAAATGCTGTGGTTTTAATGATGAAAAAAGCACGACTTGACAGTTATAATGTCTTAAATATACAGATTTCTCAGAATTTATAAAATGTCACTCATTCATATCTAATTATTTCATACTGTTAGTCATCAGATTTGTAAAACCAATCGTTAAGTTTTAATATTATTTATATATGATAATGTTAATAGTGATTTTCATTATATTACAGATTGCGTGTACACTAATTTGCATGCAGACAATTGTCAACATATTCCTTTATAATTATTTTTCGTTTTGTTAACTAAATATTCGGTGAGTACAGAATTAAAATTCCACATCTACCAATCAGAATTCAGCAAAGGAGCCAAATCGATTAATTAAGAAACTATAACACAGGCCTAATGGAAACTAACTAAGCAGACTAATGGAAATACCATGGTCAGGTATTTCCAGCCGGCCATGAAACATGAACAAAAATGTAATCACAACGTAAACGTATCTACAACTGCGTATAAACAACGAATGAATAAAACTAAATTGGCGAAGTAAACGTCAAGGTAGCAGACTAATGGAACAACATGAAATATTTAACTCAATGTTTTAATGCAACACATTTTTAATCTTAGAATTACAAATGTAAACGTCAGTTGTGTTTTTCAGTTCTAAAAATTACGCTATAGAACCACTGAGTCAAAAGTGACTAGTTTTTTTTTACTTCCCAATATTTATACACATTGTATCCTCTCTAATACCTGTATTTACGTTTCGTGGGAAGTAATGTTTTAATGACTTTGTCAGCTTTTTCTGTATGTTCTTTAATTTATCAAAATTATTTTTTTCTTAAATGGGAACGATGTAACTTGTGGATAAAAGAGTATTATTCCGCTCGTGATATGTAACAAAACTCACTCTCATCGTCACTCGTTTTCTTGAACTCATGCACTACTCATGCAATTATCCCGTCTCTATTCACTCGTTTCATTAATTACTACATTATTATTGTTATTATTATTCCTACGTCATTATTCCATTATTATTACGAAATTATTTCGTTTATTATTAATGTAGTTCTAATAACCGATTTCGGAATTTCATAATTAACTCTTTTAATACTTTGTAGTTTAATTGAATGATTGAATTAAAAGGAGACACCTGAAATACCACATTTATATATTTTTCACGATATGATATATTTTCTCTGAAAAACATCAATAAATTACATCCAATATCTGTTAATAATTTACTCCCGCTCCAAAAAAACATTTTATCAATTAACTCAATAACTTGATATCAATCTAAATATTAATAAACTTAACATTCAGCAACCACCAGACAAAAATGAGTGAACAAATAATAAAAAGATTGTTTCTTATTAATCGAAATAATTCCTTCCAATTCACATTACATTTCCATGTTTTCAATGGCTTCCGATTATTATACAAAACGTTAAAAAACCTTGAGTGCATTTGCTGGCAGTTGTTTTCTCTTTGGCCTCCGCCTTTATCGAACGCGGTCGCGGAGCCTGGAAGCGCCACGCGTCTAGACCGCAATCCCAGCAAGCGCTTCACGCCCCATTAGCCTCCATCCCGGCCCTTCTGGAACGCCGAGCGCGCCACCCGCCGCCGCGGCTGCGTTCGAAAACAGGAAGCTCTCGTAGTCTGCGCTCCATTCTGAATCTGAGGCTGGGGTTCGATTCCCAGGGCGAACATTTGCCGTTCTAGTGAGACGGGGATTTAGGGGCATGCGCCCAAATAGGCGTTTTGCGAAGGCTGAGGGTTCTGGTTGGGGAAAGCCTCGCTCGCCGAGGTTTGGTTTAGCGCCAGATCTCATCGTCCTTTGGAGAAAGGTCACTGCCACCTCCCGAGGAAAAAACTGCACTACACCACCGGGACCAATCATTTCAAGAAAGGCTATAGGTGCGTTGCACTGAAAGCGAGATTTAGGCTACGAGCTTGTCTTTTGAGACATATGGGATGCGTCCTTGTATACAGACTGTCCAGTAATAGCAACTCGTGGCTTGAAATTGAAGTAAAATCAGCGATGGTGTAAGTGTTAGCGTATCGTACTGTTATACCCCAAATTCGCGGGTTCAAACTCGATTGAAAGGCGAAAAAATCCTTCCTACGTCTTCCTTCGGAGAGGAAGTAAAGCTTGCTGTCCCATGTTAGTACATTTACCGCATGTAAAGGTCATCAATCCTAAATGAAGCCACTTATCTAAATTGAAATTGCCTGTTTCGTCGCCCAAGAAATATCTCCTTTCTCCGCAAGTTGGTGAAAGGAGCATAGCGAAATTTACGTAGTCAGACGAAAGAGCAGGCCTGAGTCTCGCCACGTAAAATAAGGCATCCACTCAATTGAACAAAGTACTATCCTTAATTATGTATCTTATTCAATTAACTTGTACAAAAATACATACTAGCCATACGTTTCTCAAAACAAACGGCGACGTTTATCATTATTCTTAATGTGATAATTACGTATAAATGATTAAATGTAATGTTTGTTAATTCATAGATTCCGAAGCAACTTGAACGTTTGTAACAAAACGGATTGATATTGCAATACTTCAGTGAGAGAATCTGTCTCTACTCGGGAGAACTCCGAGACAACGTTTTCCGCAAGGAAGTTTCTGTTCAGGGTCTCTAGCAGGGTTCGACGCGTTTTCATTGTGACAGTAGATTGTCCTCCAGATTTACTGACTCCTGGCGGGCCTCAAAACTTGAAGCCTGCCGAACAATTGGGACTGGAAATAGGGATTTGCACGACGCCAGACGTCGACTAGAGAACGGCCAGGCAGCTAGCAGACCTCGTCGAAATGTGGTTTTATCCTTTGAGACTCATATCAGGGACGGTGAATTAGGTAAATGCACTCGTTAAAATGAAATCTAATAAATATTGATAGAGCCTATCAAATGAAATCTAATGAATATTTGATAGTGAAATGAAAGGCTGAAAAAGAGATAATTCAAAAAACACCTGCCGCATGTGTGGAAAGTCCACTTTAAATTTCATATCAATTGATGAGGACTAACATTATATGACTAAACACACATAGCTACTCAGCACCCATATATATAAAACCAGCACCCACTTTGTCATTCATATTGTTATAGCACTGTTATTATGAATCTATTCTCTCCATCACAATTCTCCGACAACCACCATCACAAATATTACGTCTCTGCTGTTTCTAAATACTATGTGAACCACGACGATCTCCAAAAACACTATTGCCGTAGCATAACTACCACTCAAAAGAGAATAAAATTAGTGTTGCTACAACATCATGTACTTCCTCATCCCAGTAACAAGTACGTTAATGTACATGACCTTACTTTGAGATCTGTTTTTGAACTAACGGATTCAATCACGGAAAACAATTCCTTAAATATTGAAGTTGTAGGAAGACGTCGAAAATAAATTTGAACTTTTACAGTTCTCGAAAATTAAAAGTTCAACGAAAATATATCCAACGCCAATTCCTGAAGCGTCGTTTGCTTTGTCGGAGGCAAAAAATGTAAAGAAAACCTTTGGAGCCATGTTTGAGGAAGATTCTGAAAATGTTGTGGTTTTAGGTAAAATATCCCTAAAAATAAAAGAATATCAGATTCAAAATCAAGCGGCCGCGTCATCTGACAGATCAACCTGGGAATGTCAATTTTGTTTAAAATTCAGCTTTAACGTTTAGCGTTCTGTCAGTGTTGCTTACACTGACAGACAAATTACGTACAGTCGTTTTGACCGCAACCAAGTTTTTGGTATCAAGGACCCCACCAAACTTGGATATCTGACCAAAACAACATGTTAGAACAATAATTAGTACATGAAGGAACGATTTCCCTTATTCGTTATCGGGGCCCGGGCAATATGTGAGATTGTGTCAAAATATCGTCAGGCTTCGAATATCCGCAGCATTTACAATGTCCAAGGGGAACAAAAGTATATGTTCATCTCCATCAGGGTATGAAAGTAGGTATTGAAAGGAAACATACGTTGATTTCGAAAAATCATTATTAAAAAACGTGTCTATTGAAGGTTCAAAAGACAGAAAATATTATTAATGTTTTCCAATTTACAATTTTTTTATATTTCCATTTTTTTTGAACAACCTTATTTCAGATATTGTTCCATTTATACACATTTTACCACAACTGACACAATAAATTATTAATTACAACAGATTCTCTTTCCCAAGGTAAGTAAGTCTTCGAAAATACCACATTCCCGAAAATCACAATCATGTGAATGAGATTATGAATCATGCAACGTTCGACACGAGTTTAAGGCCTGTGGCGAGTCAAATCCCACCGTATAATTGCGCGAGTCCAACGAACAGGCCGAAGATACGTTGCTACAGTATTGTTCACACGATTGCAAATCTCAGATTTACGATTTGCAAGCTGCCCGGTTTTGATGGGCGTGCGGCATATCTTTATGACCCTACATGTACCATCGAGCGCATATGTTATAGGAGGTCAGGGGTGAAACTACCACTGTGGTCAAACACACAAAGTCGCCAGCGAATGTCAGAAATGTATTGGAATGAATCGTTAGTAGACTCCAAAAATATGAGAATATTTAGTGGCACTGGATTAAAGAGTTCGCGATACACATGTGTAAGTACTTTTTAATCTTTTTAAATTTAAATTGTAGAAAACTAAACTTGCTACTCAATTTTTTTAATTGCAAGATGTAGATAAAATTCCCATTTCAAAATTCAACTTTTCGCCGGTCACTGAAACAAACCGAAATTCAAATTGGTTAATTCGGAGCATTTTCAAGGGCCCCCTTGGGTTTCTGAAGAACTTTAAGATGAATAGGGATGAAGAGGAAAAATTATACTAAGGCAAAATATGCATTCTACATTGGGTATGTTTTTTCACTTACAATGGAAAACGCCGGTGAGATTCGGTTTAAAGAAAAAATAATGTGTTTTCAAAGTCTTTGCTGAGCTTTCGCTTTCCAAAACGTTTTGTGGAACACACACATGCGGAATCTATTTTTAATAATTATAAGATTATCCATTATTATATTTAAACATTCCATTTACGCAATTTCATTCATATTTTTACTAAAATATTTAAAATACCCGTCGTGAACATGACCGACGTCTGTTTAGCAGATTTATAGGGAAACTGTATCCGGCCGAGGCGCTGGCCTGCACACAGGGTCACTGTGCGCTGACGCGAGTGAGCTCACCGTGGTGAGCCGCAGCCGCCCAGCGGGGCCGGCCAAAATCGTTTTTTTTCTTATGGCGCTGCTGCCCCTCCACCCGACCCTTGCCGCTTGCAGCCACCGCGCCAGCCGGGATTAGGGCGCGTTCGTTAACGCCACGCCGGCGCGGACGCACGCGCCCGCCGCTGCCGGACGCTGCACAGGCGGCCGCGGACTGGCCAGTCGGAAGTGGGGGAAGGCATGAATGGAACGTGGAGAATGAGGGAGATTGGCCAGGAAATGAGAATGATGCAAATGAGTCGAGTACGACAGAGCCTGAGAATGAGAAAGTTGAGAATCGAGTGAGTCGTCAGAGAATGAATGAGTCGAACAAATGAAGGGGCGAACAATGAATGAGATCGAACAATGAATGAGTCGAACAATGGAATGAGTCGGACAGTAATGAGTTCGGAAAGTGAATGAAGTCGGACAGAGTGAAGAGGTCGGACAGTGAATGAGTTCGGTCAGAGAATGAGTCGGACACATGTATATGGTCGCGACAGTGAATGAGTCGGGACAGTGAAATGAGTCGGACAGGTTGAATGAATCGGACAGTGAATGATGTCGGACAGTGAATGAGTCACACGTGACATGAGTCGGACAGTGAATGAGTCGGACAGTGATGAGTCGGACATGAATGAGTCGGACAGTGAATGAGTCGGACAATGTGAATGATCGGACAGGAATGGCAGTCGGACAGTGAATGAGCTCGGACAGTGAATGAGTCGCGACAGTGAATGAGTCGGACAGTGAAGAGTCCGGACAGTGAAGATGAGATCGCGACACGTGAATAGTCGGACAATAATGAGTCGACAATGAATGATTCGGACAAATGAATGGTCGGACAATGAATGAGTCGGACATCATGAAATGAGTCGGACAATTGAATGAGTCGGAAAATGAATGGATCGGACAATGAATGAGTCGGACAATGAAATGAGTCGGAAAATAAATGAGTGGGACAATGAATGAGTCGGACAATGATGAGTCGGACACAGGAATGATGTCGGACATGAATGTTGTCGGACAGTGAATGAGTAGGACAGTAATGAGTCGCGACAGTGAATTGAGTCGGACACGTGAATGAGCGGACAAAAGTTGAATAGTTCGGACAGTGAAATGATGTCGGACAGCTGAATGATGGACATGAAATGAGAGACAATGAAATGAGTCC
Organism: Gryllus bimaculatus; assembly: GCA_017312745.1. Classification (NCBI taxonomy): domain Eukaryota; kingdom Metazoa; phylum Arthropoda; class Insecta; order Orthoptera; family Gryllidae; genus Gryllus; species Gryllus bimaculatus. The sequence continues at coordinate 15,215,691 of BOPP01000006.1, read as the reverse complement.
GGACAATGAGTGATTGGTACATTTAGTTCCGCTGTATGGTCACCAATATTCCTTGAACGACCAGCGGAATGCGATTATTGCTTTCAGAACCCAACGATACACTTTAAAAAGGAAATAATTGCAAAAATCTACGTCATTATAACAGTATTAAAAATAGAAATTTAATGTATAATAGAAGTTTTACCTTATATTTTAAACATTTATAGACATTGCCGTTCTGCGCAATGGAAGATAAGAAACATATCGAACGGAATGCGCAGGTAAGCGAACAGAAAAGTAAACTGTAGTCAATGAATAATATAGTTGTAACAATAAAAATAAAAAATGCTATAAACATTTCATTTAAGAAATACCAGTTACATATGCGGCATAAAATATATTTCCTTTGCAATGTACTTTCCATATTTACTCACAGTATATCAACATTTTTGACATATTTTACGTATATTCGTTTCATATCTGTAAGAACTTAATGTGTGTTATATGACGGAGTTCCAAAAGAAATTTAACCTCAAGTTTCAATTGGCTGTAGTTCTAGTTCGGGTTTTCATTTTATTCACTTTCTGCACTATTGCCTTTGCTCTGCATATACAGTATAAATATTCCTTCGTAGTTACAAAACTTTAATAACCATAGTTTTTAAGCATATTTTGTAGAATACTACAGACGTTCGATCAACACCTGCTTCATATCCTGATGCAACGTTCAATTGCAACATTTTTCGGACGTTTCCTCTCGTTGCCTTTCAAACTACTTCCTCAGTATTTCCAACGTATTGGCACATCCTGTTTTAGGGATGATCCCATAAAAGTCACAATTGTTTGCTGCTTTTATCCGACTCTCATGCCTTGAACGTTGTAAATACATCGCGTTTGAAAGGAAAAATCGCCGGATTATCAACTCCCTTTCTGTGATGAATAATAAGTCTACAGTTTGTAAAGGCTTCGCTTTACACTAAAGCAAAATAATTTTTCGGATGAAAGCAGTGAAAGTTGCCGGTTATTTCTTTTCAAACCACTCTCATTAATTAAAAACCAAGAAACTAGACAGTGTTTAAAAGAAGAGTTTTTTGACCACAGCATTACCACGTGGAGACCGCAATGTCCTCTTTTACTCGAAAATTATATTTTTCTGAATTGTTAAAACTTTTATTTCAATCTCAATGTGATAACAATTCTATTTCTTGATAGGATAATACTTTGCTTTTTGCCTAAACTTAGTCATGTCTCCAAGTAAAGGGAGTAAAGAAGCAAAATTAAAAGAAATTGTTTACGAGTTTGGCAGTGACATTTTCTCGACAGTTGATAACGTGTTGATGCGAGAAAGTGTTTGCAGTTGTAACACCACTAGTATACGTAGAGCCAGACATTTAGCAAGCTTTTGTGTTTACATGATTGCACATATATGTAAGTTATATCAACTTATTAATTTTTCAAAATTTTACCTGTGGCCCACCACTTACGTTTTGGTATTCCTACTGGTAACTTGTGTTATGGAATAAGTAACTGATACTATCGATGAACGGCACTACTGTGAGCATCAAGATTAACGAGTGAAGGGCAAATCCACACAAATCCACTTTGCTTCTGGACATAAATGTAGCTTTATTATGTTTTGTTGAGCTCTTTTGCTAATTTGCGGTTGGAGCAAAGCCATGTTCCTTTTTTGTAAGCAACACGATTAAATTAAATTTGTAGTTCATTTACCTATGCAAATGGATTTTCTGCTCTTTGATAGTGAAAATGTAGAGTTTTTAAATGTTGGTTTTCTCGCTTTGTTGGTACTTTCGTTCATCATTCAACTATGTAAAGTCAAAGTATTATGTAACACAAGAAAACGAGTGCAGATTATTCTTCTCCCCAATACGTCACTTACTTCTTTACTATTTTTTACGAAAATAAATGACATCAAATTAAATAAAAATGCTTGTGTGGTGAATGGTATCTCGAGACTTGTGAATAAAACAGGTATGCATTACGGGCGCAGGAAGAGAATAAATATGCTTAACTATTCCTGCTGTCGTTCATGTTTATGGATGATGACGTTGGTAACAGAAGTACCACGATTGGTGGCTGCATATGGTATGGCTATGTATGTATATGTATGTACCAATGGTAGCAAATACGCTAAATCGTTTGAGATGCTAATAGTTGGTTTGCGGCGCTTGTGGTGGAAGGTTCCTGTTGCAACCGCTTGGGCACAGGCGCTAGTGGTGGCTGTGGCAAGGGGATGGCCGCTGTGAACCAGTGTGTTTGCCGTGGCCTCGGTGGACTGACAGTGTTTATGTTGGTCACCGTGGCTAGAGTGGACGGACGATTGCGTCAGCATATTCGCCAGAACAGGAGGACCAGCTCTGGCATTGGCTGTTCGCTGTTAGGGAGCTTGTTTCTAATTAGTGATATTAATAAATTCATGAGTACAATTTCATCGACTCGCTGAAATCGGTTTCGAAAAAGAATGTTTCATTTTTTTTCAACGATAATGTTGTTTAAGATATCGTATCTAGGAAAAAATCTGCTCAGAACGGACTCCCAAAGTCGAAAGTGACTGATGAGACAGACATCATTAAGATATTTTGAATATCATATAAATTTAAATATTACATACAAATTTTTATATTATAAGTTAGATGAAATTAGTATTATTGTAGAATTTGCGAAATTATTTTATAGTATTAACCTTTTGTGTCACAAGTTGTTTATTTCCGATAGCCCTAAGACATGTCCATAGCAGAAAACTGTAGTGTTAGAATTGGTTAACCAGTTAATGCTTGAATCGGACTAGATTGCCAGTTTGCACACGAACGTCTTCGTAGAGCCATCCAGTCGCGTCTGGCAGTCGTCTTGATAGCGACTTTGGTGGCCGAGAGTCGGGCATGAATGGAGCTCAACCGGGGCCTCGTTTCGCATTCACCGACAGCACCTTATGACTTGATTTATTTCGCAACTTCCACTCTGCTCCTCGCTCCGTTACCGTTCAGCGAACGCGCAGTCGAGTCGCGCACTTTGATGTTCCGTCCGAATCGAACATTTCGACCGAGTTTGCTTAGAATATGACGCGAGCACGGTCGTACGAGCTACCTTGGCTTCGAGAGAGGAATGGAAATAATATGATCATTGAATGCATAAAATACATGCGGAGTATTGCACTTGCATATCAAATTAATAACTTCAAAGAAAATATCTCTGGTGGAAGGATAGACAATACAAAGAAATGCTATTTTGGATCAGGAAGAGACGAATATTACGTCTGAAGCAAAATTTGAACTTCTTTGAGTTATCTAGATTGGTTTTACTAAACAGTAGGTTTCTAACAAAAATGAATGAGGAATTAAGACCCTCGATTTGTAATAAAAATTCAATATTTGTATTTTACTTCATTAGAAATAATCCACTGAAATTTTCGACTTGATTAGATAAAGCAAACATACGGAGAAATGAACAAAATAACATATAAGAATAAAAGAGAAAAATACAAGTAAGCAACCAAATAGTAATAAATGGTGTCAACGGTAGATGTGGTAAAACGAGAGAAAAAGCGAAAAGCGACCGAAGCTGGAAGATGTGAAAAAACAACTCAGCAACTCAGAGGCTTCCGTGGAACGCTACCTTTGCGACAGAGGAAATTTAGGCCGCAGTGGCGCGGTGGAGGGCGGGCGGGACCTCTCGCGTCGTGCGGAAGCAATTCCATCCAACGGGGCGGGGCGGGGCGGAGAAAGCGGCGAGGGGCTTGGAGACAGTGGCTGAGGAGGGGAAAATCTGTGGGTAGCAGGGATACCGACCGGAGAAAGAGGGGAAGTGTAGAGCTGACGATGATTCAAGAAGCAGCAACGGTGGAAGAGTTGAAGGGGGTAGCGGCGAGGGAGAGGAATGCGGCGGCGCAGGAGGAGGAGGGAGAGAACGAGCTGGTGGCGGAGGCTAAGGAACTGCGATGGGAAAGAAGGAGCAGGCAGAGGTGGCGGTCGAGGAAAAGAACCGGAATGTTGAAGGCGGAATCTCAAGCCGCGGTAGAGATGGAGGTGGAAATGGCCAATGAAGAGGTGGAGGGGGAGCCGGCAGGCAGCGGAGGAGGAGAACGATGTTGCAGAGGGGTGGTGACAAAGATAGAACTGGAGGCAGAGAGTGGCCTCGTTAACAGAGAACCAGTAATACCCTTTCTCTGTATTGGCTCTGACCAGGAGGTCCTAGTCTTCGAATCCCGACAGTAGCGAATTTTCTATGCTAGCTATAATGTTACATTCAACATAGCCACTGTCTGAAAGAAAATTATAGTAGCCAGCTGCTTCGATCGTGGTTTTCCGTGACTCTGACTGATACTTTTCCTTGGTTTCTTCGTTCAATACCACACGAATGCCGGAGCAGTTTCCGAACAAACGCACCACCGACCGGGTGCAATGTTTCTTCATCTTCCTTGCCCTCTTCTCTCCCCTACACACACACACACACACATGCACATGCATACACCAACACATATGTCGAGAGCTAACACCTTGTTCCGACTGGAGCGGTGCTCTGCTAGGAGAGAGGGGTGCTCTACTAGAGGGAATCATCTCCCGCAATCCGACGTGTAGGTCAGCGCCACATTCCTCCATTGAGTGGAGAAGAAATCACCGCGACCTCCCGCGATAAACATTCACTACACTAACAGGACTAAAGCCGATAGCAGTTGGGGTGACTGGAAACGTCATTTAACCAATCGGAGGCTGGGAGGGCGTTTGGGTGCTAGAGCCGAACGCGCTGGAGGTGCAGACAGTGGAAGGGGAAAAGCGGCGTCTTAGGCTGAAGAACACTGTGGAACAGCGATGGTGTAAATGGAGGAAGGCAGCGACGTACGTCGTGCGAAGTGGGGATAGGGGCGGCGGAGATAGAGTTGGTAGCTGTGATTGAGCGGTAGAGGAGTTGCGGTGGCCGGGAGTCGGCGGCGGTGAGACGTAAGGACCGGGAAAGCGTCGACGCCCGCAGAAGCCCAAATGGCGGCGCAAGCTTAGGCGGGGGACGAGACGAAGGGGGAGAGGCCCGACAGAGCATGTGGAAGAAGCGGAGGAAATGTAGCCGAAACGGCAGATGTAGAGCGAGCGATGGAGATGGGGGCGG
>BOPP01000006.1:15070504-15182382 GCA_017312745.1 Gryllus bimaculatus | reverse complement strand
ATGTGGGGGGGGGAAGGGACGTGCCGCGTCACCGCGTTAAAAATCACGCGTCGGCCCGTGAATCAATTACCGCTGCCGGGCACCGCGCAGCCGCGGTCGGAGAGGATGGGCGGGTGAGAGCAACGGGCTGGAGGGGGGCAGCAAGGGAAAGAAGGGGAACGGGAACAAGAGAGAAGGAAGGGGGAATGGAATGAGGGCGAAAGCAAAGGAGGGTGGGAAAGAGGAAGAGAGAGTAGGAAATGGGAAGGGAGAATGGAGAAAACTGTCGGTCGGAAAGAGGGAGGGTGAGGAAGAGGACGGAATTGCGAAAGAAGTAGAGAAGGAGGGAAATTAAAAGGAAAGGTATAACAGTGGAAGAAAGGGACGAAAGGAGGGTGCAAGTAGGAAATACGTGAGGAAGGAGAGGGGAAATACAAAATCGAGTCTTGAAACAACGGGAGGACGAAGGATGGGAGTGGGGAAGCAAGGGAGGTAAGGATATTATTGAGGAAAGGAATAATGAGAAAATGGAGGGAAAGAGGGAGTTTGAGAGAGAGATAGAATCAAGGGGGCGCGGTACGCGGGGTACGCACGAAAGGGAGAAATGAAGGAATTAAGAAGCGAAGGAGAGATGGAAAATGAGTACATTAAAGACAGGGTGGGTGCTAGGAAGCAAAGAAGGGAGAAAGGAAAGGAGGACAATATTAACAGTGAGACGGTAGTACGGAGATTACAGAAGAAACCACAGAGATATGATGGGGAAAATAGAATAGCTATCTCGCGGAATAGCGGTTCTGTACACGCTCTGAGAGAAGGGATTCAGGTTACAGAAATATCACGATAGCGACAGATTCATCCAAAACGTGTACCTGTACTAATGTTTTTGTGGGTTGGGATTGAGCCACCCACAAGATTTCTCCGACTTTTACGCTTGTAACTGAGAATCAGCTTTACAAATCAGACATTCTCCATCTTATCATGACGTTCTAACTAACTTACTCTATATTTTAATTTTAAAAAGTTCTGGTAATTTCTGCTATTGTCGTTCGATCCATGTTGTTTTCTACTTTGGAGTTTGCTGATCCACGATAAACTGTTTCAGCAAAAATTAAATTGGGTATCACCGTCCTTTTGAAAATATCAAAGAAAATTTATTCGGGATAGGGAAAATAAAAAGCGTATGAGACACTACCTTAGGTATAGAATGCATTGTCCACAAAAACACGTTTTAATTGGCATGATGCTTTTGTTGACTAGATGACGTACGCATGATTTGTGAACGTCTACGCGAAATACGAAACTGATGTCGCAATGTCACGGTGCTAAGCACATATCTTTCGTCGTTTTCGCAGGGCCAACGATCTGGCGCGAAGATGGCTGTTTTTTTCAAAGCGCCGCACGGTTTCTGACTGTGTTTATTGACAGTTTTGCAATTTCAAAATTCGTTTTTATTTTGCAAAAGATTCGACTTCTCGGATCGTGACACCTCTGATTTTTAGATTCCTCAAGACAATTTTGAATCACCTACATCATACCCGGAGAAATGTCCGAGTACACAATCAACCGCACGTGCTCTTTCATACATCTAATTCTGCGTCTTCTGTCATTATTAGCTAGTGATAATTTCAACGATATCGGCACGACAGCATGATGTTGGTGTGCGATCGAATTCGTTGACAAACTTTTGACAGAAATCATCTGTAAAAAATTTGCACAATACAAGTTTTGCAATACTGTCGCAGTCATTATGCTCGCCGTATCGTACAAACAACACTTTTCGGTGCCAGGTTTCAATTATACATTATCAACACTCGTTCGGGCTGAAAAAAGCAGGAAAATTGCGTAAATGGACACTGAAATGAAGGTTTTCCTCAATGCCACGAATATCGGGAACGAATTATGCATTACACGCCTTACTTAACTGGGTCAAATTTTAATACTTGGCAAACTACATGGGTCAAACCCATTCTTTCTTGTTCTAGCATGCATGGAACATCGTCAGAGAAAAGAGTCAAAATCTCAAGTCTTTCGATATTTCACAGGTTAATAATGTCAGTTAATGCATAGTATTTTAGTTTTAAATTTTTCCAAACTTAAGATACCGTTGTGTTCACAAAGGCGATTTGTAATTTTTACTATCCTATATACGTGTATATATAATATATATATATATTATATATTAATATATATATATATATATATATATATATAATATACACGCAGGAAAGAGCAAAGTTATGTAATGCTGCGGAAAATCGATTTTCGGGGAGATTTCAACGGAAATACACTTTTGCGGTCCTGGTACCGAAAATTGTTGATTTTTAAACGTCCGTCTGTCCGTCTGTCTGGTGTTTGTCAATACTACTAGTGCCTAAACCATGCGTAGGAATTTTTTTCCAAATTGAATTTCCAGTCCATTTGCCTCAAGTCAAAACTTTGAGATTTTGGAAAACATTCTTCAAACTCTGGGGGTGCTTTACATGAAGCCCACGGACATTTTCAAAATCTTCTCAAAAACAGCTCTAATTTTTTCTTTCAATTTCTTGTAAAATTAGAGTAACATACACTTACAAACGCGGTATATGTCCGATTTTCATGGCTAACTCTGAATTTTTGAATATTTCAAAGGCTGAATTTTTTCGTTGTCCTCCTACAAATACAAAATTCAAGAGAGAGATTTTTCCTTCCAATAATATTTGTTCTTCTTAGTGAATTCTTTCCATAAGGACATTTTTTTGAAAATTGTGGTAGCCTTCGTGCAATATTGCGTGCAATATGTGCAATTTAAAAAATTACAAAGTCAAGATTTTCTCAAAGAGGACTCCAAAATTGTTCTTTAAACTTTAGGTATGGATAGTGCTAAACACACGCTATTAGATAACATAAACACCTTATTGCTCTATTACGTTGTTTTTTCAGAAAGTACAAAAATTTAATTTTTTGACTTGTCTCTCATGTCATTAATATTAATATTAGTGGCAATTTGTTCACATCATTGTGTTTATGAGTACATATGCTTTAAATAATGTCAGATAAAGTTTCTCGAAAAATCTACCGTGTTCTGTGAAAACTAGCTTAAAACACCGCATTTTCCGAAACAATGAAACACTATTTTCTGAAAAACGGCTCCAATTTTTTTCTTCAAACATTTCGAACGGATAGTGCCAATTTCACTCTTTAATCTGACGTAAATTTCATTTCTGTTTATTTTGTTGTTTATTTTTTTCAAAAATTACACAAATGTAAAATTTTGGAAAGATTACTCACGCCGTTGAAATGCACATTTCCTGCAATTTGTAAACACTAGTGTATTTGGTGTTTAAGGAACTTAAAATTACTTCAAATTAAGTTTTTCGAAAACTCAAAAATGTTCAGTGAAAAAGAGTTCCAAATTTCGAATTTACTGTAGAACTAAAACACCGTTGTTTTTTTACCGCTTCAAAACTTTCAAAGAAAATTGCTATTTATGAGAATATTATATTGTTCTTTAATAATCTTAATATATTATTTCCGTTCTATTATTATTAAAGCGAAAAATTACGAAAACTTCAAAAAAATGTGTTTGTTTATAGGTGGCAAGATTATGTAGCCAGCCGAGACCAAAGGAAATAGACAACTAATACAGGAAGTCTGTGCCATTCTGTAGCACCAGTAGTTTTGTTTTGATATCAGATGTTTTGCCAAAACACTAACTGAACAGTAACCAGCAGTTCCAAAGGAAAAATGCTATAGGATATTTATTACAAAGCGCCTACACTTCATAAAACAAACGTATGTGCGCGCGCGCGCACGCACGCACACAATTAAACAGCCATCCACACGCGCTTTCACCACACGGCCACAAGTACTCTAAAATACTTGCTTTTTCCAAAATGCTGCGAACTTTTGGATATTGCGGTAATGACATTGACCAACATCGTGGTTTCCTGAATAGCGCACATCAACTATTATCCGCACACATTCTCTTGTGCCCTCATCACTACATACGAGAGAAGAAGGGTTGGTTCTTGAAAGCTTTTCCTATTCTTAGTGGTATTATTCAACAATTACATTTTTTGAATGAATAACATCATCCAAATATCTAAAGTGCAGGGATAAATGCCATTGTGAAAAAAACCTTTGGCTCTAATAGTGTATGTGTAAGACACGTTCAAAAATTAAATTTAACCTTTTTCAATTTTCAAACTTTCAGAGGATTTAATAACAATTGGAACTACATCATATTAAAGATCCCCTTCTTTAACTCAAGCAAATAAATTTAACCAAAACATATAGCCAATTTACAGAAAAAATTGTAAATCTCATAGGGGATTCATTTGAAGTACCCCCAAAAATTAAAATATCTTTGTGATCTCCGAAACGGCACGACTAGGTATGCCTTCATCGATCCACCAATCCACACTGACATTATGCTTTCCGCGTACTAAAATACGTATCTCTCTTTAAACGGCAACAATCATAAATCTTTGGAACGGCACTAATGGATCTTGATCCTGACATGTGTGACAAGCTACAGTTGATGGGAACTTTAAACACGGCCTTCATGAGCGAAGCACTGAGACCGTATTGTTGAGGCGATTCCAATATTTTTCATTTACTGTAGTACCGGGAGTGAAAGTAAAAGTGACAGGAAAATAGCCCATATTGATTTCGTCGCGACCTTACCTTGAAGAGTATACCTTGAGATTTTTCTCCAGAACCAGGATGTGCGATGTTCAAATTGAAAAAAAAAAATGTGGTTCACTGCGTTGCGCACAACCAGTAGCAGTAATCACCTTTCCCACCCCCCGTGAATAAATCCCGTTTCCTCACTCAAAACGCACTGGCTGCCACCACCACCACCACCACCACCACCACCTCCAATAATAGCGAGAGCGCCGGTCGACCACCGCAGAATTTCTACCTCGATTCGATTAGCACATAATGTGACGTCTGTCGACCCACATAGCCGCCGGCCAATTTACGAGGAGGAATATTCATACGGATTTCTCGAGCGAATCGCCGCCCCGTCATTAGAGGCGAATATCGTTTCCCCCAATAAAGTGATCACGTGCCGAAATCGAATTAACGATTTTTACCGCGCTGGATGATAGGGCGGACCGGGGGCTTCGTTGATAATTACGGGAGCGAGCTGGAGTGGCGGTGGAGGCGGCGCGTGAGACAGCGGCGGGGACTGAGTGTGGGGACCATTAACTCGGCACCAGAAGCGCCAGTTAGTGCGAATAGGGGTGGACGTGCGGTGACGTTTTCTACCCATTCACGAAATGAATGATCTATAGGGAACGGATTTCCATGCGAATACACTCATACTTGTATTTTTATTGAGACAAGATACCTCAATTCGACAATATTTGTTATGGAATTACAAGACATGTAATATAAATTAGAACCATGTTTATGTACATATTTTGACATAATGACATGTATTTACATAATGATGTCGTAGGCTTCCGCGGCCAGAGTCATGATCTGGGCTGGGAGGACCCCGATATGTCGGTCGAAACGTCGGCACCTCAGCCATCGACGTCACCCGGAGAGCCCAAATCATGTATTTATATATTTACCTACATATTTTGTTACATGACAATATACGGAGAAACTGAACATATCAGATGCGAGATCCCAATATATGTTACTGGAATGATTTCGCTATAAAGCAATGCACTGCTCTTTTATGACCGTGGGACCATCTTCATGAATTGTCATACTTTATCACCCCTCTTCACTTCTTGAAAAAGCTAATTCGGGATCAATAATAAGAGTACATACGAGTATGTAAAGGAGAAGTAATTTCAACCACTATGCTTGCTCATGTTTCATAATCATGTGTAACTCGATAAAAAACCGGCAAAATTCCGGGTCAAGAACAGGCAAAAATATATAATTATTGAATTTATTTTATTTTTGATTCAAAGAAAAATTCAAGATTGATTTTAAGGTTTTTAAAAAAAAATTCAAAAATATATTGATTTCGATTCAAGAAAGATGAAATAATTATTTTCTGATAATGCGAATGGAATTACTACAGTGACTATTTTACGAAGGTTGAATATGATAGTTGGTGGGGAATTTGAAAGTTTACTACAGCTCTGCACGTGTCTGTACGTCCGCTGTGAACAGTGTCTCCCAGACTGCTACGGACGTGTTTGTGCTCAATATGTTGCCAGGCCCGTTTGTGTATGGTCTCGGTCCGGGTGTGTTTCTTTCATTTCAAAATTGCAAAATTGACAATTTCTAATCTCCCGAATGTCTCCTAACATGCAAGTGTAGTGCTTGTGAGAGTAAGTATGTGTAAGAAAAAGGGGTCGATAAGTCAAGAAGGAAGGAAAGATTACGCGCGGTCCATGGCCCGTCAGATTCGAGCTCCGGCATTCGCGTGGTGTTAATCGGAGAGTCCACGAAAATCTTCCGATTAGAGCCGCTGGCCGATAGAATGCTCCTCCAAACAGCGACTGAATGCGACCTAGCTGTCTAGCTAGTGTCGAAAATCCTGCCACTTTCGGGATTGTAAGTTCTCTCGGCCAGAGGCACTACGTACAGTAGCATCAGTTGATATCCTGATCCACCTTTCCCGACACGTTATTATCGCAGCATATCCTATCACGACTGAAGAGCCAGTCGTGGCGGCGCGGGAATCATAGAGGCGCCCTAGACAAAGGAACAAAACCAGAAGGCAAGGGGGTGACCCAGGTCTGGCTGCGGGGGAGCGAACACATTTCTAGTGAGCGTAAATATGTCTCATTGCTCCAGTTACGCCTCCATCAAATGGAGAGCACTGGCATACCAATCAATAACATATTCCCGTAACATCTGTTAGACTCGTCAGTGTCACGTTCTTAGCGTGCAGTATTTCTGTCCCAAACGGTCGGATCACTGTAAGCAGAGTATTGATTTCGAGTGAATTTCGTGCAGGCGCCATTGTCGCCAACACGAAGAGTTGTACCACATTGCACGAAGACCTGCCTCTGTGTCAGGCGATTCGTTCCCAGCCACTGTCAGAATTCCAAAGAAGGAGAAAGGGAAGGTTAGAATGTAAGTTGTCATATTTTATTTCAGGTGAAACGGTAAGAATATCTCAAAATGTAGCCTTTGTTATTGAGATGTTCGTTAATGTTTCAGCGTAACCGCAATGACGATTATCTATCAAAACTGAAGAATGATTTTCCAAAGTCCGATTCACCACCCTAGATAGAACTAAATTTTAATTATTTGCAAATTAAATATTAAAAAAATATTAGAAGGCATTTTTAAGAAACTTTTGAAAAGGTCCTCGGGGCTTCATGCAAAGTACCAAATTTTAAAGGATTTTTTTTTAATTTCAAATTTTCGATTCAAGACAGATTGACACGGGTTTCTTCATTTTGTAGAAAATCCTACATATGGTTAAGCGCTATTAATGTTCACAGACACCAGATGGATGGTCGGACGGACGGACTAACGGACGGACAGACGGACGTTTTAAAAAAAACAACTTTTTCGGTATCAGGGGACTCCAAAATGTTTACAGAAAATATAGTACGTACATACACTTTTTCGCAACATTACATAACGTCCCCTGCACAAAGTGTATTACTCCATATATGCGTACGTATACAGGAAAGTAAAAATAGAAGTGATAGTATTCCTGAGAGAAAAGAATTACGTAATGAATCAAAAATGTGCGACATTCAAAAGTCATTCTTTAGGGAAATTCATTTGTATTAAAATAATTTCATTGCAATTGAAAGCACCCAAATGATACAGGGAAACTGAATCGGGTTTGTCGCCACTCCCAACTGCAGTGCATTTGCTCGTATAGGTTACTCAAGCAGTGGAAGCTATTCAAACAAAAATCGTTAGATTATAGTTTATTTTGATTCTTAGCAATTATGATGTGGGTTTAGCGAGTTATCTTAACAAAACTTTCTAATTTGTAATAAAAGTAATACCACGGGCGATTTTCGTTGCACAAGCGTGATACGCAATAATTGGTATAGTATTATATTTTAGTGGCATTAAAACATGTTTACCCAAAGCACTCATTGATATTTTGATAAATAAATAGAGATATTGTCAGGTATCAATATTTTAATAAAATAATTTTTTTTAATAAATTTTAACAAAATAAAAAAGGTATCTACTTCACCAACAATCCAATTAACTCATTGATATTTTTTAAACATGACAAACAATTGTAAAAACTAGAAAACAATAAATTACAAAATGAATAAAAGTAAGATATGGAGAAAAGAAAAAAGTTTGCATATAAAATGTAAGTAACAGTGACATAAATAATATTTGTTTGTTAATATTTAAAATTAAATTTACAATAACTGAAATAACAGTTTTGAATATAACTGATATCATTGAACAAATAGAATGTGGACCATACTTATTAAATTACCATCCGTACTTGTTATTTAAGAATGACTGTAATTTCACTAGAACAATGTTGTTTTTGCAACTATGACATTTCCAAATATATTTATAACCAAGAAAAGTGAATATAATATCAAGGAGAGGTATTTTCGATTCGTCTAGAATAACATTTATGCCAGTGCTATTTCTATATCCGATGCTATTTTAGAAGATCTATTTTGATTTTTTTTTTGGGAATTTAAAAATATTTAGAATACAGATAAATCAAGATCTAATAGTAGATTTATATAAAAGAATTAATACATTCGGATGTGCCCCAGCAAAAGTTCCTCTGAGACAATTCAAAATTCTAAACGGAAGAATACATATGAGTTTGCCAATTAGGTCTCTTGCCTAGATACATACCTAAAAATTTAACATGGTTTGATGGTTAAATAATATGTATTCACATGGTATTTGTTAACATTTACATCAATCTTATCATGTATTGACGCAAACCTCCACTAGTGCTGCCACATGAGGGAACCCAGAGTGATCATACTTTCTCTATGCCTTCATGACTTCTTTTTTTTTCTCGCTATGACGCGAGTAACGTTTGGGTACAAATTACAAAATGATATTTTCTAACGTACATTCTTCAAATTAGTCAAGAATTTTTGTTTCTTCTACATTTTTTACAATGTACCGGATATTTTGTACACAGTTTACACATCACTGAAGGTATGTAAACAGAAAAGAATTAGAACTCATTTCCATAGGTTATGTTTGAAAGGATTTTGCTTTATATGTGTCTATTTAGAAATTTAAATTAAAATCCATGGAAACATTTATGAATACTCAAATGACACACTCCATTCATTGCTATAGGGACACATCATTGACACAAGTCAATCAAAGCGAGACATTATCTTAGGTTTTCAAAAATGTTTCGTCCAGTACATGAAATTGCCAATCATAAGATTTTAGAAATGCGATAACAGAATAGTGAAAGTTACCATTAACGTTTACACAAACTTGTCTCAGCAGTCACTATTCTTTTAATGGATATCTTGACAGTTACAGAAGATAACACGAATTCACCCATGACACCTTCTATATATTGTCACCAGGTTTGATTTTTTACCATCTCTAACACTTAACATGAACTTTTAATTATATCAATGTCGTCGCTTGTTTTGCATGATTTAAATATTGACTTTTTATTTTCCCAAATACATACGTATATTCGGAGTAATATACGTAGTGTAGGGAAAGTTATGTGATGGTGCAGAAAATCAATTTTGAGATTTCAACGGAAATACACGTTTTGGTGCCCCCTGATACCGAAAGAGTTTTTTTTCAAAATGTCCATCCGTCTGTCTAGTGTATGTGAACAACACTAGCGCCTAAACTATGCTTAGGATTTTTTCCAAATTTAATAAACCCCTGTCCATTTGGCCTGAGTTGAAGCTCAGCAATTTTGAAACTCATTCATTATTTTTGGGGATACATTACAAGAAGCCCCTCGGACATTTTCAAACTTTTCTCAAAAATGCCTTTAAATTATTTCTTTAAATTTCTTCTAACAATATAGTAAATTACACTTATAAAGGGTTCATAGGTTAGATTTTCTTGGTTTGCACAACATGGAATTTTCGAAAATTTCAAAGGTTTGATTTTTTTCGGTGTCTTCTTACAAGTACGAAATTAAAGATAGACATTTTTCATTTGAATGAAATTTATTGCCCATAATTTTTTCTTTCATTAAGGTCGGGTACATTTTTTCAAAATTTTAGTAGTTTTCGCGCAACATTGCGTATAATTTCTCAAATATTTAAAAAAAACAAATTTTCTCACAAACAGCTCAATTTTTTCTTTAAAGTCTTAGGAGAGATTGTGCTAAATGTACTTTATAAAATAACCCAAACGCGATATTGCTCTATTCTTTTGTGTAAAATTAATTACAAAGGAAGAGAAGCAGTCTAAAGAAATGCACAAGAGGATGAACGTTATATATGGTGATGATGCACGATCATACTGTAAAGTAAAATTTTGGTTCAAGCAATTAAGTGGGGGAAATAATGGATTGAAGTTGACCCACGTTCAGGAAAACCTGCGTAAGCATCTTCAAAGAAAATGTGCCAAAAAGGGGAGGCCACGATTTTTGAAGACCGTGCTAAGGTCAGTATTGTAGCTCCTGAACTTGGCATTACAGCTGACGCAGTTGATAGTATTATCCATCCAGAATTGATGATGTCAAAGGTCAGTTAATGCTGGGTGGAATGAATGTTGACACCCTATCATAAAGCATTTCGACAGGCCAGCACAACGCCTGCTTCTGCGAGCATTCTGTACTCGTGAGACGGATATCCGCTCGCGAGAGCGGCGAAAATGCAAGTAGTGGGGGTAGGCACCTTAGCGGGGCGGGGAGCAGCCGTCCATTTGCACAGAGGTGAACGGCGTTCCGGTGGGATCCAGATACCAGCCTGTCGACGTACTTGTGAGCCGGCGGGGGATGCGGATAAAGGCAGAAAGCGTAGGTGCCCACGCCGGGATGAACTCCCCCTGGTAGAACAAGTCATCCTGGTAGATGAAGTCCCCCCTGATAGATTAAGTGTGGTATGGTAGACCAGGCAGAGCTCCTACTACTCGTCACCAGGCCCACGCCTCCCCGTCCTCCGCCATCATAGGAAAGGAACACGGAAACTGCGGGCCGAAACCCAGCCAAAACGGGCCAAAATCACGCTTGGCAGTGAGCCGACGCCATGCCGAAATCACATTTAGCGGTGGGTCAAAACCAGGCCGAAACCGGGCCGAAATCACATTTGGAAGGGCCCGCCTCTTCCCTGCCGAGGCCACTTTCAAAGCCATCGTCTACGCAGCAACAGCGATCCATCTTGGAAGAAGGCCCCAGAAACGCGCTTTCCCAGGGCTCAGGCGACCGTGGGCTGATCCGCTATACCGTATGACATGGAGGAGGCAAGTCTCGCATTCAACACCGCCTGTTGTGGCTAGCCACGTTGAAAAGGAACAGGCTTCACCTTCGCTTACGTCAGAGGAGTCGACAGCAGCAACGCGCCACGGAGGACGCCCGGCTTCACCTGACCGTCTGAAGAATCAAGAAATGTTTCTCCTAATATCGAGCACGCGAGTGTGAATGAATGAAGTGGTCTACTTTGGCGCGATGGCTCCAGTGACTTAAAAATGGTTGTCGTGCCAAAGTGAATCAAGCAGCCACTAAGGGATTTCATAGCAAGAAACACTATAAAGATAATCAAAAGATTTCTTTGTATGGTTTAGCATTTTTGTATTTTCCATGCATTTTGCAGTATTTTGTCTTCTATTTTTCAGGTTTATCTTCAATGTATATCACTCATGTTTATTTTCGTATTTTGTTTTGGTTATTGTGTCATGTCAAGTTCTTTCTAAAGGTCATTTCCTAATTTTATACGTGTTTTGAACTACACAGTGTGTCATGTTTACTTCCATTTGTTGTGTACACTGTTTTGCATGTCATATGTATTTGGTACGTGTGATGACATTTTTATATATTGGTTCAGAACAGCAACCCTCAGTCACATTTCGTTGACATTTCGTTGACCCAATCTATCTCCACTCTTTGTCATCTGTACACATTCAACTGAACAGCAAGAGATTGGTATTTTCGTTTTCGCTCAGCAACAGTTGACACTAGGTTGTCGTCGGTTGGAAGTAGAACATCAATAATCGTAACTGCTCATGCTCCCGGGTGTTTATTTTATCTTTCGCCAAAGATAACGCGCCGCTTGCCGCAGGGATGGAGCTCTTGGTTCATCGGAAACTTGTCAACAAAGGCCCCGTTCATCCGGCGCGTTCGTCGTTCGGCGCGACCGGCCGATGCACCAGTGTCCCGAGGGCGTTCAACTGTGCATCATGAAGTTTTCTTTGCAGCAACATTTCTTTACGACACTTTCGTTCCACGTATGTCCGCCAGTAAGTGCCGCAAGAGGTTTATTAATAACATTCCGGGCGTGAATATTTTACATCGGTCGACAATTTTGAAGCTTATACAGAAACTACGCACCAATGGAATTTTAATTGACAAACAAAAGTGTCGAAATCCTGACAGAAGAGAAGGTGAAAAAAATCTCTGCCAGGTTATAACTATCTCCAAGAAAATATTTGAGGCGTCTGTTGTTACTTTCAACAGGATTCGGGAACTGCTGCTGTCCGATCCATGAAATTTCTAAATACTGTGCACAGTGACGATCGAATAATTAGTCGTGGGTTATGGCCTCCTAGATCATCTGATCTCACTACTTGCGACTTTTCCTTTCCGGCATTCGGAGAAAGAGCTCCGGCGATCTATTGAAGAGGAAATCACAGCAATTCCTCGAGACTTCAAAGGGTAAAACAGAATATGTTCCGGAGTTGCCAATAATGCATTCTAGCACTACTAGAACATTCTAGAACGACACCACTTTCAGCATCTTCTTTAATGTGATTTAAGCCGGGCAGCGATAGACTGTCAGATCCCTGATGCTTTTAACCAAGAATTGAATTGAGAAAAACTGTATGATCTCGACACTTTGAAAGATTAATTCAAACATTCTTCCACTGTTGAATGAACAAAGAAGTATGTATTTGATACTTTATGAAAGTAAAAAATGATGAACTGGAGTGATTTACTTCTTAGATGCACTGCTTGGTAACAGGAAAAACTTTTTTGATTTCATTATATAATTAGCACACTGTCGTCAAAAAAATAATTTGCACTTGTACTGTGCTTTGTCGGAATTGCACGCTAACTTTTGCTTGAGGTGTCGAACAGCCATTCCAGCATTAAAATTGCCATTAAATATGCATAGGCAATGAAACTCCGCCCTGCAACGTTATTTCGAAGAATCTGCAATGACAAAGGTTTGCGCAATGTAAATTAATTATTTGGGATGAATGCACGATGGCACTTAAAAAATCGTTGGATGCTTTAGACAGAACGTCAGCACGGGAGTTGGGTGTTTCGTTGAGGAATGAGCCCTCGACTGCTAAGGTGGTGCGGCCTGAATCTACGGCGAATGATAAAATAAACACTCTGTATTTTATCAAATAAAACTACGTCTCGCCTGTTTGCTTTCACTACTGTCAGTTATTGTGCTGTCTCAGCATTCTTGCTAGGTGATTACTGGCTACTACCTCAGGGTTACACAAATTTTATGGCTGCACTTGTTCCACTAATTGTATTTTTGTGAAAGTGGCTGATCAATTACTTTGGGTACATTATTATGACCATGCGCCTATCGAGTTTTTTGTTATTATTATAATTATTATTATTATTATTATTATTATTATTACTATTACTATTATTATTTGCCTATCTGCCATTTCTGACAAGCAACACGATTGTGGTGTGTAGGAGTAGTAGCTATTGGGATCAGCTTTTCAGTTGTGTCCTTCGGTACGCCGGTTGGTTGTCACGCCTTGATTAGTAAATTATGAGGTGAAAGGATGACGTGGAGGATTGAAGGTACTACCATCATGCCTAGGCAGGATGCCTAGCCTTCAACTGCCACAACCTTCTGCGCCATTAAACCGGCATTATTATTATTATTATTATTATTATTATTATTATTATTATTATTATTATTATTATTATTATTATTATTATTATTATTATTATAATCATTATTATATTATCATCATTATATTATTATCATTATCATTATTATTATTATTGTTATAATCGTCATTTCTTGGTGGCTTGCAGGCGCAGGGCGGCAAGGCGCAGGCCGCAGGGGTGGCCCGCCCCCGCCGCCGCGGGATGTTCCGGCGCGGAAAGAGCCATCCGCGGTCGCGCTGTGCGCGAGCGCTGGCCAAACATGCAGCTTCTTCATCGTCATGCCATGTTCTTGCCGTGTTCGGCGTCAATGTGCTCAACGCGAGATCCTGCTCATCCGACGAGCAGCGACGCGGGGGCGGCGGCGGGCGCCGGCGCGCGGCGGCCTGGGGCTGGCGCGGCCGCGGCGGCCGCCAACAGCTCAGCGACGCGCCCGGACTACGACGCCGTGCTGCAGGTGAGCGCGGCGCGGCGCGCGCGGCCTGCCGCTCCTTGTGCAATGCCCTAAGCGCTCCTCGCGGCTGGGTGGGGGATCTGCATGTACGGTGGGCTTGCGGGCATTTTTCCTCGACCGAGGTTATCTGCCAAAGCGAGGCCCCGCCCAGGCAGGTCACGGTCTAAGCTCCTGTCAGGTTCCGCGGCGTGTGTGGTAGTGTGGTTCATGTAAGTTGGAGTGTGTGTAATTAAGGCGGAAAGGTTAAGGGATGAGGAAGGAACAATCGCGAGCGGTTCGACACCCGTTTGTTAGCTAACTGCTTCGCCATTCGCCTGGTGTTGCAACGGGGAAACTGCGTAAATCTACCGATCAGAGCAGCCGGCCACTAAAGTTTCACTCCAGACAGCGGCTGAAGTCGACCCATGTACGTCTCTAGTGTCGAAAACCTGCCACCATCGGAAGTGGAACAGGATAAAGCAAGGAGCGGAGAAAGTAGCCATTTAGGGCTCCCGCAGAAAGGGGGTGCCCGAAAATTCCATGAAAACAGAAAGAAAAATCGATACAAAACAAAGGAGACAAACAAAAAGGGAAAGGAAACGTAGAGTGAAAGGAAATCTACTGACAGATAATCTCTTTCGTCATAAAAAAAGCATTTTCTCAAAAGCCGCTCCAATTTTTCCTCGAATAGAAAAAGGATCTCTTAAAATAATAGCGCGAGTCTAATTTTTGTTAGCCTGTCTCAATTTTTGAAAGATTCAAATTTGGAAATAATGCGAGAAACTATGTGCAATTAAAAATTAATAATCGATGAGTTTAAGTTATTATCGAGTACCATAAAGAGCGAATAATTTTTTAGTTGTTTTAAACCCCGTTCCTCGATGTAAGAGAATGTGCCTTGATCATCCTAATTTGTAATATCTGAATGAACATTTTCCAGGTTCGTCAGTACCTCTTACTTTCGACGGTCTCAATTTGCAATCTTGGTGTAATCTCTTCAATTACCTAACGTGGAGTTGTTGAAAATATAGCTCTCCTACTGGAGAAGATGTCGTTCGGGAAGGAAAAAATGCCCATTCTCCTTTATTGGCTGCTCTGTGCCGTGTAGACGGAGTACGTTCCGTGGTACGTGAACGTTTCAATGCCAGGACGCAGGGCACACCTGGCACTGACCACCTTTCCCAATATGGTGCTTAATTAATCACTCTTGAAAAGTCTTTGATTGATCGATTGATTAGTGATCCCGAGCGTGTCATTAGTCTCGTAAGAGTAAGACATTTTTTTATCACTGGAGGCGGAGGTGATGTTTGAGCGTAGGCTTCGTAGGAGGTGATGTTGCCCCGCTGGAAGGACAGAACCGGCGTCGACCCACTCGTCTGTTTGCGGAGTTTCCCCATTCAGGTATCTCCGCCCCAGCCGGGACACGCTCGAAGCTCCTGTCTGGTCTATCGGCGCGTGTGATAGCGTAGTGTACGTAAGTGTGTGTGTGTGCAAGCAAGACGTTGGGATAGGTCAAGGAAGAGGAAGAAAAGATCTTGCGTGGTCCATGGACCGTTTGGGCACTGCTTCGGCATTCGCTTAGTGTTGATCGGAGAAACCACGGAAAACTACCAATCACAGCAGCCGACTGCTAGAATTCTCCTCCATTCACTTACTGAATTCGAACTAGTGGTAAAAATCCTGCGACAGCCTGGACTTGAACCCTAGGGTCTCCCAGTCAGAATCACTACTGCGACATGAGTTGATGCTCTGAGCCACCTAAAGAGGTCTGAAAAGTTTTTTATTATATTTTAGAAGATTTTACAAATATTATTTAACTTATTTCCTATATCTTCCAAACATTTTTCTAAAGTACATTATTTTAAAGAAATACAAGACATATTATAGTTGTTCAGGTTTTCGGAATGCGTCGAAACATCAATATTAATTAATTCAAAATTCATTGAAAGTTGTCCACTTCTTCGGTAAATAGTCTCAATATATTTCCTCTATTTGTTCTCCTCTCGGTTTTTAAAGGTTTTAAAGTTAGTATATTACCTGAAAAATCCCGTAAGACGTTCTGCGAAAAGGATGATGCCCAAAATGCTAACTCTATCGAGATGCAAGTAAAGGAACCTTTCGATTTAACCGGTTTAAGGGGGTTACAAAATAATGTCAAGATGTAGCCGTTGTTACATTATTACATAAGTCATAAATTGGTATATTTAAGTGTCACGCTACAGGACGACAAATGGCAGGTGCCGACTACTTTCGTGTCACAAAAACTAAAATTTTCAGGATTATTGACTTTTACTTCCGAACATTTTATTTCAAGGAACATTACTTTTTTTTAATAAAAGGATATGATATAAATATAGGTTCATAGGATTATGATTTCGTTTAGTATTCTGATTTCCGAAAGGTCAGAATTCTCAAAATCTCCTTCTCGGTTAGGTTCTGTAGAAACGGTCTATGTCTCCTCGCAAGGGTTTCAATACTTCTGTTATTTCTGTCAGTCCCTGCGTGACTTGGAGCAATAAACAGAGCATTAATATTCCAACCACTGAATTTCAACCGCTAATGTCAACATTTTGTCTGAAGAATGACGAACAGTCTCTTAAGGATGTTACCACATAATTTAACTTTGATAATAGGAGGGCTATATCATCAGTCGAGAAGGTTAAAGTCCAGAATTAATTTTCAGTCACAGGCAATTTTACTGCCCTGACTCAATAACAAAACTTTAATGATCCTTGGAAACATTGTGACGTACCAAATCTCCAAATATGCCCGTGTTTTTTTCTTTAATGCATTACCAAAATAATTCAATTTACCAATTTTCAGTTCATGGATTTGTACTTTGAAATGCTCCATACAGATAACATTGCACAAAATTGTGAATGAATTGTTAAAAATCGTAAAATAAATTTTATATTCTCAAAACTAATATCATGAGCTGTGTTCAATAAACAAAATTAAATTAACTCTATTTATATGAACAAAAAAACGTTTCTAACAAAAAACAAGAAACTATATTATTATCTGAATTATTTTTCCCACCTGTTTAAGGTCTTTTAATTTTTTGGGGCATTAAAAACATTGCTCTCCCTTTCAATTCATAGAATCAATGTATTGACTTATGTGGTATCGTTATCACATGTTTCGGGTTCACATCTATGAGGGAAACTTTACCTCGCAAAGTTCAGCGCTCAAATACACTCATTGAAGTTTCCGTCTCAATTCCTGTCAAAATACCGGTTCATTACACAACTCGTTTTACTGCAAACCATTAGTTTATTTTTAAATACAGCCAAAAAATCTCCTCTCTCGAACTTTTCTTATCCTCCTCCTTTTTCAAAGCCTTCTGTTGCTCCATTTTTTCTTCTCGCCGACCAATGTCCACGAAGTTTACACATACATGTAATATGATTTAATACAATATCTTTCAGTAATACATCATCTAGCATCGTACTTAGCATAGTAGAGTACTTTAACTCAATAATTCAAAGCTTTTCATTCCGACGATTAATTTGCATCGATTGCAATCAGTTTATCGGGATACACTTACTGTGGTAACCCTGCCAAACATGATATATAATTGCCAGCGATTCTGATTTGAAAAATTATTTTGGGTGTATGATAAACAGACACTAAAGCCTATAAATGGCAGGGAGACAGGTGAGGGTAAATCACTCCAGTTGTAGACCTTAATAAATCCAAGATATATTATTAAGATAAATTAATAATTTTGAATGTAACCATCAACACTCCAATAGATTCGTCGAAATCTATGTAGTTATATAACTCCAAAACAAAGTATTATAGGGCCTTAACATCTATACTTTTGAACCTAAAGGCTCCTCAAACAGTCCAAAGAGGTCCTAAGAATTTCAAACTGTCGTAAAATGGCGTTGCCATTGCTTTTATTAAGTACAAATCGTCAAACGAATCGTGGTAAATACTAATTTGAAATTTTGCAGACATAAGAAATTACGTAAAACTAATACTGTTCACAATATTTTTACCTAAAAATAGGTCAAAAATTATAAATTTTATAAGTAAGTTTATATTAAAATAAGGTGTTATCTCGGGGAATAGCGGTATGGGGCCATGGATGCGGAAGTGATAGAAAACCGCCTATCAACTCTGTTATATTTCCATGCATGCAGTTCTTGTTTTCACAAACATGCGTGAACTACTTTTTAAAGGGCAGTTGTCGTGGCAACCGTATTTTATAATGGCTATTAAAAATGACCTACTGCACCTGCGGTTAGCAATGCGCAAAATTCGCCTTTTTGGAAAAAATGTAAAAAAGATTGTTTTATGTCGTTTAGTATTAAGTCTCGAATAATAATGTAATGAGGGATATATACTAATTTTGGAACAATACAGTAATCATGCACTATTTAAAACAGTGTTGAACACTTTTCTGAAAATTAAAATGTTTTATATTGACGAAGATCTTTGTGGTATATTTCGGAGAGCAACAACAAAGAAATTCTGCCTCAGTGGTTTATATGTTAACAATGATATATAACATTTAATGAATTAACACGTTTGGTAATGCATTTTTCTGGATAAGTCTGTACGTTTCTGAAAATTAATAGTGCATTTATTGTCTAACCTTAAGAATTCTAAAGCGGTATGGTTTGATAAAAAGGCAAAGTATCGGTGCAATAAGATACAATATACTTGTCGCAGCAATGTAGTCGAGTGTTGGGCAGAAGATTGGAAATTCGTATCAATTCAATACTATATTTCTAGTTATTGAAAAAAATTGTTTCGTGTCAATAAATGCGTCAAATAAAATGGTGTGATCAACTCTCCATCTAATGTATAGTTACTGTAGTCACGCTATTCACATATTTATTTATTTTAATGAAGTTCCATACAGTGCAAGTGATGACAAAGATGTTCCCAATAACATAATGTAGTAAAATATACTCAAATTATATCAGCTCTAACTTTTTTTAAATCTTACAGATCTGTCCACGGAAATGCATTACGAAATGTGTTAATTCATTCGTAATATATCATTTGTATTACAGCTACATCAGACGGTTTCCGAGTTATCAATACACTTGTTCGCCATCGCTAGACCGTCCACGCGTCGCCCAGAGGACGGAAAGCGAAACAAAATATTTCTGCAGAATCCGCAAACTTCGCTAGATGTGTTCGCGTGGGCGGTGGACAGTGACTCACGTAGTGGTGCTAAAATAGCACGTACTTTCTTGACCGTATTTCTAAACAAAATTACGCGTAAAATACTCAAAATGTTCGAAAAATCATACCTGACCTTATTTCAAAATATATTTAACTAACAGGTTTCATCAAGGGAAATCTCTTAATGCAACTTCCTTTAAATAGTAAATAACTACTAATACATTATTTTGTATGAAAGATATATATCCTGTTATTTTAATTAAATATTAAGTTCTATTCCAAAAAAAGCGTTTGTGTAAGAAAATGTAGAAAGAAGATTATAGTAAGAAAAACAATCAAACGGTAAAGAGACAACCAAGGAAGAACAGTGAAATTACGTATGTGTAAAGCGAATTAACACAAGTCGTAATCGAAAGTGAAGGGGAATGAAACAAATTCGAATTGGCAAATAAATTGAGTTATCGATGTATGTATTGGCAGTTTAAGAGGTCCAATATTAATATGAAATTCATACATCATGCAAGTGAGCGGGAATCACTACAAGAGGTCAGGAAGATGTCCGTAGATGGTAAGGTTATTAATTGAACATCAACCCATAAAGGAGTCAGAAGCCGATAAAGAATATCGGCAAAATGTTTAACCTACATTAATAACAATTTTTGTACATGTAAAACAAAGGAAATTACAAACGTTGCCAGTTGTAGAGTTTCGATCTAAAATTTTCTTCACTATTCCTAAAAAAATGGATGTAGAGTAAAAACCTGCTTGTTGTAATGAGTAATAATAATAATAAATTATTCCTTTCATTCACAACTTGTGTTGGTGAAAGGTAAAATATTTTCCAAGTTGCTACCGCCTTTTAAAGAAGCAGTTATAAAGAGCGTGATTGTTTCTTCAAAATATGGGCGTAAAATAAGAGCTGTTCGTACTTGCCTTTTCAATTCTTAAGAATTTGAGCGTCTTGGACACGTTCTGATAATAAGATTGTATGAAAGAAATCAAAGCTTTGATGCCCATTGGTTTAGACGCGAGAGTTGTTCACAGTCAGATAAACGGAAAGACAGATGGGCATACGGTTTGCGTCGGCCGTCGATCGAATTTTCGATATAAACGTCCCACAAAACAAAGATTCTCACTGCACAACGTGTTGGAGGAAGTAATTCACCATATACGGGAACAAGATTTATCCACTTCTTCGTTATCTGGGCCCGGAAATAAGAGTTATTCTACCGAAAATTCGCTGTATGCCGGCGCACGATTGCAATACTTTCTCGTCTTATGAAGTAAGGGCGAGAATGTTGCTGTTCCGTAACGCAACTCGTGTACAGTAAATATTGAATGGCGAAACTCCCAATTGAAGCCTTGTCGTTGCCTGACGGCCGCTGTGTTGTAAGCGGTGTGTACTCAATATGAGATTTCAGTTTTATTCTTCAGTATAAAATTGGCGAAATAGCACATTCAAATATTGGCATTTTTCAGTCAAAATAGAAACTGTTTCTTTGTACCGAGTAGATATCATATCACGACCTCATAGACACTTCACACACAACCGGACGCTGCGTAGCTTCCATCGACGGGGATGGTTCATAGCAACAACTGATGTCACTACAGTGCCTCACCCGGGGAGGTCCTAGGGTTCGAAACTCGACGGTGGCAGGATTTTTGACATCAAGATAACATCATCCTCTGCCTGGAGGAGAATTCTAGCGGCCGGCTGTTCTGATAGGTGGTTTTGCATAGTTTCTACGAACAACACCAGGCGCATGCCCTAATAAAAGGGCCACGGACCGTGGGCGATCATTACTTCCTCTTCATTGACCTCACCCTTACACACACTTACACTCACATGCATCACGCTTGTTGGGAGCATAGAGCTTATCCCGACTGGCGCAGTTCACCGCAGGTGGGAAATATCAGGTTGGTAAAATCCAGCAAAGCAGACGTGTAGGTTGGCGCTGGATCTGTCCATCCGTCGGGGGAGAAGGTCATGCCACCTCCCGAGAGAAAAAAAAGCATGCACTACGCCTACGGGTCTAATGACCTTAGCAGTTGAAGCGACCGGAATCAGTAATGAATGTATTTACTAGGCTGTCCGGGTGACGCCGCGGCAAGGAAGGTCGCAGAATGGCGACCGAAACGCCGGCACCTTCGCCATGGACGCGGCGTCACCCGGACAGCCTAGTAAATACTGACGCCGGCCGCGGAAGCCTACGCCATCACTAATGAATCAACACGTAGTTTTGATCCACTTTGTGGTCGCGTTGGAGAGTAGTGAAAGAGAAGCCACCGGTTTCGGCCCACTGTGCACCGGCCTGGGCGGCGTGCGAAGAGCGGCGGCGGAAAGAACATAAAGCAGCGGGGCTTAGCGGCGGCGGCCGCCCTCCGCGGCCCGCGAAAGCGCGAGTAATGCAACGGATATACGAGCGAGCATGGTTTATGCAAATGGAGATACTAAACCAATTGTGTAGAAAGGTTAGTCACCTCATCTCTTTTAATCTCGCCGTTCCCGCGCCCGGCGCGACCCCGCGCGCCCGCCCGAAGAGAGAGAGACGGGAACGCCGCACGCTGGGCTGCTAATCATCCGCGCCCGCTGTCCGCGCGTGCGCCGTAAGTTTCCGCCCGCCTCAAACTCTGCGGCTCGGAACTCCACTGCGCTCGTCGCCGTTTCGTCTTCACGTGTTGTCTGTCGACACTACTTGCAGCCTTTGGTTCTTTTGCGGCGCTGTTCGTTTTAGTTTATCCGGCGATGGATTAACTAATTTATGAGCGATTTCTAGCGCCTAAACTGCTAAGGTCATTAGTCCCGTGAGTATAGTGCATGTTTGTATCACGCGATGCGGTGGAGATCTCCCCTCGTGCGATCCGGCACAGATCTGCGTCGGCTAGCGGGGATTTTTCAAAACCAGGTATCTCCCACCAGCGGTGCACTGCCCCAGTCAGGACCAAACTCGAAGCTCCAGACTGGTTTCAGGGCATGTGTGGTAGTTAAGTGCACGTAGGTGTAGGTGTGTGTGTAAGTATGGGATGAGGATAGGACACGGAGCTGGAAGGAAAGCTTGCGCGCGGTCCGTGGCTCGTTTGTCAGGGCACTGCTCCTGCATTCGCCTTGTGTTAAACGGAGAAACCCCAAAAAACTAAAGATCAGAGCAACCGCCCGGTAGAATTCTCCTTCAGACAGCAGCTGACTTTCACCTAACTATCTAACTAGTGTCAAAAATCCTGATCTAGAATCCTCGGACCTTCAAGACAGCAGTAGCAACAATTAATGATCTGAGCCATCTTTACCGGTAGTTTGCACCTGCTTATCCGCATTTGCCATCGCTACATCCTCTTTCGTTCCTGCTCGCCTCATCTCGTTCTCGCCCGTTCATCCTCGTTCGTTTGCATTCGTCCTTGCTTGATATATTTTGTCATTGTACTATATTGTCCATGCTCGTTTCCTATATTGCCTATTCGCTTTCTTCAGTCTTTATTTATTACTGTGCCGCCGCGTTCTTTCCTGTCCGACCGATTATTTTCGGTTCGTCCCTGGCAGCCTCGGCTCGTCCACAGTTGATCCACTTCATTTCTGCCGTAGTTCTTATTTTTAGCATAATATAGCGAATAAAATAAAAAGAAATTAATTCCCGTAACAAATTTGATTTTTAAAAAATGCGTTGGCACAATTTATTTCAATTGGTCTTTGTATCTGAAATTGTCGGCTTTGTAAAAGCATTGCACTTGGAAGTGAGTTGTTTGAAAAATTGTGAGGATTAGACTCATCCGTATCTAATACCATATATCCGTATTGAAGACCGAACTTATGTGTTTAAAAAATCTCTTTCCCATATGATAAAGAGAATGTTGACTCCTTCCTGCGTCAATATTCTCTAATTTTTTCATTTCCTAATTCACTAGCGGCCTTCTCGATCATAACTTATTCATCGTTCTTTCACTGTTTGGCGCTGATAAACGGGAATTGCTATTCCAAAGAATACAAATAGAGTACTTTGCTACTCCTAGGACTCGTAAGCCACATTCTTCACACTAGACCCTTACCGCTCTCTCCGTCAACCGCTCGTTTAGCCCTGACCTAAGCCTTGAGGGACACCTGAAATGGATTGACGATTTCATGGGCAGTATTGCGATTAAGCAAATAAAGAATGATAACGCAGGAGATAATGGAATGAGAAAGGGGAGAACTGGGAGAACCCGCAGAAAACCTACCGCAAATACCTTTTTCCACACAAATTCCATATGAATCGACCGGGATTTGAACACCGGTCCCTGCGGGCGGTCAGACCAGAAAACTACGACTCCCCCGACAGACGAACCTACATGCACGCGCGCGCTTTCAGACGGGAGCCAGACCGTTCTCTTCCTCCCTCGCCTCCACCCCATCGCTTTCCTCCCCCGACCGCCGCGGGCCGTTTCATCTAATCACGCTGGCGGGCCCCGTGGAAGAAATGGAGCCACATATCACGCGGACGCGTCTCGGGCGCATGCGATATGAAACAAAAGCCCCGAGTCAGCGCCGCGGAAAAACGAAGCGCCGAAGCGGCCGAGAAGTCTTCGTTCTCTCTTGCTACGCACCGCTCCGGGGCTCCGGGCCCCGCCCCTGGCGAACCAGCGATCGATGTTTCCCCGTCTTCGTCGCCGCGTTTATTTTCTCATTAGACTTTTCTGCAGCTCCCTGCACAATACGCTCTGTTATCGTTCTTTACATTCTGGATGCTCGAAAATCCTTTGCTAGTCTTGTTCTCAGATTTCCTTGCGCTAACTTCGACCTATACACGCAAACCCATTGTTCCTTCTTTTGTTCTATGATACTCTTTCCTATGTTCCTTTTCTTTCATATAAGACAAAACTCTCGTCCCATTATTTCTGTCTTTTCTATATTTATTGGCCTCTTTCCTCAGGGTTTCTATTTCCTTCTCCAGTCAGTCCTATTTTAACATTATTTAACTCTCTCTCCCCCCATCAGTTCTACCTCTTTCTCCTTTTTTTTCTTTCTCGCCTTACATACTCGTCCTCTTTCTTGTCTGTTTTCATTCTATCGCCATCCTTCATTCTGCTCTACTCTTCTCACTTCCGTTTCAATTGTTAAATTCCTCTTGACCTCGATTTTGTTTTTTAGTTCTCATCCAACATTCTCTGCTTCGCTCTGTACTTTCACAGAGTTACTTTCTCGTCTTCTATTACAGCTACCAAATTGAATGTTGTTCTTCTGCACTATCATGTATCCACTACTCAAAAGAACTACACACCAAATCTTTTAAATAATTCCCTTTCCACTTGAGGTAATCTGTTTTTAAAATTTGTTTCATTTAAAATACATCTTTGTTAATAATGAGAGTAGATTTTAATCACTAAAGTACATCATCTTCAATATTGAGCACCAAGATTATGTGCGATCGACTTCGCTTTCCCGATGTTCAGAACTTCGACGATCCGATGGTGTATAACTTCATAGCCGAAATAATAATCGAAATTTTCTAGGCTATTTCCTTAGCCATTATTTCAGCATTGAAGATTACGAAAGATAGTCTGAAAAATTAGTAAACGCGTTGGTTTACTAATGACTAGGGAAGCTCACGGCTACACCGTTCAATAATGAATTTTACAAACATAATAGATGAAATACCCGTTACTCGAAAAGGTACAAATAATAAATAACACGTATTTACACCGATGTTTTTAGAAAACATGAACTCTTGTAAAACTGAAGAGTCAGCAAATAATTCATATTTTTCGGGCACACTGTTTGACATGGCTTTCTATTGTCATTTTATATCCTCTCTTTATTTCCGAGTTTTATGAACTCGCTCTTACCGCTTGTCTCGGCCATCCATCCACTGCAACATCTGTCCAGTTCACTGACATTCAGTCAGTCTCCTTGCGTTCAAGAATACGGCCTCTTATCAACCTGTCTAAAACACTCCCGTCACCACTTCGGCGAATTCCGATCACATCTGACGTCCGCTCCTGCTGCGCCCTCACAGATCTCGCGTCTCGAACTCTGACCTGCCTCCCCGCCCCGCTCACAAGCCTTGCCCGCTCCCACCCATTCCCCCGCCCGCTTACTGCCCCCTCACCAACTTATAGATCACCCCGCCATATCAACGACACGTTCAGAGCAATCCGCTACACCCTACCCCATGTCCCGTCAGCCCCCCCTCCCGCTCCTCGCACCGCCCCTTTCCCTCCCCCCACCCGCTCCTGCCCACCGTTCCCGCTCCCCGCCCACTCCCCCACCCCGTGCCCGCCCCCGCTTCCGGCCTCTCTCACCCGACCGCTCCCTGCCCCAACCCTCCCAACCCGACCACGACTCCCAAAACCCGACCGCCACTCTCCCGACCGCTACTCCCCACACCTCCCACTCCCCACCCATCTCCTCCCACCCACTCCACCGCCCGTTCCTCGCCCCCTCCTCGCCCCGCTCCCCACCCACTTCCTCGCCTCCGCTCCACGCCCGCTCGTCCACCCCTCCCCGCCCGCTCTCTACCCATTTCTTTCCTCCCCAAATTGGTCCCCCCCATCACCTCGTCTCTATCCTTTCCCCCCTGCCCACGTTTCCAGGAGAGCGTTTCGGTATTGTGCTCCAAATCGAGGCCACTCCATGATTTATGCGCGTAATTCTCGAAGGGGAGTATTTCACCCGAACAGAAATCGATATAGAGAGGGTTGCTGCACTTATTTTCGAGGACATAAATTACGTTCTGCATGAAGTTTCGCGCGAACCTCCACAGCGTAGATCATCCGAATGTGAAAACATTTTCGCTATCTCCCGCCGGCGGCAGGCGTACGGAGTCTCGGGGGAGTCTGTCAACCGTCAGGAACTTTCTGCGTACGCCGCATTTGCATATCTTGATGCATCTGTACTAGGCATTTCCGTCGTTTCCGGACCCGTCGTGGACAGTTTTTCATTTTACGACCTAACAAGGCACGACAGTTGGCGGCCGTATATTCTGTTATCAACGGAAATGCGCGAACATTTCATCAAACATAAGTTTGTTTTCTGAGCGTAAGGTAAAATGTCAATTCTCTGGAGGTTTTTGTTCACCCAGAGTTACGTATGTTACACAGAAATGCAATTTATACTTCCAGCAATTCGCCGGTTCCATTTGCATATAAATTTCTTTCTGTTAGAGAATTGGTCGTAGGCTGTTGCGGTTTTTATTTTTACGCATGTGTGCAACACATGTACGTTAGCTTGACATCAGCTCATATCAGATCTACAAACATCTTGTTACTTGAAGGAAACAAAGGTTCAAGAAACAAGGTTCTACATAAGGCGTACATGTCCGAAAATCAATCAGTAACTTTGTTGTTGACAAAATCAAAATCCCTACGATTTCAAGATATATAATTTTCAAATTAAACTAGTCAATCAAAAAGAAACAATCCAGAATTTTTTCAACAAAATGCGTTCAGTTTTATAAATATTTACATTTCATAGAAATATATTTGTAATGAATTGATACTTCGTCTCCGAGTTCAAAGATTCATCATTGAATGAAAATAGGTTTATGTTATTAGTACAATACATAAAATGATCAGTGTCAATACCAAAGAAGAAAATATATCCTACGCAATAAGTACAATTATAATTTCCGATTTTTACATTTTGCAACTAATGCGTTTCGAATACACTACTTATTCAATCGTCAACAATATATTTATTGAATGTTTGGACAACCGATAATAAAATTAGAATTGTTTGAGATTGAAAATCGTTACACCTATTTTTATTTTTTATTTTTTTAAGATGAGAGAGAGACACACAGAAACTGCCAGAAGACAGCACACGCTATGTTCTGGCAAGGCTCGTTGCAAATTTCCACGGCGGCGGCGGCGTTTCAAGACAAGTAGAGAGCGCTCAGTTTTCTTCCGCAAACAGGTAATTCTTACAATACGGCTGTGAGCGAGAAGTATGTCGATGCACTGATTCAGCGTATACTGAACCTTTCGGCGTATACTGAAGTTTTTGCGTGATAATTTTTATTTTTCGCACTTCATTTGAGGCTGTGTCACTACGTAATAAGGTTGTCGCCGCATATAATGTCAATATGTAATATTTTTAATTGAAAAAAGCCTAATTAGGTTTCATTAAAAAACACAAATTACTCATTAACAAGAAATTAAAATTGCAAAAGTTCAGTTTCAATTTTTTTTGTTGAATGGAATTGTTCTAATAATCAGTTCTTTACCAAAGATCATATACATTTTTGTAAAAATATAAGTAGTTAGGCTTAATTTGCCAAATTCCAATTTCCCGTGCTGCTCTTGCTTGGCAATTGTTTTTTCAAATATATTTATTCTTGCTTCGCCATTGAACCACTGTAGCCGTATAAGATAAATACATTGATATTTGACATGTATAAAAATCATTTGATACATGATATACAGAATTATAGTTTTAAATATAATACAGTACTAGCGTACCCGTGCGAGGACCCTCGCATGTTGATCCTCACCCTATCTATTAAGAAAGAAATTTGTTAATGAAACGTGGTTCTTTGTTAAAAAAATTTATAAATGTAACTTCGTATTACAGAATATGAAAAAAATTAAAACAATGCAATTGACATTGGAAATAAGTTTTTATAAAGAGATATTCAGTATTATATAGATACGTTCTTCGAACTTTTCACACTTCCCTAAATCATTTTAAGTAATTATTCAATATTCCTAGACAGCTTTTCGCTTTCCTTGATAGTCACAAAAATATTAGAAAATGTTTTTACTCTTGAGAAAGCCAAGTTATGTTATTCATGTGAAAATACAGGATCTGGCAAGTACAACCCTACTCTTTGCGATATTATTTAACTTTCCTAGATTTGTTATGAGAATTAGGGGAAGTTTTAGAGGGTCAGGGCGCCAGCTAGCTAGGGCGCGAAAATTGAAAAATTATATGTGTACTAAAAAGTATTGGATTATTTTCTGTGTCCTTACGTTCATCAAGAAAAGCTATTCCGAGCCAAAAATAATAAAACTAATATTTTCAGTTTCGAGTAATAAAAACCTTTTGTTACAGTTAGAAACAATTCAGTAGGCTGAAACTTTTATTTCGGTACATGGCTATGATGCTCAAACGATGTTTACGTTTAAAATATCTTAGCAGACTGACTCCTTAAGTTTAATATCAAGCGGTGTATTATTTACAATACGAGTTTACAGCTGGATATTTATGTACAGATATCCAAATACAGGCAACATTTAAATTGGGCATCTGGATTGTGATCATTGGCAGTTGTCGAATGACTTCTACAATTTTAAATTTAGTTGCTTTTTAAATTTTTATTTGTTATTTGTGCTGTGCCATAGCACAAGTTTTCCCCTACTACTGCCGTGTAACTGTGCGAGATCTCTCGTATGTTAAACCCTGCAGTCTTGCCTATCCTTAATTTCCATTCTAAGAGGAAACATTGCTAACGAAACGTATTTATTTGTTTAAAAGGGGTTACTTCCATTAAAGAGGTAAAATAAAGGTTACTTTCATTGTACTAACACAATATCAAATAAAAAATAATGCAATTGAAGTTTAAAATAAATTTTCTATAAAGATTTATTCAGTAATATAGAGAGATTTCGTGGAACAATTCACAACACACCCTTAAAAATATTTGAAGCAATTATTCAATATTCTTTGACAGTTAGCTTTTCACTTTTCGTGATAGTCCCACAAATATATAAAAAAGCTTTTTACTCTTGAGAAAGCTACGTGACTAAAGACTGACTTGAATCACGAAATCATAGCTGATAACGAAAATACTTGCACTGGTAAAACACAAACCAGACCTAACAAGACACGTCTTCTCTGTAAACCTACATCCCTCCACAATTAGGTACAAAACACTTGAAGACCTCGTCAAAACGTTAAATGAATGTTTTCACTACACACAATAGAATCAATCTTCATGGGAATCAAGCAGCTATTAATAGTACTTCTAGTTGTTGCTGCGAGAGCCAACATTGAATTAATAATTATGCAAATTAACCTCGTCAGTCTCCGCAAGCCACGGTGTACGCATACACCGTAAATAGTATGAGATAGAGGAATTTAAGCCTTCTAAGCATGACGTAACAAAGATGGCTTTTATCAGAGAAATATATGTGGCATTGGTAGTATCTAGAGCATCGCAGAAGCGATAGAAATGCATAACCAGCAAACATTTATTAGAATGTCTAAAAATATCTCTGTAAATTATGGTTTGCGGAACGTTTCTATAAGGCCATTGTCCTCTCAATTGAAGCTTTTAATGCTCTGGAACGCTTCGTTTAGGAGTTATTTAAGGAGGTAGCTGGATGAGTGCTGCGAATTGCATTTAACATGAATATTTAGATAAGTATTTTAAACAAATCCTTCATATTTTTGTGAATTCAAAAAGCAATTCGTCACGTCTCCGTGAAATTCTCTTTCTTTAGACTCTTTATATATAAATATGGATTGAGTGTGAGTATCCAAAAGGCATGTATACTACTGAAATACTATAGGAAATGATAGTGGTTAATATAGTTTAAAATGAGAAGACTCATCGGTTCACGTCTATGGGGGATCGAAAAATTATTTTGCTAACTTTCTTTTTACTCTTTCGCCGTGGAGATTTTCCTGACCTGTGTGAAAGTGAATAGCTGAAGGGATCTTTAATATTTTGGAATATAATTTTACGGATAAGAGGGGAAAATGAAAGGTGATGGTTGCAATGCCAAATTCATTATCTACCTACGCATTCGGGAGCTTTTGTGATGATGCGAAGGAATCTATTTTGAAAAATCCGCATTCTGTTGATGTTTGTTTTGGCTGTGGCAGCCCGGACTGGAGAAGCATAGGCCGGTACGGACCGTATCATTGCTTTATAGATGTGAATAGCTACGTGTAGTTGAAGGGGGTATGGTTTTTTGAGGGGGAAGGAATATATTGGATATAATGTGATTGGTATGCGAGATATGGAGGGACATCTGGTTTACGGTGAGTAAATATTTTTACTTGGACTTTATTTGGATTTATTTCAATGTGCCATTTCTGGCCCAGTCGGAAAACAATGTGAAGTAATGTTGCAGAT
Source organism: Gryllus bimaculatus (assembly GCA_017312745.1). Taxonomy (NCBI): domain Eukaryota; kingdom Metazoa; phylum Arthropoda; class Insecta; order Orthoptera; family Gryllidae; genus Gryllus; species Gryllus bimaculatus. Next base: position 15,151,853 of record BOPP01000006.1, on the reverse strand, counting down.
CTTTCACGGCAGATTCAAGAGGAATTGGAGGAATAAAGTAATCTATCATCAGCAAACAGAACAAATTTAATTATTGTGGATGGTTGGTATATCCGATGTGTACACATTAAACAAGGTGGATCTTGGGGGTAATCCTGTTTCGATGGTTTAAGGTGCGGAGAGAGTGCAGGGAGAGTCAGAAATGTCGCTTCGTAGAGAAAGACTTCAAATGGTGCGTGAAGAGAATATTGAGCAGTTGTAGTTGTGTGAATTCCGTCTTAAGTGTTGGAACTAAATTTTAGTGGTAAAAAAATACATTAACTGACGAAATTGTGTTATATTGTTGCTGAAAATTAGTTTTTTGCCACTAAATGTCCCTACAATTTTGTATAATTTTACATAAAATGATAACTGAGATGTTATTGGGTTCGTAGGCTTCCGCGGCCGGAGTCAATGTAGTTCTTGGCTATCGGGATGAGCGCCGTTTCAATTGATTGGACTGACGTTTCGGCCATCTTGCTGTGGCCTTCATCAGAGCTATACTGCTGCATTCAGCCAAGCCAGATAGCCAAGAATACACTGAGATGTATTAATTTTGAGAGAAATTGTGGTCTTTCGTAACCATTACCAAGGGTGACAAGGTATGTACTGTTTAAGCACCACTAATTTCAATAGATTCTGTTTGCATTAGACCCTGGAAACCAGTTCATATTGTACGTCCTCTGATGTCCCATGTACCACCCGCCACGTTCTTTACCCACGCGTCGAGCAGTCAGTGTACTCTCTAATTACAATATACTCTCTAATTCTTGGTCCCTTTTGATTTTCAATTTTCCCTCGGACCCAAATTACAAAGTGGCTGTGGCAATGCTGCAGCCAAGGAGCGGTGAGCACAAACGCACGTTCGTTGGGGACGCAAAGCGTGCTCTAATGCGTACAAAATAATGCATTCATGTTTTAAAGAGCTCTTTCACAAAACGTGCGCAGTAAGGAAAAGCAGATAGCGGAGACCTGGCGGCTGAAAAGAAAACATTCACAGATTCTTGAGAATCAAGTTGGACCGTTCTCTCTCACACACGTGGCCTCTCTCACGAAACTTAAAAGTTACGAGATAATAAAGACAATATCATGCTTTTGACATTGAAGTAAATGTCACTATCATTGAATGCAAATACTGTGGTATCTGAACGCCATGAGTAGTTAACTCCGAACATGATTCTATTTACCGGTATTCAGGTAAAAACGTTGACAAAATATCATGGGTTGATGAATTTAAGTGACTAAATTGCGATTAAATTGCGATGATGGGAAAATGTTTATGGTTGTGTAGGAAACACAGGGTCTTTCATAATATAACAATGGCAAATAATAATAATTATTGTTGTTATTATTATTGTTATTATTATTGTTATTATTGTTATTATTATTGTTATTATTATTGTTATTGTTATTATTATTAATATTATTATTAAAGTAGATCGGCGAAAGCGAAACTGCATGCACTTAACCTCTCTAAATTGCACTCTCCAAAGCATCACTCATCTGTAATTTAAGTTGCCATGAATTGCCGTCTCATCTTGCCGGTGCGAGCAAAAAAATGTTCTTGGGGATTTTACGGTAAGAATAGAATAGTTGCCAAAAATAGCTGTTATATATTTTGTATTATTTTCCTTATTTATGTAAAGAGATATTCATCATCTTCAAAATTATTTCCAGTAGCTAATAAAATCGGGCGGATCCTGACGCTTTGCTCCTGGTGGCTTTCAACAGTCGTGACTCTTTCTGCCCTGAAATATGACCAACGCTGCACTCTAGCGTGAGCTCCAGGCGACCGCGTTGCTGTTGTGTTCGGTCGCAGTACTCGCAAGCAACGCCCTCGCACACGACCCACCCACCCCCGCTCTTGTCCCGCCTCCTGCCCCGCCTCTGTCCGCTTGTCCCGCCTATGTCGCCGCCTATGTCCCACTTCTCCACCGGCCCCGACCTCCTCCTCCTGCCTCCACCAACGCCCTCACCTCGTCCTCTACCTCGATCCTCACCATTGCCACCGTCTCCGTCTCCTGCCCTGCATCCGCCCCGCCTATGTTGCCGCTCTCCGCCTCCGCCCCGCAACACACGACCTGCGCTCAGCCCGGCACACGTCAGTGACGCCCACGCAGGGAAAAGTCACGCTCCGCCGTGCGCAGTCCAACAGAAAGTGGAACTGCAGTTATATGCAGTCCCTCAGAATTCCCATGGTCTCTTACAAATCTTTCGCTGCTTTGCTAATTACGAGACGTGACTTTTCAACCGAAATTCGAAAATTGGTGGTTTCATAAAAGCTTATATATCAATGACGGCAATTTCAATCGCTTTTATATCGATGGGCCGCAGGTTCTCTCTCCGGTCGATCTATCTGGAGTGTGTGAAACGAAGTCTAGCGGCCGGCTAGTCTTATCGGTCTTTTCCATGGCTTCGCCAATCAACACCAGACGAACATTGGAGTAGTAACCAATAAACTGACCATAGTCGCGGGCGATCTTTCCTTCCTCATCCTTGCCCCTCCTCTCCCTTTCCAAGCACTCTCTTTTTCTAACAAATTCCGGGGAAGAGCCCCTTAAAAAAGTGGCCAATGACCGCGGACGATCTTCCCTTCGTCATCGTTGTCTCCTCCTCTCTCTCTTTACATACACACGAACATATGCGTGCACTACTCTACCATACCAAGCTTAGAGCTTTTCCCGGCCTGGGTGCTGTCCTCTTTCGTGTGATATCTGGAGTGGAAAACCCAACGCAAGCAGGCGTGTTGGTCGACGTGTCGCGACGCCGGATCCAATCACCTAGCGTGGAACAAACACCGCCTCCTCCTGGGACAAGAGATTCGCTACAGCAACACGCCTAATGACCCTAGCAGTTGACGTGCTCCGAAACAATCACAAAAACAAATAGAAATACCTCGCAATACCATAAATAAACTTACAGTAAAATGCAAAATTTGTTTTGCGACTTCGCTACGTGATGCTTTTGTTATTTTATTACGTCCACATAATAACATTAACTAGAATTTATATTATCAGTAATGATTACACGAGTTTGAAATCTTAAAAGGGAGGGCAATTAATTCTTGGATGTATGCTTTTATATATTAGGAAATGCCGAGAGAGAAAATTGCTCACTGTTATACTGTTTTACGTCAAGAAACTTGACCATTTCAAGATGATTCTGCAAAAAGCGTCCTGTAATGAAATTTCCCTGACCCCTCTATCCCCAACTTCTCACCATGTAACTACCGCCCATGAAGAACCTTGCTTTATATTAAAAGTGCGTGACTATTACTTAACCTGTTATTTGTAGATCTCCTTTGTCCAACGAATATTGTACATCGCATGGGAAAAATCCCTTTTGATGACTGGACAGGATTCCCCCGTTGGCCTGCCGGGCTCGGCGGGTTAACTCTCCAGTCTCGTCATGAAAAAGTCAACATTCTTGCCTTATGATATAAATTACTATTCCAGGTAATCATTTCCAAAGTTCCCGTAGATATAAACCATTTTACATTTTTTAAATTTTAAGATCACCTTTAAAATGCTAAGGTCATAAACTATTACAATAAATTTAATAAACTGTTAAACCTTACATTTATACAGCTGTACTTAGTAGATGAATTGATTCAATGCACGCCATTGAATCAATACAGCTGTTAAGAACGACCAACATAACAACAAATATCCCATAAGTGTACAGATGCGCCTTCTTAGCTGTCGGGTGAAAACCATCAGAGCAAAAGATATTATACAAGTTCAAAATTATCCAGTACGAGTAAATGTATTGCGAAGTGTATGAATAAGCAAGTGTGTGTGACGTGCTTATGACTCACAAACGATCTAGTCGTGTTTCATATTTTCATATATAATTATCTGATCACCAATCAATTATTTTCAACGAATTATTGATAGTTATGAGAAACATAATAAAAATAGTATTACAATTATTTTCAGTTTGCGGAAAATGTTTCCCAATTCTCATATTTACGTAACCAGTCAAAAACATGATTTCGTGAACTTGAAAAAAAAATCAGTAAATGAATGGTACTTTTACGACGCTCTCTCTGGAGCGGTAGAAGCCTCCTGTTACAAGTATCCTTTGATATAGTTCATTTTGCCCCTTAAATGGATCAGCCCCGCTGAGCTTTGTTGAGAACAAAAGTGATTGGGCAGCGAGCGAAGCAGCGCGGCGCGGCACGGCGCGGCGGCGGCGGCGCGAAGGCGACTAACGAGCGCCGGTCCGGCTCCCTAATGCAGTTTAATTCTATCGAGGCCCCTCGTAATGTATGCGCCTCCAGCTGCGCTCCTGCCACACTCATCACCACCACCGCCACCGGCACCACCTCCTCCGCCGCAGTCGCGTCCATAGTTACCGTTACCGCCTCCTCCGTCATGCTGGCAAATGTGGCTCAGGGTTTCAACTGATGCTACAGTGCCTCTCATTGGGAGGTCCTAGGCTTCCACTACCGGGCAGTGGAACGATTTTCGACACTAGCTATAAAGCTGGGTCACATTCAGCCGATGTCTGGAGAAAAAGTCTAGCGGCCGGCTGCTCTGATCGATAGTTTCCCGTGCTTTCTCCGAACAACACCAGGCGAATGACGGAGGAGTACCCTGACAAATGGGCTACGGGCCGCGCGCGATCTTTCCTGCCTCTTCCTTGTCCCATCCTCACCCATTACACACACACACACACACACACACACATATACTACACAATCATAGGTGTCGACTTCTTAGAGTTCCTCCCGGGTGGGGCGAGCCCCGCTGGTGGCAAACACCTGGTTGAGGTAAACCTCGCTAACCGACGTAGGTCGACGACGGATCTCGCCAGCCAGCAGGATACGATCACTGCCCCCTTCGACGATAAAAAACATGTACTACACTTACGGAGCAACGACCTTAACAGCTTACGGGCCTATAATCACTAATCAACCAATCATCTGCTGCTACCACGATCACCCTTACCGCCACAGCCGCATCCATTGCTACCGTTACTGCCTCCTTATCCCTAGTCGTCAACTGAATCATTGCTGACACCGTCGCCGACTAGCCCCCCGCTGCGTCCAATGCCATCACCTTCACCGCCATCTTTACGATCGCCATCACCACCACTACCACAGCGATATTCTAAGCCACAGCGACAACAACCACATCGCTACCGACTCTTACATAACCGCGAACTGAGTTTCGCGACCATCACCGCCTGCGCAAGCCTACCGTAACTTCATCTTCCACCGTCGAAGCCCCCTGAGCTGTCACCAGGGCCCTATAACTCCCATATAACGTGGTGGGGACCATTACAGTGGCGCATCACCTAGAGCATCACCTTCTTACATGAACTGAAAAACGAAATGCTACCAACGTTATTTAAAACGTGTGCAGGTTCTCGGGACGCAAACACACGCGCTTGATACAAAAGAATTTTAGAAGATAAACATATAGTATATAACTTCTTTTGTAATTTATTTCAAAAATCACCAAACTGTACACGTATTTCTTGACCAATTTTTATGAGCGAAAGTAGCCGAGCCTTAACATCAGCCGTATCCGGTGACCCTAGAGCATCCTATAGTAGCAACTTCTAGCTTTGTCCCCAATTTTGATGGAACGTTGCCGGGCCCTGGCTGTCACCGTCACCGCCGTAACCATGACCTCCACTGCCGTATCCGTCGCCGGCACCTTCACCAGCCCATTTGGCCATTGCCGCAACCATTACCACAACCACCACCTCCAACATCGTCGCTGCCATGGTCAACATGACCGCCCCATCCAACGCTACCGCCACCATCCCCTCTGCTTCGCCGCACCCGCCGCCGCCGCCAACGCCCCCATTCGCCACCACGTTGGGTTTGGCCGGGCGCGCTTCAATTTGTCATTGATCGCGGTTATCTGGCGTAATATCCGCTGACACCGCGAATTAATTCACGCCCGCACGCCGCATGCCCCGCCCCTGCCGCCTCCAGAGGCCTCCACCATCAGTGCGCAACCCAGAGGAGGGGGTATTGGAGGCGGAATTGCCTCTTTGAAACGCAAAATTATAATAATTCCTACTATTATGTGACTGTCAGCATCATAGCCACAAACATACCTTAATTATTTCGCTAGGAAGTAATAAGTAGTTTATTTCAAAACAAACCTTTTATTTCAAAATAATCAATTTCATATAAAATATCACTAAGTCAATCTCTTGAATCTCTTTTTTTAACTGAAGGCTATTAATTAAATATATTTTTAATATTTTCCTTTATCCTGTAACATGTGTCTGACGACCCTCCACCAATACCTTAGTTTCCACCCTAGTTAGAATATTTCTTCTAAGAGTATGCAAAAATACATGTACTCGGTTGGCACACACAATCGGAGCCACACGCTATTCTCTAAGCGAATTCGGCCTCAGGGGCTTTAATGCGCAGGAGTCGCTCTCACGTGCGAAAGTTTTGTGTGTGAAAAAAAATAAACGTCTAGAAGCCAGTCTAGTGTTGCAGGTAACTTTATTAATAGTCGTCTCTTTTTTTTATCTATTAGTGATTCCGCACGCATCAACTAGTAAGGTCGCATAATTGTGGTGCATGTGTTTATCACGGGAGGTGACTGTCATCTTCCCCCGCTGACTGGAGAGATCCGGCGCCGACCTGTATGTCAGCTCGTGGGAGGGTTTTCCCCAACCAGACATCTCCCGCCGGCAGGGCATCGCCCCAGCCGGAACACGCTCTAAGCCCCCGACTGACCTCCCGACATGTGCGGTAGTAAAGTGCACAGGACAGGGCAAGGAAGAGGAAGGAAAGATCGCGCGCCGTCCGTGTCCCGTGTGTTAAAGTACTGCTCCGACATTGTCTTGGTGTTGATTGGAGAAAGCACGGAAAACTAGCAATGAAAGCAGCCGGCCGCTAGAATTCTCTCCCAGGCGACAGTTAAATTAGACCTAGCTGCCTAGCTAGTGACGAAAATCCTGCCGCCGTCGGGACTCGAACGCTACGACCCCCGGTTCAGAGGCACTGCAGTGACGTCAGTTGATGCCTGGAGCCAGTGCAGGAAGGGAAAAATTTGTCGCGAACCCTAGAAAAGTTTCTGGCATTCACTCATCTCAGAAAGCCATAAAATCAAGTTGTGAAAGCATCCGGCCTTTAAAATTATCGTGTATGTACCTTCATCGTGTAAGAGTGACAAATGGTTCCAGTATGTCAACTACTTACATGATTTCAAAAATGCATCCTGGAAGGTGGATGGGGAACAAAAACATGCGCCGGTCTGCACATTAGGTGCCGAGATTTTGGAGGGTTACTACATCAGTCAGATCAATATGTGAAAATGTTTATTTCGGTGAAATTCCTGTTAACAGAGTAGGTGATACCGTCGTTCGGAAATTGACTAAGACGTTCCTAAGAAAACCACGTCTTTCATTTCAGTGACTCTGAAAATCCGGTTTTGCATCAAAATTTCTTTATCGAAGCAGCATGACAAATTACTTTCTCCATACTAGGCATACGAGAAAGTAAAAACTTACAAAAAATGTTGTCAAAGACAAAATAATGCTCAACCATGCATTTTAAACGAAAATGATAAATGCTTAATATTCCTGATCGTTTTGGCAGTGTTTTAGGTTTGGGGTTAAAATAATATGAACGAAATCTAATATATTGTTTGCATTTGAATTGTGATTCTAATTAATTTTCTTCATTACAATGTGTACATTTTACTACTGAAACGCAACTGCAACATTTTCACGAGGCATTCAAATACCTCTCTCGAGCTCAAACTACCCTCCTAATTCCACCATTTTCCTACTGCCTCGCAGATGGCACAAGGCCAGTGATTTGTTAATTAAAGCCATCGGTTGAACTCGGTCGAACTCCGGAGTCACGCGAATTCGTTGAATAAGTGAGAAACCGAGCGGAGGTTCGCCTGTCCCAACGTAAATAATAACATTCGTTTCACTGTTTGATATCTCTGTTGTTTACCCGCCCGTAAAATGAATCCGAGCGACTCCCTGAGCGCGCCCCAAACTAAAACAGTTGAAATGGAGAGGCGTCTGTTGAAGAGGAAGGGAGGAAAGAGGAAATTCGATTGGAATGAACTCGCTTGAATATCAATTAATGCGAAATGAATGGTGTCTGCAATTTATTTAATTGATAGTCTTCATTTAAGGAAAGAATTAATTACGTGGTGGACATTCCCTTAAACGTTTATTTAAATTTGTTTGACGATATATTCAGCACTACAACATAGAAATGAGTGGATGTACGAATTCTAAAATCTCGCAGATCGTAGGTGAAAAAGATTTTAGTAATAAATAACGTACTTCATGCAAACACTTTTCACAGCCAATGGACAGTTAGAGACAACAATGCTGCGTTGATCCGAGGGATTCGTGATAATATAAATTTTTGCCCTTTTACTAGAGGACATATTGTATAAAGAGAATGGCTTCAACAAGACTCACAAACCGAAAATCATTTTTATTCTCGCAATATAAAATTGTTAAAGTCCCATAAGCCTTAATGGGGAAACAATATTTTATGTAGCAAGATACCGTAGTGAAAGTTAAACAAAACGTTCAATAAAAAACAATTAAATTATGATTATCTGCTTTAATTTAAGTTAGAAATACTGATTATTTAAAACATTTTCTTCAATATGACGATGATTCATGAGTGAGAAAAATATTATTCCGCAAGAACCGCAACAGCGTGACATCCATGCCTTCAAAGTGTGTGAATCGGGTGAGCGACCCCATTCAATGGTCGAGCAGTAACCACACTGCGGATACCTGTTGGTCCAGGGAGGTAAAGAAACGCGTGAAGGGCGCCGACGGGATCGGAAACAAATGCTCATTGGAAATGCGACTTGGTGAGCGGACAGCGAAGTCAGCCAGTAGACCAGCGGCTTGATGGGACGGGGAGAATGGGCAGCGGCGGGCAGGAAGGGTGGGGCGGGCAGGGAGGGCAGGGATGGGCAGGGACGGGCAGAGACGAACGAAGACGTACAGAAGACAGCGAGGACGGGCAAGAGGCTGGGAAGGGGCAGGAACGAGCAGGGACGACGACAGACGTAAGAGACAGGCGAGGACGGGCAGAGGCAGGGGGAAGGGGCAGGAACGAGCAGGACGGACGGAACGGCTGGAGCGGGCGAGACGGGAGGACAAGCGAGGACGCGCAGGAACAGGAAGGGTCGGGTGTGCGTGAGCGGGACGAGCGGGGACGGCGGGGACGGGCGACGACGGGGCGGGGTCGCTCGGGGAGTGTGGAACGGGTGGGAACGGCGGAGATGACGGTGGAACGGAGAAGACTGTTGCGAACGGGTGGGTCGGGCAGGGATGGCCGACGACGGTCAGAGTGCCAGCGGGAAATGGGCGAGGGAGGACGGCAATGCCATGGTTTTGCAAGGAGCTGCTGGGAACGTGCAAGAGGCGGGAGGGTGCGGGGAGGGAGAGAAGCAGGCGCATGGGCGTGGGTGACACTGCACCGTCGCCGCCGCCCCTGAAAGTTAATTACTGGGCAGCGGGCAGCAGGCGCCAGCCGCGCCTTTCCTAATTGAGTGTGGACACCCGCTGCTCTGCCTGTTCTTCCCCTGCCCTGTCTTCTCCCACACCTACTGCCCAGCGCCGCGTAATAATATTAGCCACGCACGAAAGCAAAGAAGGGTACACAAGAAATCCATTAAATAAAAACAATGACTCAAACAGAAATGTTGCAATAATTCGCAAAGAAAGAATATCCGAAGCGATATAAATTAGTCGATGTTGATAAAATAATTAACAATAATATAATAATAATAATAATAATAATAATAATAATAATAATAATAATAATAATAATTACGCTGATGTAAATACCAAGATTTAGACGTACCAAAATATTTTTAATAGTCATTGCATATCGCCAGTATATGAAATATAAATATCAGACTAAACTTGTCATGCTGAAGAATGCCACTAGTTCATCTCCTAATCTCTTGAGACTGCACTAGCTATTCGACACCCTCTTCCCAACTGCTACCTATTGGTGCCAAAACATTTTTTCAAATTTTCTCAATTTTTCGGTCGCTAAATAGCAGAATTGAAATAATACTTCAAGAATATTACAGAATAGAAAAACATCGTATCAAATACAAATTTCCACTAAAAACAGTTTTTCCTTTCTTGGGAAAATGTCGTTCGAGCGTTTCTCAAAATCCGCAATTTTTTGCTCATTTTCCCAAAAAGTTTGATTTTTTAAGAAAGTACTTCAGAAACAATTTTAAGCACTTGCGTTCATAAATAAAATAATGTATGGAAAATGCCTGTGCAAATATTTACTTCGTAAGAGATATGTAAAAAAATACCTTGGTTTTGTTCTTAAAAAAAGAATACATCAAGTACCGTATATTTCGTGTAAGTCAGTGAATTTAGCAATATTCGTATAATAAGAAACAAAAACATTTAGATCAAATGTCGTTTGAGTCTTCTGAAAATGCAGGCGTTTAAGCTCATTTTCACTGAACAACTTTTGAGTTTTCGAGAAGCTTCATTAGAAATTACTCGAATAATTTGTACTCAGAAATTCAATAATGTATAAAAGATTTTTCGTTACCATTAATAATGACATAAATGATATACAGAAGATGATTTCAGTATTGTGTAAAAATAAAAAATACATTAAAATGGCAAACAAGCATGTATTTCATAGAGCTCAGATATTTTAACAAATCAGCCACCTATACCATTTTTAAATGTCATTTACATAGAACAAAAAAACTGCAGCTATTTTTGAGAAAAAGTAAAACATCGGTATCAATTTCAAAGAACCGTGACATGAACAAGATTGATTGGGGAATTTCAATTTGGTGAAAATCCTACAGTTTGGCCGCTATTTTTTTCATAGTCAGACAAACGGACAAACAAACGGACGGGCACACATACGTTTACCCATAAACCAATTTTTCGTAATTAGGGACCCACAAAATGTGGATTGGAGTTGCTGCTGAGTTACAGAGGAAGTAATTTACTTCATTCATGAACAAGGTTTGGTAATTTTTTCGTTACCAGAACTCGACATTTGTCGGTTTGTGACGAAAATTCTTGTTTTTTACTCCAACATTTCAACACATTTATCGTATACCAGAAAATAAAAATGTTCAATCTACTCTATTTCGTACAATTCAACCCGGTTCTACAATACTACAATGTCAATTAGTTCAAAAGCAGTATTTAAGCTAGGATGTTTTAAAATATAAAAGAACAGCTTCAAATAAAATGAGAACGGATTTCTTGCTTCAAAAATTTTTCTTTCGCAATCTGAAAATGTCTCATATGTAGTACATGTCATTAAAATGCAGTGATTAATGAAACTGAATTAAAGTATAATTATTATTCTGAGTGTCATATGATACAGGGACTCTCATACTCGTCTGCTTGATCGATTTTTCATTAAAATATGGGCATTAATGCTTCATTTACAATAAACATTCGAAAAAAAGACGGAAAAAATTTGGTTCCGAAGAACAAAGTTTCACGTCGTATTTTTATAGATCTTGTGCTTGATACACTTGATATCTTTTTATGTCGTTATCAGTCGCAGCCATTATTTACGTAGCTGTTATCAGACATTATGTTAAAAAAAAACCAAACGTTTGCTAGAAAATTACGCACTACCGTCTTGCAAGAAGAATTATTTCTACTCTACTTACGCTTAAATGTACTACACTACCACATTTATCGCGACCAATCGGAAGTTCACAGATTGTTTCGGCTGGGGCAGCAACCTGCCGATGGGAGATACCTGGTGAGGGAAAATCCCCGCAAACCGCCGTAGGTCGGCGCCGGATCTCGTCACACACGGAGGAGATCACCGCCCCCTCCTGCGACGAAATAATGCACTACACTTACAGGACTAATGACCTTAGGCGTTGACGTGCCCGGAATCATTAATCAATCCAAAAGTCCTAACCATGTGCAACATCGAAAAGCTTAAAAAGTATCGGTTCTGAGTCTCGTTTGCACCGAGAACTCATTACCCCGTAAATCACCACCGCGTGAATGCCCCCCACGGAAATCCCCAGCTCCAACTCTCAGCAAACTTAATTACCCTCGCGGCTTCCCCCGCGCAGTTGCACGCCGCTCCTCTGAATAGCCGGCTCTCCCACGCGTATCCCCCGCTCGTATCTCGCAAATCAGCACTTCATCTCTTATGCGCTTCTCTGAATCCTAGTTTGCCCAGATCTCTCTCACTTCCCGTGAATCTAGCGCTTCCGTCTACTTTGCTCTCTTTTTGTTCTTCTCCATCGCTCTACATATCTACTGTTCTTTGTCCTCTTGCTTCGCTTCTAACCTCTCCTCTTCTCGCCGTCTCCTTTCCATCTATTCTTTACCCTCATCTCCTCCTCACTTTGCCCGTTTGTTCTTCAATCCCCCTCCTAATACCACTCTTCCTCTTGATACTTTCTGGTCTTTCTCTTGATCGTACTTCCCATCTCTTCCAACTCTGATGGTCACCTTCATTAATTTCTACATCTTTGATCACTTCTCTGCTCCTACCTCTCATCACTCTCTAATGCTCCCCTTCTTCTCACGTTATTCACTTATCTTTACCAAATATCTTATTTTCTACATCTTTCTTTTATTTTCCTCCCACGTGATCCTTTCCAATCACAAAGCCACTGACTATTTTCCTACACATATTTCCACACCTAAATCTGTCACTTTAATTTCCCTCATTGTCCCATCACCACTCATCCACCCATCTCCCTCCCTCACCCACTCCCCGTGCCCGCCGCCGTTTTGTGTCCACGAAAGGTCAGAGGTGGCTACGAATCACCGGGGGACGCCAAGTCCGCAAATGATGCGTCATTCGCCGTAATATGTTTCGCTTGTTGAAAAGTTGCGCGGCGCTCGCGAGGCCGACAAGGGGCGAGGCGTGGCGGGGAGCGCGGGGGCGCGGGGCGGTGGAGTGGGATGGGGGAGTATATTTACTCGCGTCGCGCTCGGCAGAGCGCGTTGCGCCAGGAGATTAGCGCGTGTGCCAGTGGGCCGCGGGCAACCAACGAACGCAGCGGGCCGATATTCGGCGCCCACCCGCTCCGCCCTCCCCACCCCTCCCCAGCCACCATATCACCATGTGCCACCGCCAACCCACCCTCTCCTCCACGCCGCCCTCCGCGCATCCACTCTTCCCCGATGCTCTCCCTTCACCGGCCCATGCGCTACACCGTCCACCCCATCCCCATCAATCTCACTCCCACCCCTCCACCGCACCCAACTCTCCCGATTACTCTCCCTTACCAGCCCGCGCTACACCGATATCCACCCCCTTCCCGTCATCCTCACCTCCCACCCCTCCCCGGCAACCCACTGCTCCCGTTGCTCTCCATTCACCAGCCCACACCGTCTACCCGTGCCCCTGTCACAACTCCCCTGCCTCCTCCCAGCGCTCACCCTGTGCAATCGGCCCACGTCAACAACATCCACCCCGTCCGTCCACACCCTCTACCCGCCATCTCTTTCCACTCTCCGCCAACCTCTTGCTTCTCCCCCCAGTGCCCGGTGCTCTGCAGTCCTCCGGCCAGCGCCCACACCATCAACCGCACCCCAACCTGCCACCTTCGCCAACCTAGCCGCCTCCATCCACAAAACGCCCCGTCTCTCCCCGCTTATCCGCTCAGTTCCAACCGCCACCGCCAGTAACCCACTCCGCCCGACCGCCCGACTCACTGCTGTCCTTCCTTGTCCTATTCCCTACGTCTGACTTCCGCCCATACGCCGTCCTCTGCCCGCGCGCGAGCGGTCGACGTCATCCAGTCGGCCGTCGAATGAGGTCGACCTTCCCCCCCCCACTAACCATGCGGAGATTCAGAAACACTGCCTCAAATGCCCGCTTGAAGGGGCGTCGAAATCGGCAACTGAAGAAGCGTGAGAGGAAAGCAATGACAAAAGGAATGAGATCTTCTGCTGAGCCATAGGCTGCAGGATTCAGAATATGCCTTCGTACAGGCGACGCGTGAATTTTTTGTTTTTCGGCGATGATATCTTTAAAAAATGGAACATCCACTTCAGTTTGAAAGTACGAGTAAGATTATTACAGTCTGTACGAAAATCGGGCATAAGAAAATAGAACTTCATAACAAAATGAAGGAACAATACTTATAATAGGGAAAAGCTATGAACATAATTTACTTGTGAGTGTGCTTAAGAGTGTGCGAAAAAAATGCGAAGCGGTAAGAAATTATAAACAATTACACATTGCAATTGCATTTAAACAACGGTAATATTTACCTCTGTAAAGGTTGAAGAATATTTTGTGCAGTATACCTGACTTCTGGATTATTGACCACAAATTTCTCGATGGAATCATGTCGGGCTTCTAGGTTTGGCCAATATGTTCTTCCTCAACCAATAACGAACCAGTTGAGGCCGGTGACATAGCGCATTGTCTGTTCCATATAAATTCTACCGATGCTTGGAATATGAAGTCTATGAACGACGTGCAAATGATCTCCGAGTACCAAAACAATAACCATTTCTGGTCAACGATTCATTTTGGCTAAAGGATTCGGTCCATTCCATGTAAAAACAGTTCATACCAATTATAAAACACCAAATCTTGCGCAGTACTTTTTTGACAACTCTAGGTCCATAAATTCGTGGAAGAATACACCACACTGAAACGCTACCATCAGCTCGTACCAACTGAAATAGGGTCTCTTCTGAAAAAGAAACGGTTTTGCAGTCGTCAGAGTCCAATCGAAATCGTCACAAGCCCAGAGATAGGCGTTGTAAGTGATTGCTGTTAGCAGAGGCACTCCACTTTGTGCTGCAATATTATACTAAAGCCAGATTTCGTCTCACTGTTCTGACGAACACGTTCGTCATACGTAATGTTTATTTCTGCGATTATTTGCCGCAGTGTTGCTTGTCTTTTAGCACTGACAACCCTACGTAAACGCCGCTGCTCTTGGTCATTAAGTGAAGGCCGAGGGTCACTGCGTTGACCGTAGTGATAGGTTTACACTGAAATTAAGAATTCTCAGTACAGACTTGACACCATCTCGAATATTGAATTCTCAAACGACTTCCAATATGGAATGTCCTATGCCATTACGCGTTCACTAACCATCCAATAAGTCAGAACCGTTTTCTCATGAATCACTGGAGTAGAAATGAAAACTATGCCAATGTACTGCCCTTTTATAACTTTTGTACTCCATACGACTGTTATTTGTATTTTGAATATTGCTGTTCCTGACTTGAAGACTTTTGGCACCTCATAATGTAATACACTTCATAAATACGTCCAACGCTACGTCTTTTTTAGTAATGATACAAAATGTTATTAGAATTCGTACTAACTGAACTACATTTTAATTCAGCAAGTTCGGTTTCATTCTGTAAACTGAATTTTCAACATTTATAGAAAAAAAATATCAAATGTTTTTTTCACCAATGTGATGTAAAGTTGCCGTTTATTTCGAAATTTTTTATCTTACACAGTCCACTATCTGACTCAACTCATGCTAGACTCCAACTCATGCTAGCTCAACTCATGCTAGACTCAACTCATGCTAGGCTCAACTCATGCTAGGCTCAACTCATGCTAGGCTCAACTCATGCTAGGCTCAACTCATGCTAGGCTCAACTCATTTAGCTAGGCTCAACTCATGCTAGGCTCAACTCATGCTAGGCCAACTCAGCTAGGCTCAAACATGCTGCTCAGCTCAACTCAGCTAGGCTCAACCATGCTAGGCTCAAACTCATGCTAGCTCAACTCATGCTAGGCTCAACTCATGCTAGGCTCAACTCATGCTAGAGCTCAACTCATGCTAGGCTCAAACCAATGCTTAGGCTCAACTCATGCTAGGCTCAACCACTGCTAGGCTCAACTCATGCTAGGGCCTCAACTCATGCTAGGCCTCAACTCAATCGCCTAGGCTCAACTCATGCTAGCTCAACTCATGCTAGGCTCAACTCATGCTAGGCTCAACTCATGCTAGGGCTCAACTCATTGCTAGGCTCAAATCTATGCTAGGCTCAACTCATGCTAGGCTCAACTCATGCTAGGCTCAAACTCATGCTAGGCTCAACTCATGCTAGGCTCAACTCATGCTAGGCTCAACTCATGCTAGGCTCAACTCATTGCTAGGCTCAACTCATGCTAGGCTCAACTCATGCTAGGCTCAACTCATGCTAGGCTTCAACTATGCTAGGCTCAACTCATGCTAGGCTCAAACTCATTGCTAGGCTCAACTCATGCTAGGCTCAACTCATGCTAGGCTCAAACTCATGCTAGGCTCAACTCATGCTAGGCTCAAAACTCATGCTAGGCTCAACTCATGCTATGCTCAACTCATGCTATGTACCATCACTAACTCATGCCCGGACTCAACTCATGCCGCGACTCAACGTCATGCCCGGACTCAACTAATGCCGGACTCAACTAATGCCCGGACTCAACTAATGCCCGGACTCAACTAATGCCCGGACTCACTAATGCCCGGACGCAACTAATGCCCGGACACGCCTTAGCAAATAATCCCAGTCGACATTTTCCAAACCAAGCCTGACGCGCCCGCTGCAAAACCTCGGAGGGAGACAAAACCGAGTGTATTATTTTTTATTGTCTTTATCTTATGTAATACTTGTCGGCTTTTCTACGGTATCGGACGTATGGAAAATGGTGCGGATAATGGTGGCGAAAAGAAGCCACTAGTTTCGTCGCTGGTGACCTTTCGATTCGGGAAACTTTGCCTCCGAGAATCGACGGCTCACGGAGTCTTGGCGCCCGAAAGGCTAACTGGTTAAAAAAAAATTAATTCGCTCGAACGAGTTGCCTTTCATTCGTTACAGTAGTAATCAGACATGCTATTTTAAAAGCGCATATGAAATTAGTAAACTTGCCATTATGTAAATAAAAAATAAATTATCTCTCCCTCACCATGTTCTAAACTACAGCGTTTATCAAAAAACAAAGACAAAATTTCCAAAATGAAATTTTTATTTAGAGGGAATGAAAACGATGTATACTTCTCATCACATTCCTGCTTTTAATATGATTATGTAAAATTATTATACAGCAATTTCTGCTCATGTCAATACATTTGAAGAATGACTGGTAAAATATTTTATAAATCATAGGCGCAAAAAACTTAAGCTAAGAGAGAAGTTTAGCGCAAGACGTATGAACAATCCTAAAACTCTATTGATCACGTAATCAACGTTATACGATCGTAAGAAACACACAATAAACGCATACTATGTGTATATACGATCCATAAATGGATACAGAGCTGTTACAGAGTGTGTTTTAAACTTGAGTGCGTGTAGTCTCTGATTTTTTTTCATTGCTCTTGATGAATCAATCCCTGATGAATCAATATTTGGAAGACTGTCAGAGAGAAGGCACTTTTGCTGTAGATGCTGCACCTGCACTGTTGCAGGTAGTGGTCGGAACTCGATTGGAAGGCGAACATAGGTTCGTGTTCAAACAGAAGGCCACTTTAAGCTTTATATATTTTTAAATTTATTAGAAGCAGAGTTCTACAGAAGTGAGAACAGATACATTCAGTGCATTAAGTAAATATGTGATCCCATTTCTTGTTCACTTAAACACAACTTTGAATAATCATATATCCACATATAAATAACTCTTCTATATGAAAATTCTCATTAAAAGAGTCCAAAAGTGATCATTTTTACCTCACTACATACCCTGGAAGTTTTCAACATTAAATATCTCAGAATATACGTTATTCTGACACATTCTGTAGTTGTGGTTGAATTGTTGCCTCTCCCCCTCCACACATAGTGACACTCCGTCCAGCATCCCGAACCATCTCTTTCCCTCGCTCCTTGCTGACTTCGTCGGTGCCTCTTCCTTCCCGCCCCTAACTTGGCGCCCCAAATTTCATAACTGCCCAGCAGCCAAGGACCGTGCGGAATCTTCAATACGCTAACGGCCAACTTCCCGGCGCGCCCCCCGCCGGCGAAGAATTCAATTTACGGCAAAAATGGCGTGTTGGTTTTCCGGCCACGCAAGCGTTGAGCAAATATTGCGACACATTCACCCTCCCCAACGCTCCGCCCCAGCCCCCACCCCCCTCCAACTTCGGCGACCACGGCCGGCTCTTTAAATATTTGCCATGGGTATTTATTCAACCGTAATTCCATATGTCGTGTCTAAATTCAATTTGCACGCGACGAACGAGTTTGCCGACCCAAAATACATTTCGGAGGGCTCGCGGTAATCAGCCAATCGCAAACACGGCGGAGTTTGAGGGTGCGAAGGTCGGCGGGGTGGAAGGTTGACCGGCCAGTGAATAAACTAATGCTACAGGAAGCGAGGAAGATGTAAATCGTGTATTCTCTTTGCGAGGGGGAGCAGCAGCCTGAGACGGTTAATACTGAAGCATGAAAACCCCTCCAATTTGCATCAAAGGGGTGTTCAACTACAGATGGCGCCAAATTGTTGGTGAGCGGAGGCCTCGATTTCCACGAAACCGCATGCTACGTATGACCTGGCCGACCGCGTCCTTCATGGTTTGCGACTGCCTCACACTGCCTCTCCGGCATACATTACAGCGGGGTCACGTACCCCTGTCCTAGTCAGGAATCCCTACATTCGATTCTTCACTCCCAGATCTTTTTATAACAAATTTAGCAGCATTCTGTTCACAAATGAAGATATCAGAAATTAAAAACATGATTGAAGGGTTAATCAATAGACATCGTTAAAAACAAAATTTATTATGTTATTTACCAAAGATTTATTTTTGGGTGTACAATTGTTGTGCTGAATTAGTTATTGCCTGAGATGGCTGTTTTGGCCATATGAATAACCAGTAGAAAGGAAGTGGACTTACCAGTACCAACTATCCAAACATTTCTTATTTTTCCAATTACTCTGAAGCTAGTATCCCTAGTTTTACCTAAATATTATCTTAATGATAATGAGTCATTTTGTATATGATGAAGCTTCATTAAATCGGATGGAATATTATTTTACTTATTTATACTTCCAATGCGCTCGTAAACAGGATACAAAAGCGGCCGGATAAAATGTATTATTTATTTGTAATCAATTCGTATAGAGTTATTACAGTATACTAATTTTATTCTGAACTTTATAGCGAAAACGTCGGCTTTATTTATTTATTTATAAATATACTTATATTTTCAATAACATCAGCAGCTGGTTGCTGCTTTACATTATTTTGTTGATATGCTTTACGTATTATACAAACTATTTTCTAATAAACCTCACAAATTACATAACAGAGGAAACAAAATATATTATAATTTAGTAATTTACAATGCAACGGGAATATACATATTAACGTAAAACAACACCTTCGGACACCGCTGTGGTGCGCGTAGGTTCTGGGTCTGAATGCTATGTACAACATGGCTGAACAGATGTCTCAAAATAAATATTAAACCTTTTAGGAAATATATACAATGGTGACGAAAACGATCACTTTTTGCTCGTAAGTGTGCACACTCATTAATGGACAATTTTCTTACAGTTAATTACCACTACAGACGATAGTGTAGAACATGTTATTGATAGTGCATATGAGTTAACATAATGATGTTTACTTTCATGTAATATTTATAACATGCAAACAGTGGTTTATTAAAAATAATTTATCAAAACCCACTATTCACATTTTTATTTTTTTATTTTCCGGTATCTATTACTAGAATTCAAATATGATTTCAAGAGTATTACAGAAAAGTTAATCCGGATTCTATGGGCTAATTTTCATTGAAGCATTTGAATTCGTTTAAAAAAATGTCTCAACATTTATGAACTCATTTTCTCAGGGAAGTTTTGAGTTTTCAAGAAACTTCGTAAGAAATTGTTTAAAACTCATTTCCTCATTAATTCAATAATCTTTAAAAACTGCCCGTAATATAAATATTAACTTGTCGTGAGCAATATTTTTTAGCGTACTTGTATAATTTTTTTTAAAATTAAAATCCTGCATCAAAACGGTTAATGTCCTTTTATTTAATGCGTTTAGAACTGTTGATAAAAAATTGGAGCCGCTTTTTCAGAAAATCTTGTTTGTAGTATTGCCTATATTTCACTTAAAAGTACGCGAAAACTACTAGATATTTTCAAAACATTAACGTAATATTAATTTAAAAACTAAATACTTGAGAAGAGACCTCATTAGAAGAAAAAATCTCTCTCTAATAATTTTGTTTATTAACAACATACCAGAGCATTCTGCGATAGAGAAGACAGTTCAAGAACACAGTATGTCACTAAAACGGTTCAAGTGTTTCCGACAACACAGTGGAGACAGACTTTCAACGGTAATCCAACGGAGGTCCACGAACAGTGCAAGTCGTGAACTAGGCATGCCGTCGTGTGGAGTTTGTGGCTGTCGTGTGGAGTTTGTGGAGACTGTGGGAAGTTTCGCGTTGACGATTGAAACAGAAACCATACAGTTTGCAACTGTTGCATCATCGATGGAATAACGACACTTACTCTCTCACGTGCTTGACATAATCAAACCTTCGCCCATCATGCATTGTATCAATTTCATCTGCGAAGCCATTAAATGCCAAATAATCAGACACCATTTTGAAAATGTAAGGCCGTCTTCGAGCTTGTAAAGCAGGCAGCACCGCACGTAACCTCTAAATTTTCGCCACATACATTTTGAAACTCTTACACATTATTTTTCTCTTGTTAATGATATTTTTCAGATTCATATTACAGTATTATGTTATTATAATGCTCTTCGTATCAGAAACGCTGAATACGTCGTGGTGTTTGAATTGGTGTTAATACCAAAGATCCTTCCATTTCAAGCCACTCCAAATTCAAATCTGGCTTTTCAATATAATTTCTTTGGTATCTTCCTTACATTTCCAGCCTCAACCCAAACGTGTCTCGCCGTTAACCAAAGATTGCGACGTATGTCCTCCAGAATTACTACACACTGAGCCTGGGCTTTTTCATTTGATACCTCTTTAATAACGAACGAAACTTTTTCTACATATTACCTTCGTTTCCACAATTGTCTAGCTTAAACCCAAATTCCCTTCGTGGGGCATTCAATCCTATGCCCCTTGTTCCTCCATACGACTTCACTATGCGCCGTCTCTTTCAGTCACACTTCTTCCAATCACAATACACGAATTTTCTACTGAACCTCCTCCCTTCCGAGATATCTACTTTAAATGTTCAGAATTAAGACCAAATCTCTGCCGGGGTGCATCAAACTCAACAAGTAATAGTCTCCCTTAAAGACGTCACGTGGAAGCGAGAGTCTTCATCCTGACTTGCCATTACTAAACGTTTGCTACTCAAAATTCTCGCTTTGCAATATCTGTCTGAAGTTTCCAGGATTAAGCCTCTGTCGTTCTCGGATTGCAAAAAAACTTTGACATCAAACAGATGCTTTGAAAGAGATCTACAAGTGTACCCAGGAGCCGTCATTCTGTCTATTACCATATACGAGTTTGCGCATTCGCGATGTTCCTTCAGTATCCAGGGTCCTCGAATGCATGTAGTGGTGCACCAAGTTAAACACCAAGCATTCCCCTTAAAAGACAACTACGCACGCACCAGTGGTCTTCGTCCTGTCCTCCAATCACCGTAAAAGTTTGCAACTCCATCAATTCACTCTCGCGATGTCTTCCCTTAATGCCCAGGTTCCTCAAATCCGTGAAGTTCTGCACCAAATGAAACACATACCATTCCCCCTAAAAGAGAACTACGCGCCCACCAGTGGTCTTCATCCTGTCCTCCAATCACCGTAAGGGAGTTTGCATCTCAGTGTACTCGCTCTGGCGCTGTCTTCCTTACAATTCCAGGCTGCTGAAATGCGAGTATCTGCGACGCACCAACCCCTTGCTTGCCATGTGTCCCGCAGGACGACTACACGCTGTACCGCGTGGGCTTCGACGAGGGCCTGGGCGTCTTCATGCGAGAGGAGCGGCGGCGCCGCGGCCGCGCGCGGCGCAGGTGGTGTGCGTCGAGTGGTGGTGGTGGTGGTGGTGGTGTCGGTGGTTTCGCCGCCACGCCCGCCGCTGCCCAGACGACGGGTGGGGGGGGGGGAGGCGAGCCGCACGGGGCCACACAACACGCTCGCGCTTGTGCAGCCGCTCATGGCAAATGTGGATGGGGGTGCGCGCCATCCCCGCGAGGCCGGGCGCGCCCGGGGCGGCGTGGCGGGGGCGGCGGGGCGGCGCGGGGGCGGCGGCGGCCCCGGGCGGCATCCCCTCGGGCATCGAGGCGCGACTGCCCGGCCTCAACGCCAGCCTGCTCGCCAAGGACGGCATCTGGCAGATCGTCTCCGGCACCAGGTACGACCCTCTTTCACATAGGGAAAGGCGCCTCTGGAGGGATTTTGCACAGCGTAGAATTAAGCCTTCTCATGACCAATACCGTGCTCGAGAAAGAGTTCATAAAGAGCCAGTCCATAAAGAGCTTTTACACAACGTTATGTTCCGAATGGAAGTTTAGCGCACCAGAGAAATCTCTCAGCCGTGGCACGTGGCTGGTGAGAGTGTGTGCATCAAAAATTATGTTGGTACGAGCTGCAGCTAGAAAAACGTAAATTGAGTACCCGACACAATCATAATAGATGCAGGAGATGTTGTGTCATTCACGTGAGTCTCAGTGATCTCATACAATTTTTAATTGGAGGCGCTAATGCGGCTGGGTACGGAGAGACTTTCCTGGCGCACTGTAGTTCCGAAGTCTGCCGGCAGACTGTGCACTGAACTCCCTTAACGATACATTATCTTGATTTGCATTTGTTCGAAAAGTGCTGCCGGTGTTGCAACTGCTGAACGTGGGACGTGGTTTTAATTTTGCGATAAACTATGCAGTTGTTCACGAAAACTCTGATTGTCGATCAAATTTCGGTTCCGGTATTATTAACAGAATGAAAAACGTTGTGTCTGAAAAATTCCATAATCCAGATGATTACTCACGAATCTACTTCCGATTCGATAACTTTTTAAGATGACTGTCGTCAGGAACTAAATCGAAAGCTTTATAAAAGTCCATAACGATTGCATGAATTCGTAACAAGTTCAAAAAACAAAGCATTGCAAATAGAATATAATTAATAATGAAAAAAATACTTTTTTTTAGAAAAATTCAATTATTTCATTCAAAAAAATTGCATTAATTCTTAAAATAATTTATATAAACATTTATAACTAGTATCCAGAGTGAAATTTCCAGGGTACGAACGTTATTATTGATGTCCGCGGCTACAGCCATGCAGAAGATCTTGTTTGTCCAGGTGTAGCGGTGTCGAAGGCTGTGATGCCGTCGTTTCGACCATTTTGTTGTGATATTCCTTAGGGTTGAAGAGCAACGCGGCGTTCGGTGCATCGTCACGTGCATCATTCGCCGACAATATCATTCGCAGATTTTAAATAACATATAAAAGTGCAGTGACCTTTTTCGAGGAAAATTAACGACCGTCCTACATTTCTCATGCGTCTGCACAAAATTATAAAAACAAGAAAAAGCTTCACTCTCTGAATGTGGACGTAAGAATGCACTAAAAAGTATACAACGCAACAAAATGTAAAGGAGCTGTTTATCTTCTCTATAGTTCAAAAGTAAATGCAGTTTTATTACAGACGCGGATACAGCAAAAACATTGCAACGCGGATTATTAAAGTTTGCCAAGACAACTCTAGACCTCATTCTTACATTAACAGCTAGTTAAAAAAATAAGAAGTACTAAAGATAGAAATGAAATTTTAGTAGTACACCTTATCTGCAGTTTACACATTTCACTACTTACCCAACTGAAAGTGCACGACATATATTGTTCGTGAACGCCATTTGTGTGGATAGACATAAAAATATAAAGAATGTGCTTTAAACATTGCAAATTTTGGCTGTTTTATTGTGAAGATACTTGAGAAGAATCTTAAACAAGCTGTGAATCTTTGAGGTAAACAGCACACAAGATGGGGCACACCCACATACACAAATCATAATACGAAAATTTGCAGAACTTACACACCAAGTGTCATTTTCCAGAAGGCATTTCCATGGGATTTAGGTTCTTGATTCCTCCTTAGACAAAAAATATGTGTTTCGAGTTATTTTTTTTTATTTCAAGAGTGTGTGTATGCGATTAGGTTTTTATAAGAACGTGGGTACGTATTGAATGGATGGATTAGAAATATTATATTTTACTAATATTATGTGAAATTTCCCCACAAAAACAATTTATATACTCAAATTTTCTTGAATATCAATGGTTGGGTTTTGTTTATATTATTTTTTATTTATTTTGAAGTGAATCCATTAGAAAGTTTTCTAAAAATACTATTACTTTTCGTATTCATTATATTTTATTATATCATTTTTTACGACTATCTATACGAATTAAAATATGTACCCAAGAAAATGTTAAAATTTCCAATCCTCCTCTACTCCCAACTTGCTGAGTCGCACAAAGATAATTTTACTAGTTTTGAATAAAATCTCGTTAAGTATTCAAATGTAATCCCTTGATATATTTCTGATTGATTTTAAATCCATTTCTAACTTGAGGTTTATAAATTTAATCACACAAATAGTCTGAGGATGTTCCTTTTCTATTAACTCCCTCCTCCCTCGCCACCAGTCCTGTGCGAGAAACATTTTCCCCTAATTCCGTAGGTCGTTTCTTTGAAAGACCTCCTTTTTATTATACTCATACAATTTTGTAAGTGGTCAGGGGGAATGGCAGGCCCGGCCAATTGGCCTGAGTCTCGCAACAAAACATTAATTTTTTATTTAATTATTTTTTATTATTAATTTATTAATGATAATTTCAAGAATTTATTTCAATTTCAATAATTAGTTTAATTTTTAGTTATTTATTTTATTTCTCCGTGAACAAGTGGCTGCGCAGGCGGGGCCCGCTGTGGGTGATTGGTTGGTTGCCCCTGTTTCGCAGGTTCAAGTTCTTCGTGTTCTCCGCCTTCTACGACCGGCGCGAGGTCCGCACGGTGCGCATCATCGCCGCCACCAAGACGCGCGGCCCGGACCGCGTGTGGTGCCGCCTGTGGTACAACGGCTCGGCGCCCGGCCCCGGTCCCGCCCACGCCCAGGGCAACGCCTCCACCGCCTCCAGCGCCGCCAAGCCCTACTCCGTCACCGTCGCCGCCAAGGTCAAGGTGCGTGCGTACGTGCTCTTTCGGTTGAGTGGAACGCGTTCGGGATTTTGAAGGAATTTGCACGTTTATACGAGTTGCTAACTGATCTCGCTGGTGCAGGGACTTGGGTAATCGATCAACTTTGCGAGGCTGCAGGTTCCATTCTCATTGTTTGGATTCATAGCTTGCATCACGTAGTACATGTGTCGTTTGATAGTCTAAACACCGGGCGATCGTTGTGAATTGTCATTTCATTCCAACCATTCCAACAAGAACAAGAAGTTGGACCCGTGAAGCAGACGGTAGCGTCAGCAGGAGGTTGTATGTTCGAGTCCCGCGAAAGCATGGTCGTATTTGTGATTGTGCCTTCACCCCTCATCATCATCATCATCATCATCATCATCCTATCACCTCGTAATTCATAATTAAAGGCGTAACAACCTTGTTTTGCTAACTGATGCAGCCGAAAAGCTGATTCCCATAACAGCAAATTTTAAAATCGCTCATGAATATGACTGGGCCTTAGAAGAGAACGTGATAATCTCTCAGAAATCTTCTCAGAAATAGCTGACACGTAAATAATAATAATAATAATAATAATAATAATAATAATAATAATAATAATCTCGATCAGATAGCGGAGATCGCTAAGGTAGTAGTGTCGTAGCGGTCTTGGACCAGAAACTCGTGGGTTCCAGTCCCGCCTCGGGTATAGGCGTGTTTGTGTAAGTCTGTATGTATGTGTCGTCTTTTCACTCCTCGCTGTAATCATCATTTCTTCTTCCACACCCCCAGGGCTAACAACTCTGAGAGAGAAAAATCGGTAAATTCAGAGTGCATGCACGTGTGGTCTAAGTTAATTTTGATGGATACTTTACATGAAGCTCCTGCTATTTTTTTTCATTATCTCATAAACGGTTCCAATGTTCTTGTTCTGTAAACGACTTGTGTTGGGCAGGTGATTCGCGAGAACTGGAACCTCAAGTACAGCGCGGCGTTCGTGCTGTGCGCGCTGGGCAAGAAGCTGGCCGCGCCCAGCGCCGTGTCGGTGGTGAGCTGGCTGCGCCTGCCGCCGGCCAACCTGCTCGTCGTGCGCAACACCGACGCCGACCTGGCGGCGCGCAACCTCACGGCCGGGCCCCTGGGCGGGGATCCCCCGCCGCAGCCCGCGCCCAACCCCAAGGCCAGTGCTGCCAACGCCGCGCCCCCCGTCAGCAGCGTCGCGCACGTGCCCGACACCATCGCCGTCTGCGTCAAGCCGCTGCACTTCAACTACAACCAGGTGGGGGCGCTGGCTCTGACTGACTGTCTGTCGGAGTTCTAAACGTTTTCACTTCGGGGACTATATAACTAAGTAATTGACTGCCCACGTTAGTTGTGCACGCGCTGGAAAAGATGAAATCATGTGTGGTCTTACATCAGGCGGAGATAGATGTGATTAATTCTGTCTTTCATGGTTCACTAAAGACACTTCACGGTGAAATAGTTTACGATTCATTGACCATTTACTGTTTCTAGCCACGTCCACTTCTTCGGTCATTACACCCTTAATTGTAGTTCCTGTTACGTGAAAGTCTTTATGGGGAAGGGTGTACAAAGGGCGCAGGCGAGAGAACACTGCGAGGGAGTCGATACGGAGCGAAAAAGATCAGCTGCAATGGAACGAGTCGGTGAGGGATAAAGCAACTAGGGACGAGGCGGGGGAAAAGGATCCAAGGCCAGTGCTGCCAACGCCGCGCCCCCCGTCAGCAGCGTCGCGCACGTGTCCTACACCATCGCCGTCTGTGTGAAGCCGCTGCACTTCAACTACAACCAGGTGGGGGCGCTGACTCTTGATTGCGGGAGTTCAAAACGTTTTCACTTCGCAGACTATATAACTAAATAACTGTCTGCCCAGGTTTGTTGTGCACGCGCTGGAAACGATCAGGCGGAGACAGAACCGAGGCAAAGTGACTAATTCTGTCTTTCATGGTTCAAACTATAGACACTTCACAATGAAATAGTTTATGATTGATTGACCATTTTCTGTTTCTGGCCGCGCCCGCTACTTCGGTCATTAGACCCGGAATTGTAGTTGCTGTTACGTGAAAGCCTTTATGGAGGAAGGGTGTACGAAAGGCGCGGGCGAGAGGGGGAGAGGACCCTGCGTACGAGGAAAGTGCCAAGGGAGCCGAACCGGGGCGAAAGAGATCAGCTGCAACTGGACAAGTTGGTGAGGGATAAAGCGATTGGGGTCGAGGTAGGGGAAAAGGAACCAGATGTGGACGAAGGGGCAGGGACGAGGCTACGAGAGACAAAGCTGGATGGGACGAGTCAGGAAGAATCTAAGCAGGACGAAGCAGAGAGGGACAACGCAGTAGGAGACGGTCGAGACGGGTCGAATAGAACCGGAAAGAAATGCAATACATGAAGCTGAGAGGAACCAGGGAGAATCAAGCAGCGAGGGGCAAGGCAGAGATATGAGGCGAGGTAGGACGAAGCGAGCCGGGACGAAGCGGAGTCTGGGAGGGTCGAGGCTGCAAGGGACGATGCTGCGAGGGGCAAGGTTGAGACGACGGGAGTGGGGCTGAGGTTGCGAGGTACAAGGCTGCCAGGCACGAGGCTGCGAGGAGCAAGGTTGAGATGAGGCGGGTGTGGTTGAGGTTGCGAGGGACGAGACTAAGAGAAGTATTATTGAGAGAAGGCGAGGAGTGGTGGTATGAAGCAAGACGAAGCAAGGGGTCAATGCGAGACGGAACGAAGCAAGGCGGGAAAAGACTGGCTGAAACGAGGCGAGACGGAACGAAGCAAGGCGGGAAAAGACTGGCTGAAACGAGGCGAAACGTAATGAAGCAGAGAGGGTTGAAGCAGAGAGGGACGGCTGGTTGTGGGACACACTTCTGCTGAGCACGGCATAGTGGAAATCGCGTTCGACTCAGTAGTCAAAGGATCAGTCAGAACTCTGGTGATCGATTTGGCAGTCTGATGTGATTTAGCTATGGTTTTTCAGCAGTGACATTTGGTTGTATTCCCTATTGTTCTGTACGTAAAACTACCAACATACAGAGTAAGTATTTGTCTGTCTAAATGAGTGTAAATAGTGAGGGCTAATTGAAACCATAGGATATTGTACAGTCAATGGAATTGACCAATTAAAAGTTAAATGGCGATGAATTCTGCGGATACGTGTCCCCGTCCTCATCAAAAACGATTCACTTAAGAATGGGCGCCTTTCCAGCTCCACTGCCGCCGCTAGTAAGTGAGTGCCTGAGTGTGCCAGTGGTTACTATGAGGCACATCCATCACACAACGTGAGTTTTAACGTGATTGTGTCTTACAATTTAAAGAAGAGGAAAAATTTGAATTCAGCATCCACAGAAATAAATGTTGAAATCTAATGTCTCAAAACCTAGAATTTCCAAATTCAATTAAAAACACACAATTTAAATATTAGAATAGACCTTTGAATTAGAGATAACCAGAATAAACAACGCAATTCATAAAAACTTAGATGAAAGTATTATATTATCTCCTCCAGCACACAGACCATGTAGGAATTTGCCTAAGCAACTATTGAATCTGATAAATGAACAACGAAAGCTGAAAAGGGAATAGCAAATAACTACAAACTCTAATTACATAAGAAATATAAAGAAACTAGCGAAAATAATAAAAATTGAATTAGATAAATTACGAATATTCAACTTTCAAATTTATCTATCCCAAAAACGTCTTAATTGAAAATGACTGTGGATAACAATCAAAGCAAAACGGATGAAAAATCCTTCTTCAAACACCCAAATAGGAAACTATGTACATTCGGACAAAGAAAAGTTTGATTACAATGCCAAAAAATTGGGAAAATACTTAACTCTCAACCAAATTATCGACGTTAAGGATACTAAAAGAAATTGAAGAGTATATAACAGGCACGTATGGCAGACTTAATACCCCAGTTAAATTTACAAAATAACTACGTTTATGAATAAACTCAAAATTAGGAAGGCTGCCAACCATGACCAAATAACAGTCTTGAAAGAACTACTAAAACGCTGGATTGCAGTTCTGGCATCAGTGTGTAATTTAGCATTTAGAATTGGATATTATCCAAAACCATGAAAACAGGCCATTGTCCTTCTATTCAATGAATCAGGTGAAAGCCCCGAGGAAGAAAGAAGTACAGGCCAATTAGCTTGTTATCCTCGTTTTCTAAAATATTTCAGAAACTGATACAAAAAATATTTACAAAATACCTCATAGAAAGAAGGGCATTACCAAATGAGCATTTCAGGTTTAGGCAAAATGATTGTACAACTCATCCACTCATTCACCTGGTAGGATAATTGCAAATAGTTTCTAAACAAAATACAAACAAACAGAATTCGATAAAACAGTTTTTAGACAGAGAGAAAGCATTCGATAAAGTTTGGCATTCTGGATTACTATTCAAACTCCAACAAAGGGAAGATGTACTCCTAGATGAACGTTTCTCTTTACAAGACATAAGTAGTTTTATTTCAGACCTGGCGTACAGAGTTAAAGTAAACTGCGCACTTCCACAAACTAGAAAGATAAGAGCATGTGTACAAGGTTTTACTCTATCGCCACTCCTCTTGAATGTTTATATATCAAAACAAATAGGAGACTAATCTTGCGCTATATGCAGACAATTCTACAATAAACATAACTCCTACAGATAGTATAATAAAAGAAAACATCGAGGCGGATACTTCTTGCTTTCAAAAGTGGGCTCTACAATGGAGAATAAAAATAAACTCAACCAGAACCCAGGCCAAAAGTTATACTCTTTGTAAACAAAATTTACCTCGACCGTTAGTATTAAATAATATTATGATTCCATCGCTTATCTGATACACCAGTGAATATTTTTTGGGTACACGTAGTTAACAGGTTGACTTGGAACAAGCACATTGAACTAATAACAAATGCAATATATGCCAAAATATCTATTAATAAACTTCTGCTCTGCCTTAAATTTCGAATGTGCAATTTTAATACTTAAATCCATTATTAGGATATCACTCTCTTATGGCTGTCTGGTCAGAAATAAAACATAACAAATAACACCACAAAACAACATTGTAAAACTTCGGATTGTACACAACAAATGTTTACAAAATGTGCAAAGGCTCTTTGGTTCATTTCGAACACACGTATTCAAAGAGAACTTTAAATAGAGTCTCTAATCGAACATACAAGAAAGAACTAGGTCAATTTCTTTTACATTTCTTCCATCCTCTCCTTGCAGTGTAAAATTTACAATGGATAAAACATTAAACAACCCCAAGAGAATACTTTCACGATATCCGAAAGATTTTTAAAAATCTCTATTAAAATAGATATTAACTAAAATAATTAATGTTTAAGTTAGAAAATTTCCATGACTACGTATTTTTGAATGTACGTATTAACAGCATCTTCATCTGAATGATGGTAAAATGGAATGTACGGTAAAATTGCGTATTGTATATAAATTACGTATATGTTAGAAATATAAGTATGAAATTCTGTAAATTAGTTAGTTGTAAACTTCAAGAGTGAGATGTTGTATGCCCAAGTGCCATGTATAAAAAATAAAAATGTACAAACCCTAAAATGCCGAACTGCCGAGCACAAAGACAAAATAAATTTTAAGAAAATGAGGTGGGACGAGCGGGGCGAGATGCGATGGGGCGGAAAGAGACGAGACCACTAGTCGGATCGAGGCCAAGTAGATCGAGGTGAACCAGTACGAGGTCGTGGGGGTCGAGCACTGCGGAGTGAGACGAGGGAAAATGAGACGATGCGAGGCGAGATGGGACGAGGCGGGCCGAGGGTAGGAACAAGACAGGACCTAGATGAGAGGGGGAGAGGTGAGACAATGGACATAAGGGACGAAGCGAAGCAGGGCAGACTTCCCCGCGGGAGGAGGTAGTGGTGGAATAGGGAACAATAGAAGTGGCCAGTGCGCCTGCCACGTAGCGTGGCATTGCTCCTGTTGGACGCTCTGAATAGGCGAGCGTGGATGAACGCACGCGAGCGTGGGTGAACGACCGCTTTTGTGAGATTGGACTGCTCCGTTGCTAGGTGTAACAAGGCGAGAAAAGGGCCCAGGATGACCCCGTGTACAGAAACTAGATTGGGTAAACATGGATCTTCATGAGCAAAGTCTAAGACTTTTACTGGTTACTTAGCTTCTTAATCTTAGGTTCCATTGAATTGTAAGAAAGGCAGTATTGAGAAAAACGCATCCCGCACGGAATATTTTTCCTTATACGCCACACTAATCACTTTCACTCTACTTTTTCACGGTATACGCAAGCTTGTTACGTTACGATTCGCGCATCATATGGTGCTGTCCCAGCGAACCCGTATTGGGGCACGAGTTTTTCAGTTCAGTGGGAACAAGTTCTAAGTTCCCGATGGCATTTACAATGAAATAATTATATGAGTCGTCATTACCAATAATGTTGTTTATTATAGCAGCTTTCGATAGCTTAGCCATCATCATCGTTTTCGTAGTCGTTTTTGTGGCTTCCATACTTCAGCATAGTCGTTTTTGTGGCTTTCATACAGCAGAAAACTGTTGATGGCTAAACCATCGAAAGCTGTTATTGTAATAAACAATATTGTTGGCAATGACGACTCATATAATTATTTTTACGTTCCCGACCGATTTCCCGGCATGTGTGGTAGTGTAGTGCATATAACCAGGAAGGATAGGACAAGGAGGAGGAAAGAAAGATCGCGCACCGCTTGTAGCCCGTTTGTTAGGGTACTGCTCCAGAATTCACCTCGCGATCGGAGAAACCACGGAAAACATCTAATCCGTGCAAAGGTCCGCTTCAATTCTCCTTCAGACAACAGCTGAACCTAGCTTTGTAGTTAGGGTCGAATATCTGCCAGCTTGGGGATCCGAACCCTAGAATCTCCCGGTGAGAGGCACTGAAATGACATCAATTGAAGCTTTAAAGATCCTAAGCCGGGTTGAGTTGGTCAACTTTCTGTGACGGTTCTACGCATCACGTTCCCGGTTTCTGCCGCAGGCGCTGCACATGCTGGAGTTCCTGGAGCTGAACACCATCCTGGGCGTGCAGCACTTCACGCTGTACAACCACACGCTGGGCGCGCAGGTGTCGTGCGTGCTGCGCGACTACATGGCGCGCGGCGTGGTCACGCTGCTGCCGTGGCAGCTCAACATGCTGTCGCAGAAGGAGATCCGCACCGAGGGCCTGTTCGCCGCGCTCAACGACTGCCTGTACCGCAGCATGTACCAGTACGCGTACACCGCGCTCATCGACCTCGACGAGTACATCATCCCGCGCAACCACGACACGCTGCCGGAGCTCGTCAAGTGAGTGCGGGAGGGGCTCGGAACCGCGTCTGGCTGGGACGCTCGCTTTCGTCATGAAAATTATTTACTAGGGATTGATTAATTACATTACTTTAATGTTTTAAACTAATTTTAATAACGTTTTTTGGAATTGTTTGAACAAGTAATTCATATGATGGTTGGGACAAAAGTCAATAGGAGTGGCAGCTATTTTTGTAAGAATACGAGCAGGGATGGAAAATGTGTATAATACACATCAAAGGACTAGGTATGAACTAAATGCATGATCATTTAACGTCACGATAAAAGTATTTTTCTCATATTTATTAAGGTTGTTGAAATTATAGTGATGGTTTCATGTTTCTAATCGTTTTAGTATATACGAGTTCACAACATTTCAAAAGCATTGCTGTAAAGTGCTGATGAGGAAGATGCTCAATTATTTCAGGAGGCATATCGATCTGCAAACTCACACGTCATCACGTGCGTTGCTGATTATCGCTTGCTACGCGTCCTCGCTGAAATCATGTCCCTTTTGCGGATGTCTAATATGGCAGGGCATTCCCATCAATTTCGGGAGTCATTGTCTGGAATTTCTCCCATGGAGAACGGTTGCCTCGTAGTATGAGCGCTGCACGAAACAAGTTACATTTATCTTGCAAGGCGGCCCTGTGCTAATAGAGACATCCAGAGAGCCATCTGTTGTTGTGAACACACATTAGCACATTTCTTTCTCGAGATAAATAAAATAGTGTGAGCTGATATCATTTCTTTTAGAAAAAAAGTTGCCATGACTTCTGGCCCAACCCTCGATTTTTAGGCTTTCTTCTTTCTAAGTTATAGTTCTTTAAACTGTAGACACTCTTCCATAAACATTAGTAGAAAGTAGTTGTTACAATAACACATACTTTCTCGTACTACGTCTGTTATATTTTATTGTTGTAACTTCCATAATACACATCAGCCATCCCCAAACAAATCTCGAGAGGTTCGAAAAATTGCTTACGTATTTTTAATTGTTTTAAATCAAACTTTTAAATCAAAACTGCTTTCGATCTTTAAATACAGTGTTTCGTTATCTTTTCTTACAGACATTTTAAAGAAAAATCAACACTATGGGATACAAACCCGAACGTTAAACATTCCCCGGCCGAATCTAAGCCCATCTCAGAAGCATTCGCTCCTCTAATGAATTTGCAATTTTTCTTACATTACTACACATTACAACTCAGACGTACGCAATAACTACTAACATTTTGAACATTTCAGCATGAAACGATTTTAACAACTAACATTGAGGAATGGAATACATTAAAAAAGAAATATGTATCTTCAATTATGTAGTTGTAGAAGGGTTTTGACCAACTTTTTTGTATGTATTTGTAATTTTTGCGCAAAACAAAGACTTGTATGCTGTTTTGAAACATCAATGCGAAGAAATGTGTCAAATGTATTTTAATAGACAATAACTATTTTAAAGGAAAGTATATCATGCTAGTAGACTCTAGTACTATACACCTCATAATAATGTTAAAAATCTTATTAGTATGCTACTAATGTATATTGTGCATGCTACTAAAGTGCATTGTGCATGCTACTAATGGGTGCTACTAAAGGATATTGTCAGTTCCAAATAACGAACCAGACTTACTCTTTATCACCACAATACATAATTTCCTAATATAAGAAACAATTAACACGAACATTCTGGCGGGCAATAATTCTACCAACTGAAATTCCCCATTAGTTACGGATTCAGGAAGCCGGGGGAGACATGAGCTACCTTCAAAAAAGACTTGTAGAAAGAAATCGGGTAAAATTGCATTTTGTCGAAACGTACCTATATAGTGGGCACTATTTGCATTGTAGAGAACATTCTCCAAAAAGTTTTCAAAAGTGTGGTCTTCTGTTTTCACTTTAAATTGCAATATTAAATTGTGCAAAGTTAGATAGAACTTGGTGTATTAGCGCATTTCAACAACTAGGCACCGTCTTCACGGTTACAACACCACAAAAGAGCCCGAAATTCGAATGCGTTTGTGATATTTTCTAGGCCTGGACACCTGACGTTCGGTTAAATATTGCTTTTTCACAAAACAAACTAATTACACGCTAATAACACTAGGGAACAAGATTTTCCTCCAGAAATGTAGAGTGCGTATCATACTCAATTTTATAAGTAGATTACAAAAATCACAATAAAAATGTTATATCACGTCACAGTTTTTTTAAATACACCGTATCTTTATACCGTATGGCCCCTTATATGCCAAAACCACGAATGTGTGAAAATTGATATTTTGAGATATGTGCATGGCTGGCATCTTATTTCAATAATATAGCTTTTGCAAGAAACGATAGTGTTGTCTCTTTATTCTTTGGCGAGTTACAGAAAGTCACATTTCCGCTGTAGTACACATTTTACTTCAATTTTGTCATAAAAGTGAATGTAACACATTCGTGATTTTTTTATCTTGTCGTTTATATGTATACTAAATGTATATCAAGAATCTCTCGATACCACGAAAATGAATATCACGAATTGTTATTATTGTGTGTAAATAAAAATGCATTTGTTGAATATTGTATCATAAAAAAAACACGAATGTGACAAAATAAAGATATAGAGGGGAGTGTAATCACATTTAAAATAACATTCCGCAATACACATTATTCTACCTACTAATATTTCATATTGACACACAAATATTTACATATTTTGTAAATATGTAATTTTCCACGGGCTTCGAAGTTTCAATTGCCTTTTTTTTCAAAACTAACAAAATTCACATTTGTGGTTTTGACATATGGGGGCAGTAACAAACCGTATTTTGCTATTATGCAAGTACATTTATTTTCCATCCGCAAGATATGTAGAATCAATACGCGTACAATCTATTTAAAAATAAAATATTTGTTCAGTTCATCTACGCCACTTCCACGAGATATCAATAAAAGTGGGATTTCGTGTGTTTTTTATCTTCTGTATTCGATGACAGTCGTCTTTCTTCTGGTGCCTAGCAGTCGCGCTCAATTATGTCATGCCGTACTGTACCCACAGTGGGCGTGAAGTTCGTGTCTGCCTTGCGTGTGGCGCAAATACATTAATATATTTTAGTTCCCAGGGTTTTATCCAGTGACGTTCGCGACATGATCAGTTGAATTGAATCAGTTACTTAAAATTCAAATCGTCTTTTCACATCAACAACGCGATAACATATGTTACGTTTGTGGAAGATTTACACCTAAATTTCAAAGGAAAAATATGTGAAAATACGAAACCCGCGTATTCTTTATACTTTGGCTGTCGTGTTTGTGATTAGGACAAACCATTGGCTGCTCACCAGTGTTGTGACACCTGTACAATGAACCTAAAGTTGTGGATGTAGGGAAAACTTAAATCATTGTTATTCATTCTACCAATGTGGAGAATACCAAAAAGCAATTTTAATGTTTGCATATTATTGCAGGAATATGCGTATTCCATTTTTAACTTGTCCTTATCTGATATGAAGCACACTCGTAAAATATTGTAGTATTATAACCGGAGTGACAATGTAGAAATTAGTATAAGATTTTGTTTATTTCAAATACTAAATTTGTTTATATTTTTTACCTTTCGTGATAGAAAGTTCTTTGAATGATTTTCAAACTCAATGTGATTGTTTCCATTGAAATCACCTACTTTCATTCTGGAGGCATGACCAAATTTTTCCCTTCGTGTAATTTACATTTAAACATCAAAAATAAAGTTTTCAATGTTATTTACACATTTATAACATTTTTTTCTTTTCTTACGTTACAAGCTTCTTGAACTTCCTGGCAGTTAGCAAAGCGGTTGCCTGTCTATCTAGTCCATAATCAGTGACAAAATTACTGACCTTGAGGATTGGCGATGCTGTTTTATTACTTTAAAATAATAGGCATCGTTAATACGCGAATGCCGCTATAACGCTAAACACGTACTTTCCCATATCATTTGTAAAGACAACGTGATGTAGTAATACAAGCTGCAAAAATTCGCATTCAAAATCGAGTATATAAGTTTCTGTGGTCAGCACTCTATTCATTTGAGTCTGTACGAGTTCGCTCCACAGAAATTAGCAAAGTAGAGGTAATGCCGTGTAATCACCCAATGTGTATTATCGCAGGAAATACCACAAGTACTTTGGAAATTGTCGATAAATCGCCGACTCGCGAAGCGAGGACGGGATTTATCTGAGAATTTCGAAAGCGCGAGTGATATTTAATAGGACTATTCCACGAATGAAATTAAGTCCAACAGAAATCCAAAAAGCGCCAAATAATGAAAATATCTGAAATCGTATTAAAATCAACAAGGTTATGTTATAGCGCATACGCAGTTAATTGACCGTCAACACAGCAATCGATTCATACCACCTCCTATGATACATGAGTATCAGCTTATTATTGGCTAGTAGAGAGGAGCGATAAGAAAAATCGGGTAAAAAATCATTTTGTTTTAAAACCACCGTCCTGATTGTGGTATTTTATATGTATAGTTGAACTACTAATGAACAGAATGAAATGAACAGCATAAGTTCAATGCATTTTATGATCTCCATTGCGACTCGAGTTTCTTATAATTACTGTTTTGTTTTGCTCATATATTTTCTTATCACAAGTAATGAATAGAATGAAATGAGCAGAAAAAGTTTAATGCACTTGATAACCCCATGCGCAACTAGTGTTTCTTCCAGCTATTTGTTTTGATCATATATTTTCATAAAGCTACTATATAGTTTCTTACAACTATTATTTCGTTTGTTCATTTATTTGTTGTCTTATAGTTTGTTTTACAACAGCTGCTTAATGCTACTATTTTTTTTTTGCTTTATATTGTTTTGATGACTCTGCTTACTTATGTGATTTTATAAATATCAACCTACTGTAACCTAACTAAAACAGGGGGCCTTTGCCCTATATGGGATGTTGTAGGCGAATAATACAAATAATAGTAATATTAGTAATAGTAATAATAATAGTAATATTAGTAATAGTAATAATAATACTAATAATAATAGTAATAATAATATGTATAGTTACACACTCATCGTGTTAATTTGACGAGACATTAACATTATTTGCAGCGTGTTTTCAGCATTAGAAGCCCCCTTGTAGGCCGAGGAGGAGGAGGAGGAGCGCGCCAACGGCCCGTGTCGTGTTGCAGGTGGATGGGCACGCGCATGAACACGCGCGGCACGGGCTCCTACTCCTTCCAGAACGCCTTCTTCTACCTGCAGTGGGAGGACGACGCCGGGCTGGGCGAGGCGGACCGCCTGGAAAGCGGGCTGGTGACGCTGCGCAAGACGCGGCGCCGCCTCAAGCTGCACCCGCACAAGCAGCGCTCCAAGTACCTGTGCCGGCCCGAGTTCATCGTGGAGGCGGGCAACCACTTCGTGTGGGAGTTCGTGCCGGGCCACGGGACGCTCAACGTGCCGCCCGACGCCGCCATCCTCCACCACTACCGCGTGTGCGAGTTCGGCGGCGACGACTGCATCAAGACGGCGTCCGTGGTGGACAAGACGGCGTACCGCTACCGCGAGCGCTCTGGCCAGCGCGTGCGGCAGCGGCTAACGGAGCTACAGCTGCTGCTGGCGACCTGCCGCCGCTGGTGGACGAACGCCGCTCAACGCCGCGCGCCCACGCCCGCCGCCCCCGCCGCTCCCCGCGCAGCCAACGACTCCCACGACCACGACGACCACAAACCAAACGCGGCCGCGAGCTGAGCTAGCGACGCACGCTGTGATCGCTCGGGTCGCCGCCTCCCACACCGGTGCGTGACAGCGCCTCCGTCGCGGCGCTCCGGCCCCCGCCCCGCACGAGGCGCGCGGCGCCGCAGCCGAGCCTCCCTCCCGCTCCGTCCAGGCGAGGACCAGGCAGCGGCCGGACGCCCGAGCCACCGCGGCGCGTAGGAAGAGATCTAGTCAACCTCCGATATCTAGTCACGATCCTGTTTTTAATTACTCTCGACATGCTCGTTTAGCTCGTTGGCGAAGTGAGAAAGGGTTGACAATAATACCAGTAGGAATGAACTAGACGAGAGAGAGATAGAGTAGGAAGGACATCAACAAAAAAATGTTTACGTTTTAGCGCGTCGTCATTTTAAGACTGATACCTCCAGGAGAACAGCGAATCTCGTTGTTGAACTGCGACCGAAAGAATTCGGAGTTGAAGCCTAATTGTGGTCTTTCTTTTCTGCGCATGCTTTCATATCATGGGGCCAGATCAGTGAATATCATGACAGTTCCTGAAATCAGGACCTAATAATACATATTCCACTTTCTGTCAACACGTCTCCAACTATTCGTTGGTTAACTGTGGGTAATCAACTCCTGTTGGCCTAATATATCAAAGAGCCCACAATCACGTCATCTTTTGACGCACACTACCTAGCCACAAATGGGTATTTATCAAATCCATTTTCACCTTAATGCACGTAACCAAATGCTCTTTTACAAGTATTATATTTTTGACATCAATGCAGTACCTTTTTAAACACCGATGCACTGCAATATGAAGGAAGATATTGAGTATTTGAAAACAAGATATTTCGTGTCACAAAACATCAAAACATTTCATTGCCAAAAACCCTCCAAATTGTCAATTTATACATAGTTTTGGCAATAGTCTTCCAAAAATATTATTCTGAAAGTTGCGTAAGATCATTTCAGATGATGTAATCAGATTTATCACAGGATTTGCATTTAAAACGAAGTCTACAAATAAAAACTGGTCCTAACTGTGATTGTGTTTTTGAACAGGACCAAATAACCCGATAAAAATAAATGTCGAAAAGCATTTTAAATGATAGGGAAGACCATGCATATTTAAAAGAAACAAAATCACAGACTCCAAGTAGGGGATTGTACTCAATATATGAATTTGTATATACATACTAAAATAAATACATCCAAGTAACCGCAAATTAACGTGTCAGTGTTCTAAATGAAATGGTAATACAATTGAAAGTTCTTTTTCTCGTCGAATGTGTGATTTAATTCACAAATGAACTATGAACAAATTGTGAGCAACTTATGAAAGTGTTACACAAATTTTAGTGGTCTTGGTAAAGAGATCTCAATGAATGGAAGTCTTGACTGAAATATGGAATGGTCATTTAATATTCACGCAATATAATATCTCTTCACCCCTTAAGATTATGGCACAAGTGCCCATTTTTACTTTGTGATGTGAGAAACACAATTACACATACACGTACTATAACAATATCGTAAACATGTAGTTATTTTCAGCA
This sequence comes from Gryllus bimaculatus, assembly GCA_017312745.1. Lineage (NCBI taxonomy): Eukaryota > Metazoa > Arthropoda > Insecta > Orthoptera > Gryllidae > Gryllus > Gryllus bimaculatus. The sequence continues at coordinate 15,112,158 of BOPP01000006.1, read as the reverse complement.
ATATAGGGAGATCTATTAAAACCTGCTTCATCACAGAAATGAAACAAACATTCTGAGAGAAAATGAAAGTTGTGTGCTGATACTCCGAAAATAAGTAAAGGGGAAGCAGTAGTATTAACAGGATTTTTCAATCAAAGAAATACTCAGACGTATCTTTTTGCATGACCCCAAGTATATTATAATTTTATGTAAACATTTTTTTGCAACAAGAATTAATACTAAAGAATTTTTCCCTAGCTTGTTAAGCGTGAACCAGTAAAAAATATTTTTTTGTAAATATAAAAATTAATATTAAAATAAAATTGACCCTACTTATCCCTCATATTTTATTTTGAAAGAATTTGACGTCTTTCTAAGAAAAATAACACAAAGCACAAATCAAAGACACAAGCCTCAAGCATTTGCTCCAGCGACAAACAATGTATGAGTGCCGAAAGAAGATTGAATTGCCACCGAGTGTCCAAGTAACAGCAAACAATTTTATTCCGACACGTAAAAAACTTTTTCATGTATGAAATACTCCTGTTCGCGCGTGTGTGAGAAATAACGAGTGGATTATATTACATCTCATGTTGCCAAGTTATTTTTCTTTTACATACATGTAATGGAAATGCTGAGTTCATGTAAAAGGTATGCTCAATTGTCCAAGAAATTACTTTAATTTAGTTTACTTTTGCATTGGAAAGAAATTATTTTATATGAAATGTATTTAACATATATGCCAACGAAACGCTGTTATAAATTAATGTGAAGTGATCACATTATTATAAATAGACCAATATAACTGTGTGCTAAGTTGGTATAATGAAGTCAGGCCCAAATGTTCTTTTCAAAGTGAAAAACTTTTATATGTACGTTTTCTTAAGATGAAGCTCCATTGTTGCCTAATGAATAAAGTAATTTTCAGGGAAAGAAGTGTAACGTCCTTGATTCGTGCTCCCCTTCCCCCCTCATACATCCAGTTAACAGACAACTACGAATTTGTTTTGTTATCATTTCTCTTTATTAAGAGATGATACACTGAGTTAGCCCATTCAGGGAGCAAAACTAGAGAAGCTGCAAGAGCACATTCTTTCTCGCATTATTGGGAAAGGTTACGCAATATTATAATATCACAATTTCTACCAACACTTTCAAACATCCAAATCAATTGAAACGAAGCGCCTTCAGTGGATATCTGCTATTATTTCGCAAGAAGAGAACAATAGTCCTTTCTTACATGAAAACATGAGTTAATCTCAACTACTATAATATTTGCAACACATTTGTAATCAAGGAACGATAATTTCACGTATTCGTTAAACATCCAGAAGTGAAAGAAATCCAATATATCGCTTTATGAATGGATATATTGTACTAACATAAGATTGATATTTGGATATATTGTACTAGCATACGATTGATATTTGGCATTACCAAATGTACAAATGTTCGCAAAAAAGTACGGTATTTCGTGTAGTTAATGTATCGTAATTGTATTGTTTTATTCAACGTAGTTACATTGTAACATTACCGTTTAGTAAATAAAGCCTCCTTTTCCTATCGCTATCCCATCCATGTCACTGTTCGACAACGAAAGTCTCGCAATAACTTCTCAAACTGCCAAGTCAGAGCTGGAATGGCAACGCCGCTTGAAATGTTATCTTAAAACACTTCAGGTAAACAACGAAGTCCAATTCTAATAAACTAATTAAATTACTAATGTTCTACGATTTGTAATATTACGTTAAACAATGGGAAAGGATTCTCAGAGTATCAATTTGCTTCCAAGCATGTCTCAAATTTCATAAACAGCACGCCGGCTCAAACGAAGCACGGGAATTTCGAATGTATCATTTCGAATTATTTTCAAATTTTTATGAGCACATTTAATTACGCATCAATTAATTACGCATCCAATAATTGTATTTGAGCGAAGCCGCCGAAGAAAGGTTGAACTTTCACAATTTTCAAAAAATCAGGGATTTTAATGAAAACGAGACATAGGCCGTTCCCTTAATCGCCCTTGACACTTTCCAGCAACAAACTTTAATAACAAAACCGACGCCTTTTTTTAAATTTTGAAAATGTTTCATGTAAAATACCCACCCCCAATTAAGATATTGGTTTCATATTCAAGGGGTCGCGACATCAGCACACGTTCGCGACTTCTCGATTGAGGATTATATCAATTTTAGAGAAAATCTTGTTTACTGTGTAGCCGCTAGGGTTAACACGTGGAAGGGCCATCGGATAGACGGTTCTACCGCCAATCGATTTTTCAAGGACCCACAAAATATTAATTCTGACTTCACAATGTGTTAGTGAAAGTAATTTACTGTTTGGGTTGAAAAGATATCCACTTTGTGTTACCAGGGCCCGACAATACAGTTTTTCTGTCAAAAATTCGTAGGTTTCCTTCCAACATTACAATACTTTCTCATTTACAAAAACGTTTTACAAAATTTGAAAATCCTTTACAAAACGTTGCACTACAATTTCAAGTCTTTACTAATATTTTGCTACAATTCATAGAGTACTTCCGAAAGTTCTTCCAAACACGCTATTCAATTGAGTTTTATTTGATATTATTAATAGATAGACCTCGCAAAGTAGTTATGAATTGTTTCAATTGAAACTGGTTTTAACAAGAAATTATACCACAAATATAAACTGTTGAATTAAGAAATAATGTTAAAATACACTGTTCATTTTATCACAAATGGATAATAATTCAATTTGAAGAAAAAATACACACCTTGTTTGTTGTTTAGTAAAGATTTTCCGAAAAAGAAACATCGTCCCTAACTGCACAAAAAAATCGGTGGAAGGACTATTAATTTAGTTATGGTTATAGTTATTAGTTCTTTTTAAGAAAACAAATATGTACGGAATGGTATTTCTTGTAAGACTTACACCGTAGTATGAGGAAGTGGTTATCTCAGAAGGTGCTGCCACCTACTACCACGTTGGTTCTTTCACATGTTCTAAGTAGTTTAAAACGCATCCACGTGATAGCGCTGTAAGTATCTTCTTGTAGATCATGTAGGCGTTGAATATGTTTCACTCCCTACACAAGAGTCGGTCGGGTTGCCTACTCCCTTGCCTGCACGACGTAAATCTGCTAAGTTTTCGCATTCCAATATCAACAAGAGGTGTTATATAATGGAACATTTCTCGAAAAATAATTACTTCCTTTATCTCTTAAATCTGCGCTATTTTTTATTTCGTATTATTTCCCTCTCCGAGAAGCCACCAAGAGGGGGGAGGGCAACTGGAGCAACTTGTCCCAGCCCTCGACTTAATAGAGGCCGGGAAAAAAAGAATCAAAAGGAACTTTTCAAAAGAAATTTAAAAAATATATTAATCTCTAATTTAAATTTAATGATATAAGGTATTTGTGATGCATGGTGAAATGAATTCTGTTTATGCGTAGGGAATTAGAGATATTTTTGTTTGAAATGAGGAGCCTCCGTGAATCAACTACCCGAGGCCTCTGGCTTTCTCTTAGGACCTCTGCCCCTCTTTAGCTGCCATCTATTGACACCTAAAAGGTGTTTTTTTTCAGTTTTTCCTATTTTTCGGATCCAAAAAATATCATTGAAATATAACTTAAATAATATTATATTAATGTATAGTCTGCTCCTATATGTTATTCTTCTTCTTTCGAATCACTCACTTAGGAGTACGTTAGATCAGCTTGGAAAAATCCTACGAATAGTTTAGGCGCTAGTGTTGTTTACAGATACACGGACGGAAGTTTTTAAAACCTAATGGAGCTTCAGAAATGCACGTAATTTCCAGTCCTAGATATTTATCTAATGTCCAAGCTCTTTCCTGCTACCGTCTATTACCAACCACAGTACCATTTGTATTCCATTTTCTCCATTTTCAGCCCCGTATTGGTAGTATACATAAGTGCCTTTAGGAATATTATGGAAGAGTGAAATTTATTTGCAATTTTTGTTGAAATTATTGACGTTTTTGAGAAAGGTTTGTTTGGACAATTTTGAAAATTTGCGATTTTAAGCCCATTTTCACCAAAAAAATGAGTTATCAAGAGCCTTCATTGGAAATCATTTGAAGAACTTTTACTCACAAACGCAAGTCGTCGGAGAAATTGAGAAACTATTTTTGTATATTAAAAAAACATGACATTAGTCATGTTATTCAGTGCATTTAGCACGGTCCCAAAAAAAATTTTCAAGAAGAAAATGAACTCATTTTTAGTAAATGACTATTGAACGTTTATGAAAATGCGCAATTTTGAAATATTTTTCGAAGAGAACTTTTCAGTTTTCGGTAAACATTATGAAACATTACTTGAAGCATTTATACTCATAAACGCAAAACTGTAGACTTTCGCAACAAAATGCCGTTAACTACAACTTTTGGAAAAGCAAAGAAAACAACCAAACCGCGTTTATGTAACTTTAAATAGTGCATTTAAGACTATCTGTACTATTCGAAGAAAAAAGTTGGAGCATTTTGAGAAACTCTTGTTTTTAATATTTTTTTAAAAATATGGCTCACGTTTCTCACAATATTTCCAAAAATCAAACTTTTAATTTCTTAAAATACGGTTAACGATAAAAAAATGTCATCTTATTAAGTGAATTTCATTATATCCTTACAAGAAATTTACAGGCAAAACTTTGGGGTAATTTTTGAAAAAATACGAAAATATCCCTGACACCACACGTAAATTACATCCAACACTTTCAAAAATTATTTCCAAAATGACAGAACTTCGAGTAGCGCCAGATCGACTGTGGAACATTCATTTTAGAAAAAAAACTACGAATGGTTTGGACGTTCATGTTATGCGCAGCCGGACGGACAGACGGAAGAATGAACACACGAAAAGACATTTTGAAAAAACTGTTTTAATATCAGTGAACCCAAAACGTGTCTGGAATAATTTTTATAATTTTTGAAATTACATACGTACGGTAAGGATACGGAAAACATGCCTAGTACATGCCACACAACTTTCCAAGAATCGACGCCGTAGAGTCCTTGTATTGAGGGTACCTTTTTATTGAAAAAATAATTTTTGCAAGAAACATTAATCCAACAATATTCACAAAGCAAGGGAGATGTACATTGAAAAGTACACGCAAAAGAAATATTAATATATTGAAAAATCGTATTACAAATATCTACAGAAAAAACTTCCCCCGCTATCAGGGGAAACGTAATAAACAGAAATAATAAAAATCATTCGTTCGAGTTTGATTCGGCCTTCAGAGTGACGCGTGCTGTTTGGATGATGATGCTGGAACGCATTAAATTCCTAAGGTCGCCACTGAGCCTTGAGGCGTAATCCAGTGTAGCAAGAACCTTCACTGAAGATGTGCAGATCATCTAAAAATACACATACTTTGGTTAAACATCAGTTTCTCCCGACGTTGCTCTGCCACTGCCACGACACTCTTCCGCATTCACATGAAATGTCGAGGACGCAATAAACACGAATGTAAATTGCTCCCGTACCTTTGCGAGTACCTTCCGCTGTCGATTCTATTCAAATTCAAACGATTTATACGTAATAGAAACGAATGAAAATTAAGAGTAAAAAGAAAATTTTTAATGTTTTGTGAATGTAAATTACTTGGCTTTAAGATTCGACAGTCAAGCCAAAGTTAATGTTACATAATTGCTTTTTAATATTATTTATACGATGAGCTTTTGAAATTCGTAAAATTAAAAGTATCATTTAGTAGGAATTAATTTGCGATAAAACCATAGTATTACGATAGCGTCCGCTAAACCATACCCCTGTTTTAAGCCAAACATCAACATACGCATTAAAATCCCGCAATAAGATGAAGGTATTCTTCCTAGTAGCAAGATACCCACAAATAAGAGTCTCCCATCTTTTGGTACATAGAATATTTGTTTCATATGAATTTTCTTTCGCATGATTTTTCGAAATAACGAAAAATACTCACCTTTCCGAAAAATTGAACAGGACCTTACTTCAAGATCTGTCTTTAGATTTCGTGAAGGAAAAAAAAGCGCTATTTTCATTATTGTAGTTCTAAAAAGACGGAAGTTGAAAGTATGTTCATCACCATGGTTGGCGGTGATCCTACCCCGCTGGATGGTGACGTCCGGCGTCGACCTACACGTCAGCTTACGGAGTTTTCCCCATCTGGGTACCTCCCACCAGCGGGGCAACACTCAACATGCTCTAAGTTCACTACTGGTCTCCTGGCATGTGTGCTAGTGTTGTGCATATAAGTGTAAGTGGGTACAAGTGTGTTTTTTGAAGAAGAGGTCTCCGAGTATTTGTTACATAGTTAAGACCTTGGGTACCAGAAAAATGTGCTGGCTGGGTGGATCAAAGTTGCTATTATTAAAACACGTTGAAATAAAAATATACGCTCAGGGTATAACCAAACAGTTTCCAAAGATACACAGTAATAATAAAATAATGTACGCGTATAAGTAGAAGCATAATCACTCAGAAAGTAGTATCCACGGCGCGGGAAGGTTTAGAACAGTCACATTTCTGTGTTGTTTTAAGGGGGTGAGGATAGGACAAGGGAGGGGAAGGATAGATAGCACTCAGCCCGCGGTCCGTTTGTTAGGGTACAGCTCCGTCATTCCCCTCGGGTTGAAACCACGGAAAATGACTCAACAGAGCAGCCGACCGCTAGAATTCTCCTTCTCACAGAGGTAAAATTCGATGTAGCAAATGTAAAAAATCCTGCCAGTGTCGGGACTCAAACTCTCGAACCTCACAGTCGTAGGTACTACCGTGACATCAGCTGAAGCCCTGAGTCGTCAAAGCCAGTAAGTGTTTTCGGGGTAACACGAGCGTGGGATTGCATGTGGGATGGAATATGAAATACATTCGTGTTTACTTGACAAATCCATCGCCCATGTGATTTCTTCAAACAACTTGTTAATACTCAATTCATCTCTGCTAAAATAATGTTTGCCCTTTGACGGTCAAATCGGTTGTCTATAAAATACTTCATTATTTCCCTATCCATCGTAGTAAGCAGTGTTTGTGGCATGCGTATATTCACGCAAAACAGCAACATTAACCACACAGAAACATGACTGTTCCAAACCTTCCCTCGCTGCGAGTGCCAATTTCTGAATGATTATGCTCTTAGTTATGCGCGTACATTATTATGTTCTTACCGCATCGGTTCGGGATTTGTTTCATTCTACCCTAAGCGTATATTTTATTTCAATGTTTTTTAATACTAGCATCTTTTAACTACTCAGCCAGCACATGTTTCTAGTACAAAAGGTTTTAACTACGTAACAACTACGCGGAGACATCTTCTTGAAAAAAATCTTCCTTGTCGCTGCCGTATGCCCGAAAGATTTTCTTACGCTACGCCAGTGACTGTGGGAAAGCATTTGGAGGACACGTTAGGTTTCCGGTTAGAGAAACGGGAAACGTGTTGCATTTTATTTCGCTAACGAGCAGCAATCTGGGCTACACCAGGTCTTGGTACCAGTTTCTGAGTTCTGGCGAGCAACCCTTTCCACTCTCAGGCCATCTCACCTCATTCAGGAATCTACAAGCAGATGGACCTCGTGCATCAGAAGTGGGAAAGTTACTCGACAAGTGGTTGCGGTGGAAACTAATCCGAATCAACGTCTTGTTCGCCGTTATTTGCGTTGAATTACTAAAGCGAATGCATTAAGACCACGGATTTCTTGAATATTGTTTGGCATAATTCTTAAGCAATTCTTCAGTATATCTTCAGTAATGAGAACAATGATCTAAGAAAGGTCTGCACACAGGATTAACAAAGTTCCCTGATCGTTTTAGAAATGGTGTTGTTTACTGAAAAATACACATATTAATCTATAATATACAACAAAAGTGTTGCGCTCTTAGATATTACTTCTCAAAACGTTTTAGAATAAGTAAGCATAATGCACTTAATGACACCGAAAAAGACTTTGAAAACTACAGAGAGAAAACTGATATAAATCATACATATAATCAGCATCGTTATCTTCCCTCATCGTTATCATCACAGTCACAAGGGAATACATTTTCACCACTTTAATATATTTTTTCTGCTCGCGAATAGGGTGACACGGACCACGCGTATATGTACCCAGCGTTTACCGGGGCTCAGTAGCATTATCTCGGTGGCAGGTGCTTGTAACTTTATCAGGGAATCAGCATTTACTTGGATAAGATTTTTATCCCCCAGGGTTGTTAACCCAAGGGGTGTGGAGATAAAATGATGATATTGAGGGGTGAAAGAACAGCATACATATACAGACATACACAAATACACCCATATGTGAGGTGGGACTCAAACCCTCGATTTTCTGGTCCGGGACCTTTACGGCACTACTGCCTTAGCGATTTCGGCCATCTTATGTACAGCAATTAAATACATAATTCAATATTTAAACTTTCTAGGGAAATTCCAAAAAGAAAGATATTTGAAAATTAACACACATAATATTCATTGACAGTGACTAGTTTTAATTTTGAACAAATATAACAACTATGCAAATGAGTGTTGTGTTAGCAACCATCATAGACAATGTACTGAAAACTACTACCATATATACAAAAACACGACTTATATTCTTGACCATCCATGGTAGCACGCGATACGTCACATCATCTTTACCGTGTAATCTAAGTTACCAGAAGTCCCCGGCGTTCAAACCACGGAGAGAATTGCTGCGTTTCGTTCACGGTTTTGGTAGGCTCATCGTCTCATTAGCACAGACGTATTCACTTCCAAAAGTAAGAGGACCAAACACGTGAAAGCCGGTGACGAAACAAATAAACAGCGCCGAAAGAGAAATCTCGCGCCTGCTCCACGTCGCGTCGCGTCACGTCGTCATTGCGTCCCGCCGTCGCATTTCCTCGGACGCGAAGCGCTATCCGCAGCCCACGAGTCGCGCCCACGAAGCCTCAAACTGACAAAAGGTGGCTCAGGGCAACCAACGAGGTCACTGCGGTGCCACTGACCACTCTAGACCGGAGTGGTCAGTGAATTCAGCGGTTCTCTGGAGGACGATGCTAGCGGGCGGTCGTTCTGATAGGTAGTCTTCCGTGGTTCCTCCGATCAGCACCAGGCGCATTCAGGAGGAATTAGTAACAAACGAGTTACGGACTGCACGCGATCTTCCCATTGTCGTATTTGTTCTCTCACCCCTTACTTACACACACATTACACTTGTATGCACTACGTTACCCTATATATCGGGAGACCAGTCGGGAGCTTAGAGCTTGTCCCAGCAGGGGCAGAGTCACGCCTGGGGGAGATATCTGGATGGAGAAAACCGTAAACTTGCGTGTGGGTAGGATCTGGATTATTTCCAACCAGTAGGGGAAAATCATCGCTACTTTCCGCGATAAAAAGTGCACTACACTTACGAGTCTCATGACCTTAGCATTTGACGCATCCAGAATCACTAATCAATCTATCAGTTGCATCGAGATCAATCGAGAATACGAATGTACTGTTTCGCTGGAGATTTCAGCAGTGCGTTGGAGAAGCACGTAATTTTAAAAAAAAACTTTTTTTTGAAATCGCTCTTAAATTAATTTTTTTGTTGAAAGATGTATAAATGTTAAAATAATTTTCATCGAATTAATTTGGGTGTTACATATGAACGTGTAAATATTCTGAAGTCGTCATTAATAAATGGTCTAATCTCGTATATCATTTTTTTCTTTGTATGTCTAGTGTACAAAATATCATTAACATAGGAAAGAAGCTATCGATTTGTTTAAAAACAAATGTGCCCTATAAAACAGTACTTTTTATTGAATCCTGCGTGAGCATAGGTTTAGACATTTCCTGGAACCTCTTCCTGAACTGAACAGACAAGCAGACATAAATAGAATTACTCACGGACAAATACTTTTCATACAATTAAATGGGGTTTTTCTACTATAAAAAAACGTATTTTACCAGATATGATTAGATATACGGTAATTGAGAATCAAAGAGATGCAATTAAGTTTTTCTTTGGGATAAATAATGGTAAGCGATTTCAAAACGTTTTTATTGGTAATGCTTTTCTCAATGACATCCACCGGACTGACTATGGCGTGTTAATCTTATTGAAGTTTTTTGTTTATCAAAAGTGATTATCTTTGCTAACATTAAGGTGGTAGAGTATGTTTTAAAAACAATTTACAAACTATAACATTTCTATTTAATTAAGTAGTATATTGTCATTAATTAACCATTACAATATATTATTCACTTGTTTTTCGTTTTTTAGTATTTATAATAACCTACACACATAATTTAAAAAACGTTCAAAATGTTTTTAAATTATACTAACCATTTCAATTTGTATCTTCATATTTTCATGAAGAAAACAATAACCTATATAATAGCATTACGCCTCGCAATTCGTGAGAGAAAATAAATTCTTCACTTTAAAATCTTCAGTGCTCCAAGTGATATAAAAAGATACCGGCATTTGCCCGACAACACTCACGCTTGAATACTTCCACATAATAATGTAGAGTGAAAAAGAGGAAAGCGAAATGAGACGTTTTAGTCATACTCACGTATTCCGAGTATCAACCATGAGAAACAACACAATCTTCACAGTCAAGGCCACCTGTAAAACTTCAGCAGCTTCATTTGCGCTATGGTTCCCACGGCGCAAGTGCCGCCAAAGATAAAAACAGGGCTTTCAAACGCGCGAAATTTCACGGTCAAGATCGCGCCGGAGACAGTTTTTCTACGGAATGAACACGAGCCGGTTTCACGAACCATCTGATGTGACCAACACCTATTAGCGCACCGACAGACATTGTGATTAACGCACGAAGGCGCAAAATGGCTTTCACCGGAGGTTTCTTCTGCAGTCTGCCGGAGGTCGGCGACCTCCTGAATAATAGCCCTCGGCATATTTTGCGTGGGATCTTCATTTACGTAGAGACTTCATTTACTTTTTGATTGAAATGTTGTTTCACTCCATTCAGTTTCTGAAAAAATATTAAACCTCAAGGAAATGCAAATATTTTACAATTATTTTTTAAAATCAAAGTTTTGTTCTTTGGTTAAATAAGTACTTTTCGTTTCATTTTAGGTTATATGCAGTTACCGTCTGAGGTGCGTCAAGCCATCAACTGCCGTTACTTCAGTGTCTCTGGCCGGGAGGGTGTAGGGTTCATGTCGCATCGGTGGTTTTCTACCCTAGCTGCATATCCAGGTCGAATTCAGCCGCTGCCTGACTGAGAATTCGTGCGACTGCCTAGTCTGATCGGTAATGTTTTGTGGCTGCTTCGATCTAAACCAGGCGAATGCCGGAGTAGTGCCGTAACAAACGGGCCACTGACCGACCACGAATTTCCCTTCCTCTCCCCTCTTGTATTCTCACCCCTCTCTGACACACATTTGCGTTTACATGCACTACACTTCCACATATGCCGGGAGACCAGCTTATCCTGGTCTGAGCGGAGCCCCGCTGGTAGAAGATGCAGCATTGAGAAAACCCAGATCTCGCCATCCAACGGGAGAACACCGCCACCTCCCGAAAGGCATGAACTAAACATATACGAAATTTGACCACAGTAGTTCTCTCGCCTAGAAACACAAAACAATCAATCATTGTATGTAGTCGTTTAGTGAAATAGATGTTTGTTGTTGTTTGTTTTTTCAGACTTAACAAACTTTCTGGCAACTGGCGATGGTGACAGTCTTTGTATACATGCTACCAAATAGACTTCGAACTAAATAAACACTGACGCTTTGCTCATAAATAAGGAGCCACACTTGTAAGGATTTGAATTCCGTTGACAAAACATTAAAGGATAAAAAGCAATGGTCCGACGTAACGAATATTAGAGAGGCGTCGGATGTGCGGAAATTGGTGGAAGGGACGGAAGCGGCGGAGATCTTTTTCAAAAACGTGCGAACTGCTGATGGAGAAGGGGCATTTTCAAAATAATCAAATCCTTCAAAAACATTTATTATGATCATCATAGTCTAAACCTCTTTGGACATAAATGAGATAACTTTATAGATGAAATAACTTTAAAATGAGATAACTTTAAAATGAGGTAGATTGATTGGTGATACCGGAAGCGTCAACTGCCGAGTTCATTAGTTCCGTAAGTGTAGTTATCCCGGGGGTGGCAGTGATCTTGTCCAGGTGGAAGGCGAGATCCGGCGCCGTCCTGTAGGTCGACTTGCTGTGTTTTTCCCTAACCGTTCTAGCCGGAACACGCGGCCCACTGGTCTTCTTACGTAAGTGGTAGCGTAGTGCACGTAAATGTAACGTGTGTGTAAGGGGTAAGAATAGGATATGGAAGAGAAAGGAAACATCGCGCCATGTCCTTAGCTCGGTTGGTAGGTACTGCTCCGGCATTTGTCGAGTGTTGATCGAAAAAAAAACACTGAAAACTAACGAACAGAGCAACCGACAGCTAGAATTCTCCAGACATCGGCGGCTGATTTCGACCTAACAATCTAGCTAGAGTAGAAAATCAGGACTCGAACCTAGTACTTTCCGGTCAGAGGCACTTCAGTGTCACCAACTGATGTCCTGAGCCACCTAAGGTAGAAAAGTGTGTTAGAGGAAAAGGAAGAGGCCCCGAAAGCACCTGCCGCGAATCTGCTAAGTTTATCACAAATTCCACGTGGATCGACCAAGATTTGAACTTCATGTGGCATGATCATTTGGCGAAAATTGATTTCTGTTATTTTTACCTAGAATTTTCTTTCCAGGAAAAAAGTGAGATGTCCTACAATACACTAGGTAGTACTCTATTCGAGTTAAGGAAAAGAAGTAAAATTTGTGCTATAATTGTCATTTTTATTAGAAAAGTATGAAGTGTACATGTTACGTTTTGAATGATTCGCTCCTCAAATGTAATATTCGTAATATCTATCATGAATCCCTCATGATCATCCTACCATCCTTCATATTGTGACAGTCCAAAGTCACCACTGACATAGCAAAGGAAAGAATATAGAGGTACATGTACACCCCCTCCCACGCCTACTTTCAGAAATAAGTATGGTACCCATTTATCTTACTCCGACGTTTACTTAATTCGCAGTTTTTTTTCTCTCTCCAAACAACGTTTTTGTCGACACAGATAGCTGCGATGGGAAACATACAACGAGGAACTAACAGTAATCCAGAGGATTTCGTGTACAGGATATGTTTCGGCCATGGGACTGTATCGTGAAAGCCAGTGCAAGTCAGAGCGTATTGCATAATCCTTTTATTACCATTCGCCTATTCATCATTTCCAGAGAAGTATCATTCCAGATTAGAATCAACTTCATTACCAGTTGTAGAGAGTTTTATAGTGTTATATTAAAAGAAACACAATATTTACAACTCATCCAACTGTCACTCGAAATTATTTATTAATAATCGGCTAGTTTTCTTTTAATCTTTCGTATCAATCGTATTTTCAAGATGACCTGTACCGACCACCAAAAAGTGCAGCTAAACTTATCTAATCGACATTTTCGTATTCTTCAACATCGATTTCACTCGCTGTTTTTCTTGCAAAACACCAAACACAACAAGAGTGGAGCGGCAGCGAGCGCACAATTTGGTTACATTGTCCCGCAATGTACGCCGTGTATGCAGACAGCTGCCAGTCGGAGGTTTCCCAATTACGCCACAAAGGGCGCCACTGTGTAGAGTAGTGCTGCACGAACCCGGGCGGTTACACAGCAGCAAATGGAGGCCGCGAGAACATCCACGCGATATCTGATTAAATTACTCAAGTTTCTACTCGAATTCACAAGCGTCAGTGTGTTTACTGTATTGAAGAAACTGACGCCCACGCTTTCAGTATAAAGTCGCTTCTGTAATAGTCGCATTGTTGCATCGCAATATTCTTGCATCGTATACTTAATAAACTATAAAACTGTGAATAAGGTAAACATGTTGGGCCTTAGATGTAGAAATAAATTTCATTTCCTTTTTTATTTTCGTCAATGGGAAATAAAATAATGAACCACAGCCGGTATAGAAATATATGACGGTGCTATGAACCAAAAAACGATTGTAAATTATTTCAGGGAAATGAGTCACCTTAATTAAATTGAAGATGCAATGGTTGGGGATAAAAAAACTGCGACTTTGTGACTTTGCATTTAAGTTCTAATTTCACTACTCAAGTGGTATCGCAGCCTAGAGGCCAACCATTGGTTCCACGAAGATTGTTCGTGCTGAAGGCGAGCACAATCAACGTGTCCGAGTCATCAAATTTTGTAGCTGCCCCAGAGTCAACGGGGCTGAGAGAGTGCAAGAATATTTTACCCCTAGAACCTCGCCATCAGCGCAACACGTTGAATAACATGGATATATGAGGGTGAATCGATTGTTTTAGGGATATCTACCGTCCATAATGAAACAAGCTAAGAATCATACATTGAAATAGTAATTTTTGTGTATCATTTATACTGTGAATATGAAGTCAATAATAATTATTAATATTTGAGATTTGTGGCGCTGAAAGTTGTCTTCATGTGTGTAGGGTGATTAAAATCCACCAATTTCTAAAATGCACATTAGTATCTAAAGTGATCGTTGGGCCAACCTTGCCCCAAATTGGACGAGGGTTTTCCCAATTCAGGTTCAGCATTTTGAGGGCTGAAAACTCGGAAACTTTAGTCACACTCAGTCACTTAATAATGCTGTGCACAGTGGTGGGCTCACAAGACGGTCAAACGTAATAGATATATACACTTGGCAGAAGTTTCAATTGTAAATTTTGTGGCCACTTGGGAACAATTATGTGTTTAAAAAATTGAATTTACTGACAGAGATAAGTTTACAATGGTTGCGTGTTCTCTTGGTAGAAAAATTGTTGTCAAAACTGAAGCACCCACACGTAATTTATCAAGGCCAAGATTTTTTTGTATATTACTAAGGGTCTGAGAATAAATAATGTAAATATTTTATAAAATTTGTAATATCTGAATGAAGCTCATTCATTGATCGGAATTTATACCAGAAATTAGTCAATTAGTGAATGTCCTTGAGTGTTATTGTGTCGCATTATTATTTGAAATTATTAATACAATTTTTAATTTACAATTTTTAATACAATAATTAATACAATTTTTATTGTTATAGATTTGTATTTCCTGCCAAACTTTTGGTGTCCGTAGTCTAATTCAAATTGGTTGTTTGGCTTCTTTGGCAAATTTGCAAAGTTAACAGGTTTTCAAATAGAAGTAAGGGGTAACGAACACGAACCTTTGGTTGACTTTTCTGAGGTATTTTGATAATATATTTTGGAAGATCCACCACTGCCACTTCCACCTCCACCTCCTCCTCTTCCTGCAACAGTTCCCCCGATCCCCTCCTCATTTACTCTTTCTCCGCCCATTTTCCCCTTGTGTCCTCCACTGCCACTGGTGCTGCAGTCTCTTTCGAATCCTCCACCACCTGTTCCCCTCCTCCTCCCCAGGCCCACCTCCTCGGCCCTTTCCTTCTCTGTCTCCTCATCCGCCACCTTCGCCTCAGTCCCTTCCTCCATCGCCACCACGGTCACCGTTGCCGCCGCCGCCGCCGCCGCCCGAAGTTTCACTCGCGCCGAGGAAGCGGAAGGTCGCAGCCATGCAAAGGAGGCGCCATTGTCCCAGCGGCATTCCGACATGCACCAGCCAGCGCAAGAGACCCATTCCCCGCCCCACCCCTCCTCCTCCTCCTCCTCCGAGCCGCTCCCCCGAAAGCTGCTACCGGCGGAGGTGGCTGAGCGCGTCAACTGATTTCACCACAGTGCGTCCGACCAGAAGGTACGAGGCTTCGAATCCCGACGGGCGCTGGATTTTCGACACGACGTAGATTTGTCGAATTCAGCCGTTTACGCAAGGATAATTCTCGCTGCCAGCTACTCTGATTGGCAGTTGATTTCTCCGAACTCCAGGCGAATGAGGGACCAGTTACATATCGAACGAGTCAGGGTAATTGCGCAATATTCTTTTTTAATTTTTCTTATCCTATCCTCACTCTTACGTACACACACTTACACTTGCATGCATTACTCTACCATACATGCCGGTAAGCCGTTCGGGAGCTTAGAGATTGCCAGATCAATACCTGGTTGAGGAAAAACACCGCTAGCCAACGAGTAGGTCGAATCACACTTCCTACGATAAAGCATGCACTACACGTCCACTAATGTCTTTACCAGTTGACATGCCAACAAACACTAATCAATCAACTGAAACGATAACGGAATGAATGATATATTTAGCTCGAGTAAATTTGATATATGTTCAATAATTTGTACTGTATTCGCGGCTGGAATTCGTCGTGAAAAGTTATTCTTCTGTCTATAACTTGCTAGCTGTACAGTACGAGCACATATTCGAAACCGACAAATCTCGTGGAATATCGTTTTCCGATATCGTTCTATCGTAATCCAAGAGTTAGTGCATGACCAGAGGCTTAGTAGAGGGTACAACTTGTTTTTGGCTTCTGGCTGTGAACAAAACACTATTTTCCCAGATAGAGAAGGTAAAGGAGTGCACATGCGAAGTGATTCAAAAGTTTCTCGGAATTTCATGCAATATTATTCACTAAATTTTATGGTACATAAACAGCGCATATTTCTTTTTACAAGATTTTAATTTAACGCGTAGCTTACGTGCGTCGAGTCAATTTGATACGAAGACATTTTCGTTTATATTCCGAGAATACGGGGACCTACCAATGATGCGGGCTCCATATTGTATCTTCTGGTAATGGGTTTATTCACAGCGAGCATTCAAACATGCAATTGATACATCTATTTCTCCGAATTATCCTTACTGACCCGACGCCAGTGTTGCTGTTCCTGTGCATTTCATTGTCGCGTATGCGCAAGCATGTGCCTATAGCGCTAACCCTTTCTTCACGACTCATTTTAGGTAAGTGCTGAATAGTGCTATCGGTAGATGAAAAAACAATAGGCAATTTTTTGAAACGTTAGGTAAGAACAAACCGGACAAGAAGTAAATTTAAACCTCTTTGGATTTACAAAGGAAGTGACAATGACAACTTATGTACCACGATCTGTAGTTATTTCTTCTATTTACGGGGAAATAGAAAATGACAGACGTAAGTCCCTCTGCAGAAGTCAGAAACTGTAATTTTTTTCAATTGTACGAAAGGTGAGTCGATACTTGCGATCAGCTTCGTAGTAATAGTGAAGACAGAAGAACAAGGAGTGATCAATTAGCTGCATTATTATTCTTAATATGATTGATTTAGGTATTTCTACTTTTCATATATTATTTCACATATTCATTCCCAAAAGCATACAAAGGAATCAAATTCCTTGAATGAGAATTCAAGGACAAGGTGTAAATTCAAGCCCCTTTGGATTTACAAAGGAAGTGACAATGGCATCTTATGTACCACGATCTAGTTATTTCTTCTATTCACGGGGAAAGAGAAAATGACGGACGCAAGTCCCTCTGCGGAAGCCAGAAACTGTAACATTTTTCAATTGTACGAAAGGTGGAGTAGACTCTCGCAATCACTTGTGTAGTATTAGTGAAGACACAAGAACAAGGAGTGATCAATTAACTGTATTCTTTCTTTTAAAATGATTTTTTTTGGGGGGGGTATTTCTAATTTTCTTACATTATTACACGTTTTCCTCCCAAAAACCATACAAAGGACTCAAATTCCTTGAATGAGAATATTTGGATCCTCATGCCGGTGCGTTTCCGATATCACGCCAGTAAAGGGTTACACAAGGGAATGAATATATCGGCTGGTACAAATGTCTGATTAACTCACGGCAACACAATTGGTTTAACGAGATGCTTCGAAACCGTCGGCTGGGGGCTTCCGTTCTCCGGTTACCTGGATTCAGGAGACAGACGAACTCAGGCGTGCAGGAAGGCGTTCCCCGGCCTGAGGGACGGAGTTGTTCTCGCACTACCGCGCACGAGCGGCTAATTGGTCCAATTGGGGCTCGAACGGGCGGGCGCCACCGGGGAATGGAGTTGGCGGGTGCGACACCGGGCAATTCGCCTCAACTTGCAGATCGCGGATGAGGTGTTATCCGCTCGTCGCATTGCGCAAATACCCCATGTGCTCGAGCTAGCAACGTCCTTGTCCTGTGCCGCGATCCGGTAAGCATAGGCACGGATAGGGACAGCGGCGACGTACACCGGACACGGAATTAATTTCATACTTTATTGTGATAGCAGGTGAATCAATTCAGCAAGTGTTTCTCACTTCCATAGCACTGGAATTTGCGTTGAAAAATAAAAATGTAATTTTATTTAAGCTGCTGCATGCTGACCGCACACCCTCTCTCCAAGGGGTATCTTTCCTTCTCTATGTTTTTTTTTGTTTTTTTGTTTTTCGTTAATGTACCCTCTTGTTCCGTCCTCTTTCCACATTATTTCATACCTAAGTGTTCGTCTGTCTAGCGTTTCTATTAGTTGGTTTCATTTTCGCGGGAAATTCTGCTGGGATCCAGTTTTCTTAGTGATCTTCCCGCGCGGAAGCAACTTTCTCGAATATTCTGCAATTCTGGAAATGGAATTGGCAATGACGTCATCGGATTCAGGATAAGAAACTTTTCGAAGTGGGCCGATGTGTTTGCCGAGAACCGATGGGTGGGATGGCTGTCGAAACAGTTGATTATTGCCTGGCATATTTGAAATAACTAGGGGGCTTTTGTAGTTGTCCTTTGTATGACGAGAAAGTGTCAAGGCAACCTGGTCAGAGGGTGTTGGTTTTTTAATATCTTTTTAATGACGAAAACATATGCATAAATCAATTATTTTGTCGTGTGGTGTTAATAATATTTATTATGTTGCCCTTAATTACAAAATAATATTTACGTTTCTATTGTCAAACGAATGGAAAGAGTAACGTTTTTTTACAAATAATTAATTACATAGTTTCCAAATGGCATTGTTCTACTGTTTTATTACTATTTTATTTCCAATGAAACATTCTTCTTGGTATACGTTTTTAGTTTATCACCTTAATAAAACTGAAATTATAATTTCATTTATCTCTATCGGCATTCATGTTTACAAATATCCAAATACATTAATTGGCACCTTTATGTAATAATGTGGAGCTTGTGAAATGGTATGGATATTTTTTCCAAGGTAAGAATACGGAGAAAATGATCTAGAATTTATTTTTCTTTAATTCTTCTTAATACGCGTTTGTTTGTTTTGGTCGGCGGCGTGCCCACAATAATCCGCCACGTTAGTCACGGAATATTAAGCATTTTGAAAAATACTCTTTCGTAAAGTAGTTTTTTGCGCTGTGATACACAGACGTTGTCACACGGGATAATATGAATGTAAATATTTACAATGTGGCGAAGCTTGAACCATTACAGTAAGAATATGTAATACCAAAATATGTAATACAAAAAAGGTTCCAATTAATTTACAATGTCTTGTAAACTGTAAAAATTGTTTCTGCATACCCGTTTCTTGGTCTTGTAAAAATGCGTATTTACATGAACTCGACTGTATTACTTCCAGAGCTGGAGGGGTGCGGGTCGTGCTGGGAGGGATGAGCGGGGCTAAGCTGAACGTGACTGTGAAGGTTGATTGATTGATTGATTGATACTAACTCCGGGGGCGACTACTATTGAGGTCATTAGTCCCATAAGTTCAGTGCATGATTTTTCTCGGGAGGTGGTGGTCGCCTTTCCCGCTATATGGAGCGATTTCCCGCCGACCTACCATCGGCTGGCGGGGCTTTCCTCAACCAGGTGTCTCCCACCAGCGGGGCAACGCGCTAGCAGGGTCACGCTTTGAGCTCCTGACCGGTCTCCCGGCATGTGTAGTAGTGTAGTGCATGTTAGTGTACGCGTGTGTAAGGGGAGGATAGGACAAGGAAGGGGTAGAAAAGATCGCGCGCGGTCCGTCGTCCGTTTGTGAGGAAACTGCTCCGGCATTCCCGTGGTGTTGACCAGAAACCTGCCGATCAGAGTATCCGCTAAAACTCGACCTAGCTGACAAGCCAGAGTTAAAAATTTTGCCACTGTGAGCACTCGAACGTAAGACCTCGGCGTCAGAGGGACTGCAGTGCCATCAGTTGATTCCCTGAGCCCGGCGTGACTGTGAGGGGGCTGGTCGGGGCGGAGCGGAGACACAACGGGCCGGCCGGGGCGGGGCGGAGCGCTTCCGATGATATTCGGCAGTGCCCCCGCACAGGGGCACGCGCCGCGGGCGACGCTGCTCCGGGCATTTTCTCCAAAGGAAGCGACGGAAGCGGGCTTCCGCCTTTTCTCCATAATGCGCGCCCCAGCGGAAGCAGGAAGCGCTTTACTTCCGCAAATAGTGAACGAAACGCACGGATATAGCACATAAATACTTACGTTCAGAATTTTGTAACTGCTGGTCATTAAGAACAGACGTTACAGTTCATGTTAAATAATACATAAGCTGATTAGTGAAGACGATCCGTGGTACAATATGTAGGTGTGTGGCTATAACGACTCATAACATTGACGCACTGAAATAGAACACCGAACTGGTCACCCCAATAACCACAATAACAAATATCAGAAAATTCTTTCTCTTTATTACAAAATGAAGGGTGTCCTAAAATTGTTGAACAGAAAGTTCAAGTAGATGAATTATTCGCATTCCCACCAAATTAATTTTGTTTAATTATTATTACCAATTCATTATCGCTTCAAATGTATAACAATATTAATTAACTTCTTTAATTAATAATGAATTAATACTTGAAAAAACTGCAGCCATCAAATTTACTAAAACGGGATGTCACGTAAGTAGATTCCAACAAATGTTCGGAAGAATCCAAAGAACCCTAAAAAGTTTAAGCCAGCGTCATTTCCAATTAAAACAGTATAAATCATAGACAGTCACCGACAAAGATGGTTCCGAGCATCATCCGCTGTCATTGCTGTACCTCTGACGGGGGTCAGGTCCTAGGTTCGAGTCCCGGTGGTCACAAGATTTTCGACAGTAGCTGCATAGCAATTTAGCCGCAGTCTGGAGGAGAAATCTAGCGACCGGCTGCTCTAATCGGTAAGTTTCCTTGTTTTTTCGATCAACAGCAGGCGAATGCTGGAGCAGTTCCCTAACAAATGGGCCTTGGACTGCTTGCTATCTTTCCTCCCGCTATATTGTTCCTCGCCCGTTACTTACATACACACTTATACATGAATTTACAAGACCGCATTTGTTGGGAGACCTGTCGGGAGCTGAGAGTCTGTCCCGGCTGGGGCGCTGTCCCGCTGATGGATGCTTCCTGGTCGGGGAAAATTCCTACAAGGCAACGTAGGCTTTCACGGCCGGATTTACAATTATAGTTTTCGTCCGGGCTATACGGCTTTGGTGTTGTTGAAATCATCTTTTCAAACGATTCGTCTCGAACTGCAGCTGCTGACATCAGCGGTGGAATAGTTGTAGGCGAAGTATCCTTGAAGACGGCTCTGAGGCGACTGACGTCCTCTGTCAGTGACCTGCGAGTTGTCTGGAAGGATATTTCGTTCATAACCAATCCGCCACTGCTGATGTCGTAGCATCGTGCCGCCGCATCGAATCCGCCACTGCTGACGCAGTTGCAGACGAAACTTTTGGAAAACTTATTTTTACTAGACCACGGCTGTCTAGCCTGAAAGACAATTCTAATAACTGTTCTCATCCACAAATGAAAATGGTTATCTTTCGTGACAACGCGAATTATACCTTATGAATGTTGTCAACAGCGCTCGCTGCCAGCATTCTCATTCAATTATTATCACTTATTTGACCAAGAGAGGAGCTGGTAAGCCACCGGTCAAGAAATGTCAGGCGCAGAATAACAACGCTTAATCCTTGTATTTGAATACCACCATCGTCTTATTAATGTATTTCTGTTCTTTTCCCCTCCAGGTTTAGATAAGTTAAGTATTGCCTACAGGGAATCTCACCGTAATCATGAAATAGAAAAGTGTGTGATATTGACATACGGACTTCATCCGTCAGGCACCGGCGTAGGTGGCTTAGGACATCAATATTGATGTCTTACAGTGCCTCTGAGCGGAAGGTAGTGGAGTGTGTGTCCCGACGGGGACAGGATTTTCGCTGCTAGCTACATACTCGTAGCTAGGTCAAATTTAGCCGCTGTTTGAAGCCCGAGACGTTTAGCCGCCTGCTGCTCTGATAGAGGAAGAAACCAATAGTGACTCTACCATTAATCATAAACTGCCCCAGAGTTTTTACGTTTTCTTCCCTAGAACCATATGAATTCGCAGGACCATCGGAATGCAAATAATAAATATGAAGTTCACGTTGGGAGTTTTTTTAGTAAGGAGTTATCTGATAATTGTGTATTTAAAATTTCACGTTCGGCCACCAAGTGGCGCCAACTATATTCTTAGCAAAACGTGTCTGTTCACGGTGAGCCAATGGACAAGTGTTCAAGAGCAGGAAGAGCAGGAGTTTCAACAACTTATTTACATTCAGTCAGTGTCTTTAGTAGCAGCTTTATTTACGAAAAAACACGTTTGTAGATAAATAAGAAGAATGCCTGCACAAAAGGATACGTAATAGAAGACAGAATTTGCTGTTAAGGAAAAAACGCTGGAAGCTTCTGAAATCTAACGAGAAACGAAGTTACTTTCATTACTACAGATTCATTACAATGAACCTTATTGAGCACAAGAAAGCAGGAAAATCGAGTAAGAAATGCTAGAAATCATCTCGCTGACGAGCTTAATTTAAATACAGAAAGGGAAATGAAACTTCTTCCGTCAAAACCCACTCGTTCCGTATTTGAGCACAAAGATTCCAAAACAGATCTCCTTGATTATCGCCGACAGTTTACGAATCCACAAAAAAGAGCCGATTCTACTTTTTCCACTGCGGAGTTTCGCCGAAGCGCAGGTTTT
Source organism: Gryllus bimaculatus (assembly GCA_017312745.1). NCBI lineage: Eukaryota > Metazoa > Arthropoda > Insecta > Orthoptera > Gryllidae > Gryllus > Gryllus bimaculatus. Next base: position 15,089,354 of record BOPP01000006.1, on the reverse strand, counting down.
TCTCGGTGTGCTTCTTCCTATGCCGCGTGGAATAGAAAGAAAGAAGAAGAATATGAAGAATATGAAGAAGAAGAATATGAAGAAGAAGAATATGAAGAAGAAGAATATGAAGAAGAAGAATATGAAGAAGAATATGAAAAAGAATATGAAAAAGAATATGAAGAAGAATATGAAGAAGAATATGAAGAAGAATATGAAGAAGAAGAGAAGCAGGGAGCTTTCCTTTCTTCCATCTCCCGCGGCGCATACGGCTGTTAGCCAGCGCTCGTGTGTTTTCCTCTTCGCTGCCACTGCACAGTAACTCATGCGAACCGTCATCGTCGACAGAAATACGGGTGCGCGGAGGAAATGCAATTTTTACCTCCGATTCTATAAACAATTTCTCCAAGTCAATTATATGGGATGTGTGGGGAGGAAACGTCGAAACTTCACAAATAATAACTCACAAATTTACCCACACGTATTTACAAGATGAGTAGGCGATAAAAATGTAAACTTGAAATGTAAAAATAAAAATAGGGTTAGGTTTTCATGTCACAGAAATGACAAAGGAAGTTCAAGCAATACGGGAGTGCAACTCAATTTTGCATTTTGTTGAAGAGAGATCCGAAGAGAGATAAAAGAAAAATGTGATACATCTGAACAGACAGTAACAAATCAGCTCGGAGTAGAATAGTCCTAAGATGATATACAGTTATTAAGTTTGAGTAATAAAATGAATATCTGAACGCCTAGTCATACATTCATAAAATGATAACTTGAACTGAATATCATTTTCTAGATGGTGGGTTTCAGAACATGCTGAAAAACGTTTTCTCTAGAAGATCGTCAAACTTTAAATCTACGTGTATTGCATACCATCGTTTTAAAAGTACTCATTAAGACTAGAATATTAACATGTTTGCAAACATACGAGATTTTTGGAGTATTTGAGAATTGAAATTTTAGTCATAGCAAAGAAAAAATAAACCCTTGTAATGATCAGAAATTGTGAGAAAAAGAAACCGTGTAATGTTCATTTCGTAACATGTTCTAATTTGTAAAGAAGCAAGAAAGAAAACGAGAGCCATTTCTATTCAAAATAAATTTTCAGGTGAGTAACCTAATTTAAATAACACTACGCAGCGGAGAAAAACAATTGTCCTAATCGTTACGTTACACGAAACGTAATCGTTACGGGTAACTTAATTATTACGGATTTAAAATCGGTGTAACATGTTTGAGATGTTGGACTGATAGAGTGATTCATTTCAAATTTGTAACTATATATCATCGGATGCGTATAAAAATGTACAACAAAATATCCGAAACCCGTTTGTCCCGTAGATGAATAGATATGCCTTTCTTAGTCTTTAAAATTTAAAGCTTGGGGTTATTTATTTGTTCATTCATTATTTATTTACTATGAGTAACGCTCCAAAAATGACGGGTCAAAATCAAACTTCCATATTAATTATCAACTGTAATGATTAGAACACAATTCAATTTGAATTTTCTTTGTTTATTTGTTTTTTTTTTTCATTTCAAAATTGTCTTCATTATCAGTAATAGGTTTTCAATCCGCGGTCATGTAGGGTACGTTGTAGTAATTTCGACAGACTGTGTTCTCTGTGTGCATTCAAGATTAGGTCAACTATGTTCCCCTGTGTTCTGCCAACTGAATTTGGAGTTTCACGTAGTCGCACAGATAAAAGAACGATTACTCCCCCATTCTAACTTCACGTCACTCAAATTTCGAAACCGAACTGACCCGCGACATTGCGTTCCAATAGCACACCACATTTTATAGCGACACGGTCAGTTTTTAATTTTGTATTGCTCGTGCAAACGTTTTATCCGAAAAATCAAACAAACTCAAAATCAATCAATCTCAAACTTCGGTGACGTTCGGTGACGTAGAAAATTCTGTTTTCGATTTATAATGGAATGGGTTTCAAAGGAGCGATACAATGACGTTTTTGAGAAAATAATTTGTTTAAAAAATTTGTCTAATACTGACAAAATCACGTGAATACTACTCATATTTTCGTGATCAATTATAATTTTTCGAAGAAATGTTGGTGAGCAATTGAATATCTGTCTTTCAGCAATATATTTCATTCAGGAAATATCTTTGATCTGTAAGTTGTAGGAGAACGCCGAAAAATATTTAACTTTTGTTGAATTTTGAATTTTGAATTTTGAATTTTGAATGTTGAATATTGAAAATCAGATTTCAGTGAAAACTAGATTTGCGCCATATCTTTAGCGTCTTTTAAGCTTTCCGAGGACGTAGTTTAATTATATTTAGAGTCATTAGAGAAAACCCCGAAAACTGAGAATACTGAGGTTTCACGTTAATTACTTCCGAAAATTAAAATATCCATTTCAAATTCAAGGGGGCACTACATCAGCCAGATCGATTGACGAAAATCATTTCGGTGATAATCTTACTATCGTTCATGAACGGATGGACGGACGTTATGCCACTTTTTCCGTATCAAGTACCCACAAAACGTGGATTCTGACAATACGTGTTAAGAGGGAGTAATTTACTACACTTTGGAACTAGATTTATCCATTTTTCCCGTATCACGACCCCACAAAAGGTACTTTTGTCGAAAAATACCCTTTTTCCTGCAGCATTACTATACTTTCTCTACACTATGTAAGTAGAAAAAGTAAAAATAGTTTTATACTGTATCATTTATACAAATACTCCATTTCTAATTACCCCAAAATCGGAGAAGAGACCAACAGATAGCGACACTCACATATGCACACGAATGCCACGCTGAAGTGATCCGCTTTTTTTTTTTTTATTCACGATCTCTCAAAGACACCGGTGACTTGTGGATGAATGAAACAAATCCTGTGTTCCTCTACCACTGCAAGCGTCGTCTTCTTAATTTGCCCCGCCTTATGCTTCCTTCGCCGTCACTCAAGAGCGCGCTCGTTAGACGCAACGCGCAGCCACAATTACCGAGCACCCGCTCGTCCAGGCAACGAAGGCTGCACGGAGAAAACACGCGGGGACCACTTTCTTCCTTGACAAAGAGCGCACCGGCGGAGATGACGTGTGGAGAAAAACACGGCAGGAGACGAGCCGACGAGGAGGAGGGGGATAGGGGCAGGGAAGGAGGGGGAGGGGAGGGGCAGGGAGAGGGGGAGGGGAGGGGGGGATTCACTTTTGGTTTCGACGCGGCTTAGAGAGTGAGTCGCGCGTTACCTAACGGGACTTTAGAAACGCAGTGGGTGCGTGGGTCCCCGGCTGCCCAGGCGCGGGTGCCCGTGACCTTGTTGGTCGGCGCGGAAAACCTCCTCGCATGCTGTCGGTCTTCCTCCTGGTATACGGAGATTACTGTAAGAAGGGACCGCATTGACCGCTACTGCTGGCAACATAACTGCAGGTTACGCCCATAATTCAACTATGCCTTCGTTTACAGTTAGCTCATTTTTAAATGGATTCATATCACTGTCTCCTGCAATGCCATCACCCTACACGACGTTCATGTGTTTCTCGACCTGTCAAATTGCCCCCTTCCTAGAGAAACTCGTCTACACCCGTTGTCTTGCCGCGCCACGCCCGTTCCGCGCACGCACAGAGACGTGCTGTTCTGCACACGCACCCGTCCGAAGGCGCAAAGCAGGAGGGGGTCGCGACCTTGTATAGAACCGCTGTATGTTTGAATCCCGCTACGCCATTGCTTGGCACTAGGAGCGTACAGAGGAAACCTGCGGACTCAAGCAGTTGATCTACGGGGACCCTTCATTTCAAACAAAAAATGATCTTATTTCCTACGTATAAACAGAATGAACTTCTACCTGCATCAGAAAACTGTTTCCCCTGCATCTCGTTTGAGCGTTAAATTTGCATTAGAAATAAATACATTTTTGTAAATTTCTTTTGAACGAACAAATTTCGGTACCCCAATTAAGTAGGGGCCTGAGGAAAGTCGCCCCAGTTGCCCCTCCCCCCTTCTGGTCACCCCTGCGTGGGTCATGCATCACAATTCTGCGTGGGACAGTCGTGCATCACATTTATAGCTTAATCCATCTTTCAGGCGTCCGAGGGTAGCGTAGAACCACGGAATTTGGTTCGTGACGCTTTGCACATGGTTAGCGCCTTTCGCGAAGAGCGCTCTGTCCTATTACACAGTTGCATTCGCCACGGCCCTGCATAGTCGTGGCCGTGTACCTTTTCTATTCCCTTAGCTTCGGAGCAAGCCCATATGAGTGCGTGGGCTTTTGTTGCAAAAATACAAGAACTCCCCGAATGTAAGGACCGTATGGCCACATCAGGTGAGACCGTATCATCTGATTGGCATCGTGATGGTCGCACCTGGAAGACGAGAGTACACTCCAGCGGGATGGGGGAAATGACTACTTAAGTATTTAGTAAGTATACGCAGTTACAGCCCGGTAAATATTACCTCAGTGGTCTGAAAACTTATGAAACATTTAGTTGCGAGTTACGTTAAGAAAGAATGGGAAATTAAAAATGGCTGTATCAGGTCAAGACGGTTTCAGAAGTGGTTACTCATGCTAAAGTCAGGAGCTGACGCTAATTTCGGGATCTAGCAGATGAAATTGAAACAGGCGGGAGAATGGACACATTAGTTATAGAGTTTTGACAAACTATTCCATATCGTTCCACACTATCGACTTGTATAGAAATTTATCAATTCAGGCATCACCTCCAGGGTAGAGGTGCAATGTTATTATATGACCTAATTTATGTAATTATTTGCTACCGGGTTATACCCAATTACAGTTTATTTTAATTTATCCTTATCTTTAAGCACTGATTCTCTCGAAAACCTGAGAGGTTAAGAGGAAAGCAGACATACTTAACGAACTTCTCTATCATCGTTCTTCACGTTGGCCTCCCAGTTGAGCCGTGCACAGGTAAGGCCTCCTTCCTTTTCCCCTCGTGTTCCAGTCCCTTCGCACGTGGCATTCCTATACATCATCGTCGTCATTGTATCATCATCGTCGTACAGTAGACACATTACCGCGTTTCCTCTCTCATCCACCGGCTTCTCAACCCATTCTCCTCTGACGTCAAAATGCCTCCTATGTGTTTCCACTACCTTCCCGTGTCACTTCCTTGATCCCTCTGCACCGACCCATGTTCTTTTCCCTGTCACACTGTGAAATTCCTCTGTCCCTCTCATGTTACCACTAGTCTTCCATGTTCTCTTCCATGTCACACTGTGAAATTCCTCTGTCTCTCTCATGTTACCACTAGTCTCCCATGTCCTCTTCCATGTCACACTATGAAATTCCTCTGTCTCTCTCATGTTACCACTTGCCTCCCATGTCTTCCTCTTGTTGTTGTCCCTTATCCATGTCCATTCCGGACGACTTACCCTAACAAATGAACCACGGACCGCGCGCGATTATTCGTTCCTTTTCCTTATTATATCCTCAAGCCTCACTTACACACACATATGCACTACACTACTTCACATGCCGTGTGCCCAGTCGGAAGCTTAAATGTTTGTCTCGGCTCTGGCGGTTCTCCGCTGGTGAGAGATACCTGGTGAGGAAAATCCCCGCAAGTCAAACCCTGAACGCAGGTAGGAACCTGATCTCACCAGCCAGCTCAACGCCACTTCCCGCGATTAAAACGTGCACTACATTTTCGGGACTAATAACCTTAGCCGTCGACGCGTCTGATATCGCCAATCAATCAAAAGTGTAGTAAATATAATTATCCCTGGAAGTGGCGGTGATTTTCCTCAACGGGATGGTGAGGTCCGGCGCCGACCTACATTTAGGATTGCGGGATTTCTGCAACCAGGTATCTCCCACCAGCGGGGAACCGCAGCAGCTGGGACAAGCTCTAAGCTCCCGACTGGTGAACCGACATTTGTGATAGTGTATTGCATGTAAGTGTGTGTGTGTGTATGTAAATATGGGTAAAGGAGAACACAAGGTTGGGGAAAGGAATGAACGCACATGGTCCATGGCTCATTGTGCTGCTCTGGCATTTGCTTATATTGAGAACAGAGAGGGCACGCCAAGCGGGCATCTATTGAACAGCTCTGGCCTAACCCATCTGTCTGCAAGTGTTTCGTACTGTGAAATTTCCCTCAGCCCCCCAGTGTTTTATTCACGTCCGGGCGCGGCCGCTCTGAGAAGACGATCGCGGCGCGCGCGTGCACGTGAGAACGGGTGACAGGTAGTCTTAAGCGTTTCCCGCTAGATAGCGCTGCAAAAACCACCAAAACCCGAAAAAACAAGAAATTGAAAAAATATTATTTCATGTTTAAAATATATGGGGAGGAATGGAAATTCAAGCAATACAAAAATATTATTAATTGTATTTAATGTTATTTATATTTACAGAAACACCTATATTTGTATATCTATTTAAATAATCATGTACATACACACACACGCATTGTATACATTTTGTTACGAAACGTAAGAGGTGTCTTTGTCCCACTCACAGTAATGACTGAGAACGAGATAATGATAGCTCTTTGTAAAACTTTCCTTCAGCCGAAGTCTTAGTTAATATTACTTGTTTTGCTACGATTCGTTCCTTTTCATCGAATGTGTTACCCTCTTCTACCAAGTGATAATTGGTTGTGATAAATAACCGCCCAATGTATAACGAGGGAATCTTTTCAAATTATCGAACTCTCCGATAAGTGTTTTAGTACGCTTAATTATATTGTAATAAATATACCTGCAATAGACGTGGAAACTATTGTTCATTTTTTGATTTTGTGATTTTATGAAACTATAGATATTTAAAAAAATAACCTTTAAAAAACTCAACCAAAACCCGCAACAAAAAATTCCAAATACGTTGGTTCCTAAAACATCCATTAATAATTAAAAAAATTACCTAAATTAAGAGGGAAACCCCTCATCTGGTAACACTGGTGGGAACGGTTGAGATGACCCCCTGTCTCACGTGCGGAGCGCTGCGATCGCATCAGGAGAGATAGCGTCGGCGCTCGCGGCGCCCCACGCGATCTCTCGCAGGCCGCGCTCGATTGACGACTATCGATTTCGGCAGACCCCGCTTTCTTTGCGCTGATTTGTAGACAAAAGAAGCCAGACAGCTCCCATCACGACACAAAGAACACAGAATTTTCTAATGATGATCAATAGTATTTCCAGAACTTTCAGTGCTATTGTAACATTTCACGGAATTCTACACGTCCAATTTCAATCCATCCTTATATTAAATTATCAATTCTGACACGTTTATTCCATAAACGTTCATAGATACTTTCGAATATTTTCAATGTGTTCATGCAAATAATTTTTTTTCTGGACAATTTAGTTGGGAACTCGATTTACTTTTGTCACAAAATATTTTCATTCAATTTGTAAATAGAAATTACTGCTTTCTAGACTTTTAAATCTACTATTTTTAATAGGACATCAACTGTAACGTATAATCACATGTAACTACTCCTTTTCTCCCACTGAAACGTTTATATTCCCCTATAAAATATCATCCTATTTCTGTATCAAATAAAAACAGAATAACTACTAGTCATTATAGGATTTCAAACTATTGAAATTGCCCTCTATTACACGAGTACTTATCGTGGGAAGGTGGGTTATGTAATCCCTGTAAAGTTGCACCATATCCCATCCCAGTGCACAAGCAAGGGAGAATATCTACGCATATTTGCCTTCCAAGAGATAAGGGCAAGATCCTGACATTGCTCGGTAAATACAAAAGACAGCTTGTCAAAGAACTTTAGTAAAAGTTTCTGAATATCAGTCGAAATACGCATCTTATAAAGAGAAGAGAGCTAGAATTTGGTCTGTGAATCGTTGTACACTGTGCAACATGAGAAACAGTCAACGTGGAAGATACAACAGATGTTTCAATCCATTTAATCTTTCTGATCACGATTTCAAGAAAAGAAAATCTGTAAGACGCGTAAACTTCAATTTACTAGGGAAACTTTATTTTGCTTTGTCTTTAGGTTTGAGAATTTGGGATTCAGTCAGAATAAAACCTAATCTGCTTCCAAGAATTCTGTCCGTGTGTGCGTCGAGATCAGTGGCTCCCGTAGCATTGACGAAACTAGAAGAACGTCCAGAGAAAATAGTGAAAACAATGGAAATCGTGGAAATGACACTTTAAACTCTCAGTTAGTTCGTCAAGTATCAGAAAAATCAATGTACAGGAACTAAATAAGAGTTTAAAAGCTATAGCAGAAATCACCTACAAGAAAAGAAAATTGCAACAAAAACGGGGAACGTATGAAAAATTTCAGAAAGTACAAAGTACTGTCGCTGATAGAATTTTTCATATTGAAGATCATTCGACGTCCATTGAAAAAAAACGAGAATAAAGATACTATTAAGAGTTCAATAGATTTCTTCCACTCACCACAAGAGAAGGCGTCGAAAATTAAAATTTTGACAATTTTTTGAAGTTGGACAAACACAATTAAACGAGAATTTGAAGCAACCAATCGCATGATAAGAGTGATTAAAATGTTGGCTGAAGAAAATGGAATCTTGTACAAACCTAAAAATAAACTCGGTAAGGCATTGCAACAGTGCATTGTGAAGAAATTTCAGAAATTCTTTGGCGAGAATAAGTGAGTACGTAATGGCTGGGAAGAGGAATTTGGTTAGTAAGAAGGAAGACGGTCAAAGAATTCACAACCAGAAGAGACTAATTTGAGGTAATTTTACGGTAACCTACAAATGATTTAAGAACCAATTTCCTGAAGACAACATAGGTTTCTTCTTACTCTCTGTACTTCTTACTCTAATCTTCTTACTCTCTGTACGAAAGACAAGCTGTTTTTCGTAATCGACAAGTAGTTTCTCCAAAAATATTGATATAGTTTTTTGTAATGATATCGAATCTGTTATGGAGACTCTTGGCCATGATTGCAATTTAACTGAAAAACGCTTATTCATAGATTCTAGCACAATAAGTCTGAATGCAGTTCTTCTACACAAGGGAAACATGTTTCATTCTGTTCCTATTGTTCATGCAGTTAGCCTGACATCGAGTACTTTAAACTGCTCACACCTATCAAATATGACAAATGCAATATATGTGGAGATCAAGGTCTACAAGTCTGCAATTCTATTCGGGATGCAGCTCGGGTACACAAAGCACTGCTGCTTTCTCAGTGTGAGTGGAACAGTGGCGACAGAAAAAAATCACTATTGACTTCTAGGCTGTCCGTGTGACGCGGCGTCGTTGGCAGAGAGGATGGCTGAACGAGCCGCGGAAGCCTACGTATACATAAAAATCACTATTGTTGCAAAAAAATTGCCTGTTGGAACTGAATTACTACCTGAATAGAGAAATGTGGTTAACACCCCTCTTGGCGACCCCATAAATGTATTCTATCTTCACTGCACATTAAATTGGGTTTCGTCAAAATCATTGTGAAAACAACAGACAAAACCACACGTGGATTCATGTATTTGCGAGAGAATTTCCAAGGGTCAGTAAATCAAAAACAAAACAGTAAACAAAATACTTGTAGGAACGCCACTTAGAAATTTGGTTTGATGAATATTTCATTTATTTGTTGAGTGATACTGAAACAAGACAAGAAATTCTTTCACTAGTATTCGTAAAAACTTGTTAGGCAGAGAAATATTCATAACATAAGCCATAAGGCAGAGAAATATTCCAATATTGTACGTGAATTATATATGTTACATTTCATACCACCGTATGAGATGTAACATATCACGAACTAAATTGTTTGAATGATCATTTGAACTTCTTCCCGGATAAACTCGGGGCCGGGAGTGACGATCACGACGAACGATTCTGCCAGAACATTCATCAAATGGAAAACCGTTATTTAAGTAATTGGAGTGAAGAGAGTCCGAGTACTGCTGGACCTTGCGAAGATTCCTGAGCAAAGTATCGCAAGAAATCGGAAAGGAACTATTTTTAGGTATGTTTCTTTACCTTTCTTAACACTTATCTTATACTTTTTACTGTATTAATTTGGATCTATTGTTATAAGAGCGTGTCATTTTTTCTGATACATATAATACATACGGGGGACATACGTCCAATATAATGTAGCTGTCTCCAACAACAGAACTATTCGAAATACTATTTTTTGCAAAACTAAAGACAAGCAAAACAATGAGAACAGGAGCCACGTGATGTACTCAGTTCCATGAAATGACTGACACTCACTATGTAGGTCAAACCACACAGTACGAAAGGGTTAGCTCAACATAAGGCTTCCCTTAAAAAAACTTGTGTGCACTATCGAAACACATCATCAACTCAACTTTCACAATACCAAAATTTTGGATACAGAAATATTATTTTATTATTATTTATTTAATAGGTAATTATTACAGACAAATTAGCTTACTTGATCTTATGTGGCTAGGCCGAAGGCCTTGTATGCCATTAACAATAATACTCCTTCAAAATTATAGGAGGGCGTTGGTGCGGACGATCTTCTGTGGGCTGTTTGTTTTCAGGTGCTGAGGGCCAGCACTGGAGGGAGACGGCGGGACGCCGAGCCAGAAAATAATACTAGCTAAAATAACCGTCGGATAGATTAGTGTACTCGGTCGGCTTTCCCTTGAAAACGGCAGTTTTTTTTCCCCCTTCAGGGGTTTTTTCCTGAGCCGTACCTTATGGTCTCTTTTCCCGGCTTTGATGCGATGGAGAGACATTTGGGGTGAATACAGAATTCGGGAAAGATTAGAGCTGGCGAAAGGATGTAAGGTATTGTAATGGCTTTTAAAGGCCTTCGGGCCTAAATGGCCACATAAGATCAAGTAAGCTAATTTGTCTGTAATAATTACCTATTAAATAAATAATAAATAACAGAAATAAATACAAAGAAGAGGTTAACAAAAGAACTGATCTAGGTAATCTGAATAGATTTTAGGTCAATATTCTCCAAAACATTAGACGCTGTCTCCTCTATAGTTCAAATTCAAATCTGTAATATTGTAAATAAGTATATTGTGGGTTTCAAAAATTCATAATCTAATAAATTGTAGTGAAAATGCAGTACAATACAGCATATTCAGTAAGTTCACAAAGGTGATTCAGTGAATAATTTTCATACACTGGGCGATGGGAAGGCAGGCGATTCATGTAGTTCTTTGTCAGGACACTTTGAGTGCTGCGAGTGACTTGCTTGACATGATTCATTATTACATCGTTTCAAGATTTCTTACTAAAACTCTTTTTCGCTTTCTTCTGTATCAAATTTACATTTTCTTTATCTCAGCTTTCATATTGTCTTTGCCTCGCCTCTTCCTCCCTCTTTCTCCCCTCCCTCCCTGTCCTACCTCTCAACATCCAGTCTCATATAAATACATGCTCCCGACAATTTCACTTTACTGCCAATGTTGATCGAGCTTGTGAATGATATTACTTTCATACTATAAGCTCTCCTTTTTTCAGCAAGGTCCGACTACTAAATAAAACCCTTGTTTGTATTTTTTTACTTCTAACTTTATTATTCATAGTTTTTACTTTTAACTTTTGTATTGTTTATAATTTTTACTATTAACATTTTTAATGTTTTATGCATTTAATGTTTAATGTATTTTTCCTTTAATTTTTATCATGATAATGGGGGCAATACTCGTATATCTCCGAAATTGGTGCGAATAAAATGAGGAGGCTCCTGAAACACAGAATTGTTTATCTCAATTCTCTGTTTGTAATTTATTTATGGGAGTACTTGATTCAATATTGTAAAAATAAAATTAATCTCCAACTGAAATTCAATGCTACAATTTAACCATATCGTATATTTTGTCTGAATCTTAAAATTCCCTCTTACGCACAATTCACAGTTGGCTGTGGGCCATCCGACTATGTGGATGTTGCACTACTAGGATAGGTGCAGAATTAAGCCCTTCTCCTTGTACCATGGACCTGGTACCACCACTTTCTTCACGCTGATTTGTGGAAAGGCGAAGACCAGGTCGCCCCCAGGCAGCTCCAATTACGTCCTCTGCGCAGCGACAGATCGAGGTTACGAACGGCCATTCTCCAAGCCATTGACCTGCCTTAATTCATGAACAGAGCCTCGCCACTTCGCTTATTAATTTTAGACGCCAAAGACTACTACTTGTATTCAACGAGAGAGGGAGTGAGCTGTTGCCCAGGATGAAGAAATACGCTTCAACAACTTCATAGTTCACTCGGCTAATTAGACATTCATGACCGGCTCGTGTTTCAGCGGTTGTCAATAGGGCACGAGCCGAGCAGAGCCGGGCCGGGCCGGGCCCCTGCAGAACACGAGCCGTGCGTTTTCATAGTCGTGCAACAAATTATCCCGATGTGTATCTACGGTGTCTGAGTGCGGCGCTCTTTTAACGAGGAGAAACGGCGGCGGTGGCGCTGCGGGTGGCATTCGGCGGAAGCGGAGGGAACAGATGAAGGCGGCGCGCGGGAGATGGAAGCGGAGGGGGAAGGAGAGCTCGAAGCGTACCTCTCCTGGCTACGCGGCGATATTGCGAGAGTCGGGAAGGAGGATACACACGCTGCAACCAGCAGAATGAAATCGACTCCCGGTGCCAGCGAGATCCGCGCAGCTACGAAACGATGCGATTTATTATCTTTAATTAGGTTATCGATCGTGTTGTATCACTTCAGTCGTTTAAAGGTGGTGGTGGAACGCGAAAGTATCACAATTTTAATTCTGGAAATGTACAATTGTTTAGCCTTTTGGATTGGTCCTTGTTTATATTTTTTCCTAACAGATCTAATTCAAACCTTTTATAGAATGACTATTTGTAAATGAATGATCAAGACTTATTTTCTTCGTGACATTTTGAAATCTTTCCAGTAATACTTTCATAATTTCAGAAAATTTGACCGAACGGAATCTAAGTATTTTCTAGAAATACTTGAATAAAAGAGAGGCATGGGTCACAGATAACGTTGCCAGTCTAAAAATCTGTTCTTGAGGAACGGTATACGTCATTAATATAAATAAATGTACACATGCTGAAAAAAATAGTACTTTTTCGAGCCTTCTCCTATTCACCATGTCCGAAAACATCAATTTTCGTGTTAGGTACCTTGTCAATACAGTATGCCACATTTGTAACCATTAAATAGACGTAATTTCCATAACACATATTTGCATAAGATATGTCGTATTGCATATGTGGAAGTCGTATGGACAATAATTTGCTTGTAATCTGTTATTACATAAATTTCGCCAATGAAATGCATTAGTATTCAATCCAATTCTAATATCTGCAATAAACATGAGATCTACACATTCCTTTTATGAAATGTCATAGTTTACATCGCATTTTCTCTTATACTTTTTGCAATTTTTAAATTCTACAATTCCTGGCAGTTGCTTTCAAATGCCTGTTGGAAATTTTGAATTTAATTTTTATGTACTTCAGTATTTAATCATTTTTACATTCCGTATACGTACGTGTATATACGGAGTAAAAACCTATAGTATAGGAAAATTTATGTAATGCCACGGAAAATCGATTTCTACGGAAATTCACGTTTTGGGATCCCCTCATATCGAAAAAGTGTTGTTTTTTTCAAAGCGTCAGTCCGTCCGTCTGAGAACACCACTAGCGCATAAACCATGCCTCGAAATTGTTTTCCAAATTTAAGAACCCCCTGTCTATCTGACTCGAGTCGAAGCTTTGAAATATTGAAAAGCTTTCTTTAAAATTTTGGGTACTTTAGAAGAAGGACCCGAACTCGTCTCTCACGTCGTTAATATTTACATTAGCGACAATTGGTTCATATTACTGTATTTATAAGTATACAAGCACTTTAAATTGTGTCACATTACGTTCCCAGAAAACTCAAGAGTGTTGTGTAAAAATGAGCTCAAAATTTCGCATTTTCAAGAACGATCAAACGCAATTTTTTCAAAAAGGCTTCATTTTTTTCTTCAAACGTTTCCAACAAGATAGTGCTAATTGTATTATTTAATAAGGCAAAAGGTTCATTTTCTGTATTCTTTTGTTTTTCAAAAATTACACAAATGTAATTTTTTGAAATATCTCTCACGCTTTTATTATGCACATTTCCAGCGATGTATAAATACTACTGCATTTGTGACTAGAAGTGCTTAAAACGACTTCTTACGACGTTTTTCGGAAACTCGATAGTTTTCTGGGAAAAGAGGTTTAAATTTCGCAAACACAGTAACGCTTTAATGCCGTTTTCTTAAAAATGAAAGTGTAAAAAAAATGTACTTTCGGAGGCGATAGATGGCAGCTGGCAAGAGAAGGTGGCAATCCCGAATAGCTAGCCTAGAGCAAAGGAAATAGAATAGTAATACGGGAAAGTCTCCGCCACTCTGTAACACCATTAGTTATTATAACGTTTGGCATCTTTCACGTTTCTACAAGGTACAATATTGCAAAATATACAGTTTCACAGTCTGTTTGGTACTTCTTCCTACATTAAGCCTTTGACGCGTGCTGTATTTCAATTTCAGATTTCCCGTCGTCGCGGCCTACCCACACTTCGTTTCTTTTGTTTGAGACTAAACATGAGGATTTTACATAAGATGTGCTGGATAACTGTTATCCGATCGGGAGATTCAATACCAAAAATTTAGTCGTAACGCATCTCCTGCTTGGATGACCGCGTCTGGATGATCAAAAGTCTGAAGTCACTTTATTTAAATCGGAGAGTAAAAAATCTCATTTTAGCTACCTTTATTCTACTCTAGTTTGCCACCCGGGTTACGGAGTCATAAAGCTTCAACATGCCGTTGGTCTGGGCAGCGCTCGTAACGCGGCCAGAGGCATGCTTGAGGGTGATAGCCGCCACATTAATGGCAATGACCGACGCTAAACGATCAAAGGACAAACGACTGGGAATAGCGGATTGATTAAAAATAGAACTTGGAATGTCCGTGGACTTGCCTAAAAATATTAATATGATTGATGACTAAATAGATCATGTCGGAATTTTGGGATGGTATAACTGTCATTAAACGAATAGGAGGGTACGTCACAATAGAATAGGGCTGCTTAAGGGTGCTATCTACCTGACATCTCCAATCCAGCGCTTCTCTACGGACACTCGGTGTGGCCCGCTGCTCGTTCAGTTGGACCGAAGAGAGGCGAGTGGAGGAGATCTGTCGCAATCGGCTCTGGTGTAGTGAAACGAGTGATTGGCGGGTAACTACAGAGAGCCACTGCGAGAAGTCTGAATTCTTGCATTTGAACAGTTCAACAAATATAACTTCAGACATACGATATATTTCAGATATACGATAAAATATGACAATAGAAAATATGTAGCTGTAATAGCAGCAGCAAAAAAACCGCTACTTCACACCAATTTATTGCAAGAATGGAATTTCATTTACATTTGGTGCTAAAAATGTTCTTGTGTGCGTGTATATAAAGCGACGAAAATAATCAGCTACATGAAACGTCAAAAATTGACGAAGATGCAAGTAGAATTGCATTTCTTGAGAGTTAACATATTTGAGACAGATTTTTTCGTGGTTTGGAGTGCATAAAAATCAGATAGAAATTAAATGTAGTAGTGATGCGTAGTTTATCAATGAAATTAATTTTTCTGTTATAGATTAAAACATGTATTTGTTTAAGTAATATTAAGTATTCATAAATTTAAAAAAAATGTTATTAAAAATGAGTCTGAAATCCTCATTACGTACTCATCGACTAAAACTAGCTCTTTTCTGATATTTCCAAGTTTAAGTACTCATTTTATTAATAAGTCCATGACATTATCTACATATTTCAACCGATTTCACTTCCGCAAGAGCACAAAACACGCCAGCGATTTCCTAAAATCGTATAAAAAGGTTACCTTGCAATACCCTATTCTTCCTGTAGAGATCACATCGTTCTTGCTTCCGTTGAAACCCGACCGCGCCTCGTGGGGTCTGTTTTTCTCCATCAAAACATCGCCGCAGAAGAATGCGAGCTGTGCTTGGAGGATTGTGATGCCGTTTCGTTGAAAGTGAAGCTTAATGGTGATTGCTCAGCGATTTCGGGCGCCTCAATTTCAGATTGTGCAAGCGGCCCGACCCACTCGAATGCCCTCGCCTTGAAATGGACGCGCAAACGTCACCGACGTATTGTTTCCCGCTACTTCCGCAACCATACTCTCTTCCACGAAGTCGATGTCCCGTACGCATCAGTAAGAAGGCTGAGAAAGTCACTTCAATTTCGTGATGCTTTTTCCTCCCATTTCCACAAGATTGTTTTGACGACAAATTCCCTAATAAAAATGTGCATGTTTCGTAAGCTTTTCCGAATAGTGAGTGCCTCATTCAAAGAAGAGAAAACCTGAAGACATTTCATATTTACGACGTGTGTATTTAAAGTTTCATCTACATCATCTGCAGATGCAAAGAACGGATCAGTATCTCGAGAAATAATTTTGTTTACACAAAATTAGTCCTGATATCATATTATTAGAACTTTTATGACAAACGTTTCCTTTGTCGCATTCTTGTTTTTTCTGCATTGTTTAATATCCCTCCCTCTCCGTTGATTAAACATCTTTTTTGCATTGTATTTGTTCATTCACTGCTAAGATATACCTATAATATTGCAATATTTTAGATTCCATTGTAGGCAGACAAAATTTGGAAATAACGCAGAACGCTTTCTATATCGAGTATATTCACTTTATACTTGAGTGTTACTTAGAATAAAACGGCAAAAAATATCGTTAACATTAGAAGCAAACACGCTGGTATGGATTTTGAATGACTGATGTGGAACTTTTACTCTATATTTTACTAGTATAGTTAACCCCACAATCTAAAGGTAATTACTCTTCCGATAACATACGTTCTTCAGAATACATTGCACTTTTAGATAGTTTCTGAAATAGATCTTTGGTGGTTTATCGCACCGCAGCAGAACTTCGAAAAGAGCGTATCGACTGACTCAAATGGAGATTGCTTGAAACAAATAAATAACTAGTAGTTCAACAACAGCACGTATCAGCATCAGAAACGATTAAATTCCCGATGTCTGTTCATATTAACACAACTCAGCCATCACCAGCAAAACGCATTACCAGTCGTAGCGCACCAAGTGGAAAACTTGAGCGGAGACATTAATTAAAATTCAACAATTCAAATCATCGTTCCATTCACTCAGAAACACTGTCCAACAAATAAAAAGTTTTAATGACTATTTCACTCATGTCTGTCCGTGTCTAAAATGACCAATGCAAAGCAAGAATATATTCAAATTAAACCATGTTGTGGCGTCTGCTTTTGGCTTTTGAGATTTTTTATAATTAAGCAAATGGAATTTAAGAGTAAAATATGAAAATAGGAAAGACCGAAGTTAATATTAATTGGCCATCACAAACAATAGTTTTCAATGAATAAAATCTATTATTTTGTCTTCGCAGATTCACCCCTCTAACTTCATTCGCATAAAAAAACAATTATTCCCATCATCAACAACGTAATTTCAATGCCGCCTTTCATACTATGGTCAACACCACTCTCATCCCTATGACATTTCTTTTTTTAAATTTTATCTCTTCATCTTCAAATTGCATTATTTGATACTATCGGTTCAAAATATGTATTTCTTGCAAAAAAGGAGATGATTCTACAATACGTTTTGAAATAAAAATGAAAATTCCAGTAGACAACGTGACGACCAAACTAAGCCGAAAGCAAAGCTAAATAAAGGCCAAAACGTTACAAAAAAATTAAAGATTGTTATTTATCACTGATCTTAACACAGTGGAACAACCACCAATAAAATAATCAGATCAAGAAAAATTGAACATATGGTAATTCTAGAACGCACGATGGCAACCAAGCGTTGCCCAAAAATACAAGCCGTAATATTGGCAACTTTTTAAAAGACGGTTATTTATTGATGACCTAAACTCAATAAGGCAATCACCATTCATATAACGAGGTAAATCAGTCTAAAAATTTATGAGGACAAGTTCAGATAAGCTTCCACAGAATAAAATCTCTAATTTTGTTTTCTGTGATTCATCCCTCAAACTTCATTCACAAAAAACAAAACCTCATTATCATTTGTTCATTTCATTATATACAAGAACATTTACATCTGTGAACTTAGTAGAATTCATAGGTCACGTAATTGTAATCGAATGGATGAGAATTGAAGTCACCAGGAAAACGACTTAAATCAAGAACTAATCTTACTCTTAGAGAAGTTACACTACTACATATTTTAGAAATCAATCTGAAAAGCGACCAACCGAGTCCCGGGGTAAGGCTTATTATAGACCGAAACATTGGCAAATTTTTAAAAGATTGTTGTTTATTGATGACCTCAATAAGATACCATTCAAGTATCGCGATCAAAAAAACTATTACATGTGAAAATTTAAGAGGGAAAGTTGGTGGCACACGTAGCCCCGAGGAACGCTTAATATAAACAGAAATATTGGCTTGCTTCTATGTATGTACGTAGTTATGTTGGTCTTTTAAGTATTACTGGATGAGGCATGGTACTATATACCGAAGGAAGGGGTGACTGCGACCATGGTGTTAGTTTGGACAGTCTAAAACTCCGTCTTTAATAGACCAACAGTCTGTCGATATGGGCATGGGGCACGAAAATGATGCCTAGCAGTTGGGTGCACTGATCCATCAGCAAAATCTCTCAGGAATCTAAAGACTGAGCTTGATGTTTTCAAGAGAGAAAGAACCCAAGATCAAAGGCAAAATTAGGCAAAGGCCCGAAAAACTTACAAGAAACTTCTCAAAGAGAAAAAAACACTATGAGAAGGCAACATTAAAAATGGTAGAGGAAGCTACAAGGAACCCTTTTTTATAGCAATGTTCCGCAACCCAAATATAAAATCCTGTGACGTAGTGAAATAAGAAATAAATTTCAATAACAAAATAAAAATAATATATTCAAAGATTAT